>JARHVA010002937.1:1187500-1787500 GCA_037957365.1 Torreya grandis
GGATAGGGTTATAAATCCCAAATAGTACCTATACATGAGCCTTGTATAAGACATCAAATGTAGCTTATTTTTTAGGTGTTTCTCTACAAAATCCTCTAAATTTTCTTATATTAATTCCTCGCATATAGATTCACATTTTGTGTTTAAATGTAAAAGGTTTAATGATGCCCTTGAATATTATAGTGGTCTCTCCTCTAATATGATCTTTGTATATTTCAAGGTGATGTATAAAATCCTTTTGACTTAAGAGGCCACATGAGTCCTTATTATAATATGCACTAGATGAGGAGGTGGTGGATGAATCACTAGTTGTGTTGAAACTAGTTGAACTATAGCTAGGGTGTAAATGCAAAGGTGACCTTAGGAGATAAATGTGATCATGCGTCTATTGGAGTAATATGTTTCTTTATATATATATATATATATATATATATATATATATATATATATATATATATATATATATATATATATATATATATATTTAGGGATATTAAAGACCCTTGATTTTAGTTTATCATATGTTTCTTCAACTTCATTTTCCTTGTCAAAATACTTTGTGTTAACTACATCTAAATTTTTGTGGTAGGATCATATTAAATCATCTATGTAAATTGTTTAATCATTTTTACAAACCTCATATTTTTCCATACCAGGGTGTCATCTTCATCATTATAAAAATGTAGTCATGATCATATATTTTATGGATGTAACTAGTTTTATGTCTTCCACGTAATGTATTTATATGTTGAACTACCACCCTTTAGGGTCCCAATATCTGAACTCGGTCAATTTTAACTAGAAAGAACACCTTTGGTGAGAGGACTTTAATAGTTGTTCTTAGTATTTTAATTATTTTATACCTATATGGAGGGCAATAGTATGATATTTTCATAATTTATCCCTTCTAAAATTTTATCCACACTTTGAGATAACTGGTATACTATCTTCTAATCTATTAAATTTTTTGGGACTAATCTAGGTAGGTAAAATGGTGCAATTAATGTCCCTTCTACTCATATGACCATGTGGTTTGGGTAGAATGAATATCATCCAAATGATTTTAGTGATATTTTAATTTCTTAAGATAACCTTGGCATAGGTTATGCATTGATCCCTTTGTAAACCATAGTGTAGAATGTGTCTACTATATTTTACATGAATTTATTTGATTTTTAGATGTGATAAATGTTAAAGTCATCACAAGTTCTATTTTACCCCTTGGATCATAGGGATATGTTCTAGTATATTTCATAATGTCATAATGGCATCAGATATGAGAGCATGCAAAAATTACTATATGTCCTAGTGTGAGTGACCCTTTAAATCTTACAATTATATTTTATGACTTCTTCCAATTTAGGGTTACCCTTGCCATCTAGGATAATAGGTGGAACCTATACTTCATAAACATGGTAAATGGATGGATCTCCATGACGTATATTTAGTAAATCTTTGGCAATTCTAGTACGTAGTCTAAATTTTGTAATTGGGATGGTGTTGATCATCCTTTTCATGACACAATTGTCATGATAATTTACCCAATATCTCAAGGTATCCCTAACCTTATTTTCCTTAAACCATTAATTTACTACTTGTTGATTATAGGTTGTATTTAGTATAGGATGTATCTAATATTTTTCAAAAGTGACACCAACTACAAATGCTACTAACACTCAACTATTATTTTTATGAAAGATGTCATCCATGCATTTTCCCATTAGGGAAAATTTTAGAGGCTATTTATAGCCAAAAGGCTATAAGTAGGTTTTTTTAATTTTAAAAATGGCTAATTCTATGAAAATATACATAGGTCAAATAACTTAAATTTTACACAATTTTTTATACACGTGTTTTGAATTGTATTATAGATTATACTCAATCCTATTTGGGACACAAGTTTTCCATGGTTACTATGCATGCATGGTTCCGATTTTCCAAGAAATTATATGAGATGTGTTGGTTCATCTAGAATTTCTAGTTACATGTGTGTGTGTGTTTGTTTGTGTGTAGGACCACCTACAACACAATAAGCTTAAGGTAATAATTATATTTTGGTCTACGAAAATGTTTTGAATATTATTTGGTGCCATTTATAAAACTATGTAAAACAAACATTCTCTTTTTTTTATATAGTTTTAATAACTCAAAATAATAATAATAAATAATTTTCAAACCTAATGTTTATTTTATTTCTAGCATTGAATGTAGTGCAGGTGGAATTAAAGCTAAGGGGATTGAGATTTATATTTTTACCCATTTTTTAGTGAATTGACACCGACATATTGAGGGGCCCTAAGGAAAAATTTAATGTTGGTCCAATATGTCACCCATGAGATTAATGTAAGTTGTTCGAATATATATGTGATGGTTTCTCTATTTTTATAATCATTTATGCAAGATAGTGGTGGAAATGAACATATTGTAATCAAAATATTGGGATGAAAGGTTAGAAATGAAGGTGCAAACAATTTCTAAGTGGGTTTCCTTGTTATTGAAAGGTATGTATTTGTGTTTTTTTAGTTTTAAAGTCTGAGAGAAATTATTTTCATGCATAATAACCTATCTTGAAATGAATATATATAATAATAGGTTCCCCAAAAAATATTTTTTTAAATATATTTTCTCAAAACACTATGCATGTTGGTTCTTAAAAATTTCATGTATATCTTTAAATATTTTCCTTAAACTCAAAATATGTGAAATGGGTATTTTTGGGTTGGTTATAAATATGATTGAAATGGTGATGAATGTATGTTATATTTATTCATTTTATCTTTTATGAATTGTTTATAAGAATTATCATGCATGACATTATTTCTTAGAGAAAATCAATTTCTTGTTTGTTTAAAAAATGTGTGGTAAAGACCAACCACATAATATAATTTACTTTGTTCTTTGTGCATTGTTTAAAATAAGTATCTTGCATTCCATTATTTATTAAAATAAATTAGTTTCTTATTTTTTTTAAGAAGTATGGGGTAAATACCAACCACATAATATAATTCATTTTATTCTTTGTGCATTATTTAAAAGAAGTATCTTGCATGCCATTATTTCTCAGAAGAAATCAATGTCTTATTTGTTTAAAAGAAGTATGTGGTAAAGACCAACCAAAGAATATATTAAACTAAGTATAGAAAAAATTGTGACAAAAATTTAGGGTATATAGTATAAATAATAACTTGACTATGGGGCTATAGGGCAAGACAACTATAAAAAATAAGGATGATGTAACTGAAAAAATATAATTATTACCTTAAGTTTATTGTGTTCTAAGTGGTCATTTTATATGTATATGTATATGTGAAAATTAAACATTAGGGTTTTGAAAATTGAGAAAGCTTGGTGAAGATAATGCAAAGTATATAAATGATCAATTTTGACATAGTGGTTTGTATTAATTAAACATTTTTCTGAAATGTTTGAGAAAATTTTGTTCAAAATTTGTAATTGATTATTTGGCATGGTCAAAATTAGAAATATTGGTTTCATATTTTTGAAGATACAATTTCATGCATTTTTAGAAATATATATATATGAAACTCATAGGGCCAAGAATTTGTATGGATCTAATTTTCATGTATTTTATTATGGCCTATTTACCATTTTATTGAAAGTGGCATGAGGATTGTGAAATAAAAAATGTGGTAGTATCTAAACCCCAATCCTCATATCTTTAATTCTACCTGCACTGCATTTAATGTTAGAAATAAAATAAACATTAGGTTTGAAAAATATTTATTATTATTATTATTATTATTATTATTATTATTATTATTTCTAGTTATTAAAACAATATAGAAAGAATAACATGTTTTTTTTACTTGCTTTTATAAATGGAACCAAATAATTCTAAAAACATTTTCATGGTTTTAAAATTATAAACTATATAATAAGGTCTGTCAAAATGTCTCACCCATATCACTATATAATAAGGTCTATCAAAATGTCTTAACCATATCCATATTGGCCTTTAAAACATTTTTTATTTCAATTTAAAAACCCTAAACCTTAAACCAAAATATAATTATTACCTTAAGATGATTGTTTCCTAAGTGGTCTGTATCTCTCTCACACACACATGCATATGCACACATACACACACATAAAAAAAAACACCACACACACACACACACACACACACACACCCGTGTGCACGTGCACACACACACACACACATGAAAATTAAACATAAGTGTTTTTACAAATCTTATTGAATATAATTAAGATTATATAAATGATCAATTTTGACATATTAGTTTGTCTTTATTAAACATTTTGCTAAAACGTTTGAGGAACTTTTATTCAAAATGAGTATTTAATTATTCAATAAGGTAAAAATTATAAATATTGGTTTTATATTTTTGAAGATATAGTTACATATATTTTTATAAATAAATATATGAAAATAATAAGTCCATGAATTTGTATGGATTTGAGTTTCATGTATTTTATTATGGCCTATTTACCATTTTATTGAAAGTGGCATAAGGATTGTGAAAGAGTAATACATGGTTTTCTTAGGCTGGTAGTTGTTATTCTAGTATGGTTATGAAGTGGATGGAATGATTAGATTTTATGAACAAAGATGGTTATATAAATATTATTTACATTTTGTTTTGAATTAAACAATTTGATGCATTTCAATTTCAATATAATGAAAATCAAGAAGTACTTGAGCTCAATTATATAAAATGCTTATTTTATCATACTTTATTAGATGTTAGGCTAGAATCCAAGTTCAAATAATTTATATATATATATATATATATATATATATACATATATATATATATATATACATATATATATATATATATATATATACATATATATATATATATATACATATATATATATATATATATATATATATATTTGGGTTTGTAATGATGATAAACATAGTGAGTCTACTCATTCATGAATTAACTCTCAAGGTAGTCAAATATTTCATGGTTATAGGGCTGTTAACACATTTCTTAAACCATTTAATCATGAAACCCATGTTTCCTTACATTTTAATGCTAATGATCATGAATTTTATAATGTCCTCAACTCTTTTCCTACTAAATCTTAAATTTATATGGAAATATATGTTTGAGGGGATCACATAAAAGGATTAATCCTCATAGATGAGGTACTCTGAATGAGCCCTCTCAACACATGCATGTTACCATTTAACCTCATGAGAATAATGTTGCATTACCTGAGCCACCTAAAAATATTATTGAATTAAATATAAATTTTCATCCCAATGAAATTTTTCCTATTTACATTGATATTCCATCGTTTGAACCTAAAAAACCTACTTCTTCTAGCAAGAAACATGCTAGCAGCCCTACAACACAACCTATGAAGGTCAGAATGTTAAAAAAGGTTAAGTTGGAGGTAGATGATTCTGAAGGGGCCCCAACCCCATTGATTGAATTTATCAATAATTTCATGGAGTATACTAAGTAATAAACTGATAAGGGTTCCCCTTTCATATATTTAGTTTCTGATGCCAACTATGGTCAAAACATAAATTATTGTGTTAAATTTTTTTATTGATACTTGATACTTGATACTTATGAAATATTGTCATCGTATTTTTTATTATGTTGATGTTATTTTTAGTGATTTTGATATATACATGGTAGTATTTTATTTCCTATAGAATAGTATTTTTGGATGGTTTACTTTTTGTTAAATAATTATGGAAACACACATGGATTTTAATATTTTAGTAATTAATTTTATTTTAATAGAGTAATTTTTTTAAGTCATTTCTACATATTGATCATGTTTTATCCTTACCAAAATCAGTAAATAAATGTACGTAACATGATAAATATTGAATATGAGCCTAAATGAGGTTGAAATCAATAATGCTTTTTTTATCCTTCATGTCCAAAAAATATGGTTCTCCAAGGCTCTTTTTTTGTATTACATACAGTACGATCATGTGTATTACTTACTTTACATTGAGTACAAACCTGTGTAAGTCTCTCAAAATACTAATCTAAGATGTAAAAGAGATACTATATATATATATATATATATATATATATATATATCAAGAGATTGATATATAAGAGACTAATCTAGAAGTATACATTGAGTACACTGAGTCTTTTTCCCTCTTGGTTGCTTTCATTTCATTTATTTTTCCATCTTTGCAGCTATAGAGATATCTAAGGGATATTAAGAGATTGATAAAACACTTAGATAGAATTAGAAATATTTCCTTCAAAAGATTGCCTCTTTTGTATGCTTTACTATATTGGATAGCTTATACTATATTATTTGAAATATAATTCACATATACATATATTTGATAACTAAGATATAAATTATTAAATAAACTTTTCAAAAATGTATTAATGATATCCATAATCAATAATAAAATTTAAAATATTTTTTTAATTTTAATTAACAAACCATGCCAACCAAAATATAATTATTACCTTGAACTTATTGTGTCCTAAGTCACAAGTGGTCCTTAACGCATTTATAAAATTGAGTAAAATAAACATGATATTCTTTATATATGGTTTTAATAACTAAATAACTTCATAATAAATAACTAAAACTATAATTATAAACTTTTAAGTTTAAATTAATACATCTTCATGGCTTAAAAAACTAGGCAGTGTTAAAACAAGTTAATGACAAATGAATTCACATCCCAAATTCTAAAAACTAATGTATATTTTATTTATAACATTTAATGTGGTGTAGGTGGAATTAAAGCTATGGGGATTGAGGTTGAGATATTGCTCTATTTTTTTTAGTGAATTGGTACCAATATATTAAAGGGTCATGGAAAAATTTAATTTTAGTCCAACACATCACCCATGAGATTAATGGAAGTTGCTCAAATACATATGTGATAGTTTTCTCAATTTCTCTAGTCATTTATGCAAGCTATTGGAAGAAGTGAAGTTGTTATTCAGATATAGATACTTACAATTCATTTCACTATATATAGGTCTCAAATATGTTTAGTATAAAATAATAAGGGAATACCATAATATACTTATGCGTATATATAATAGAGTTTACAACTATTATAGACATGTTCTCTTAATTAAAAAACAAAAAAATAAAAAAAATACCTCTTAATCATTTATATACTCTACATTATCTACAACAAGTTTTATCAAAACTTTGATAAAATAAATCTCAAAATCAATCACAAAATTTGTTGTCTTTCCTTGATCAACCTCATATTTTAGATGCCTAAATTTCAAATTTTAACTTGCTAGTTTTATTATTTTTGTTATTGATAATTGTTATTTTCATTCTCTTCAAAAAAATTTGGACTTGAATCTAGTATTGCAAAACTATAGTGTGTTTGAATAATTATTAGTCAATCCTCTTCTTTCAGATGTTGAATACAAAATTTCTAGAGTTATATCAAATGGACAATCAAGGACATTGTATTTAGTTTTATATAGCCTTAAGTAAGTCTCCAATTTTCATCAAGCTTATTTATTAACTTTGAATTTAAAAATGATAATGCACTAAAAATTCTCTCATCTTAAATTGAGCCCAAAATCATTGTTTGGCATAAATTAGTAAGATTAAAATATTCTAAGATACCATCATGTAGTATTTCAATCAAACTTAAGGTGGTCCATAGTTTAGTTATTGATCCATGTTTAAAATCATGGTACAAAACTTTAACTTGTTCTAACATTGTTATGAAAAATCAAATAGGTTGCCTCCTTAGCTTTGGTAAATCTAAAATGACTTTAGTTTATTCACCATTCAATTATACACTCTTGTATAAGTGTTGCTCTAAGGTTTTGATTTTATTATAAAAGTATGATTATATAACATTTTTCTGATATTGAGGGTATATCACATCCATAGATTATAGTAGTTCATCTTGAGAAAAATGATATCTAATCTCTGAAGAGAGAAATTTTATAATTTCCTTCAAGGTATAACTTATAGATGATATAACCTCAAGGAATTTATCCCTTATAATAGGAACTTATTTGAGTCTATTAGATCGACCAACTATATCAAAAGTGTGAGTTTTGGTCTATAATTAATTTATATTAAGTACTACACATGATCTTACCATATGTACTACATAAAAAGAGTCATAGAACCTCATTATCATAATATATATATTTTTTAAATGTTTAAGATAATAATTATATTCATTTTGGTATGGTTTGTTAATTTTAATAAAAAAATATTTGAAAAGCTAATATGGATGTGGTTAAGACATTTTGGTAGACCTTATTATATAATTTAAAATTTTAAAACTATGAAAATGTTTGGAATATTTTTCTAAGTTATGTCATCCTTGCTTGTCATAGTTGTCTTTCCCTATGGCCCCATAGTTGGTTTATACTCTATACTCTAATTCTTTTCACTATTTTTTCCATACTCAATTTATTATATTATATGGTTGGTCTCTACCACATACTTATAAAAAAAATGACTAATTGATTTCATTTAAGAAATAATGACATGCAAGATATTTATTTTAAATAATGCACAAAGAATAAACTGAATAAATGCAACAGAGCCCTTTAATCATACTATATTTTGTTTTTAAATGTTTAAGGTAATACTTATATTCTAGTTGGCCTAGTTTTTTAATTGAAATAAAAATAATAATTGAAAGGCCAATATGGACATGGTTAAGACATTTTGACAATCCTTATTATATATTTTATAATTTTAAAACTACAAAAATGTTTTGAATTTATATTTTAAGTTATTGCATCCTCACTTTTCATAGTTGTCTTGCCTTATGACCCTATAGTTGGTTTATAGTCTATACTCTAGTTTTTTATCACAATTTTTTCTATACTCAGTTTATTATATTATATGGTTGGTATTTTGAGAGATTTACACGGGTATATATTGAATTTATACTTAGTCATAAGGCCATAAAATTTATCACTTAAAAATACAAATTTAATCTTTAAAAATAATGATAAATTTATTTTTAAAAAAGAAGTAATCATAAAAAATATCTCAACATTAGACTTCTCACCCTTTAACATATTTATCCATTAGATTTTTAATTAAAACAAATTAACTCTTATAAAATAAATCTACATAAGTGCCTCAAATTCGTTAAAACCCTAAAACCATGAAACCTTAAAACCTAAATTCATATAACTTTATTTCTCTTAAAATTTTATTAATTTGTGGTTGTGAAAATTATGAAGTGAGAGATAGTTACAAGAGGAGGCCAAGAAGGAGTCTAAATAATGAACAATGAAGTACAATCCAAGTAAGAAATATAATCCCTACATGTCATGGGAATCATGAAACAAGTGATAAGTACAAGAGGAGGCCAAGGAGGAGTATAAGTAGCCAATAATGAAGTGAAATACAATTAAGAAATATAAGTTATACATATTTGTAAATGTTTTCACACTTTTAATGAATTCTACCTATATTTTAAGGGATTTGATCTATTTCCATGTTATTTTTTCATAATATCTTTGCTCTTAGTGTGAAAACCCGTTTTATATTATATCAAAACCCTTAATATTAGACATAATTTAGTTATTACACATGATTATTTATTTATTAATGAGATTAAAAATATATTTGAATTTGTTTGGGATTGTTTGCTTAGCAACAAGATGAACAAGACCTCAAAAATATTTTTAATGTGTGTTTGGGCATTGATGTGGTGATGATTTTTTTTTAAGTCACACACACCTGCTTAGGGTTTAGGTTTGGGATGGGTCTGTAGAATTTCTTATTAATGTTGTTTTTCATTTCCTCACTTGGATTTATTCATTCATTTAAGTGTTTGAAATGAATGGACTACCCACAATTTCATATGGTAAAGTAAAATATTTGTTCTAAAAAACTTAGGGTATATATTGATCATAATTATTACTCTAACTGAAGCATATTTACCTAATGAATGTTTGTGGGGAAGGGGTTTAACTATGTATTTTTCACCATAATTTATTGATTTGAATATGACATTTAATTTTATAGATATTTATAAGTTTTTTGAAATAAATAATATAAATTATGAGTCAATTTATACCTGCATAGCAATTTTACCAAAGATTTACTAGTGGAATTATACCTAAAATCTAGGATTTACCAAGATTTTATAGTAAGTTTTAGGCGTCCATCATTAAAATTATCCCTACTACCCATATTAAATAAATTGAATAAAACATCAGCATAGTAAAATACCTTGGGATTGGTTGTTTCTTTGTTAAATCCATTAAATTAGATAGAGAGTAGGTCATTCATGTATTCTCTCTTATTGAGGGTCAAATTATCTTTATCGGTATATCTTTTAAATTATTTGAATTCTTCATAGAAAATTTATTAGTGAGGTATGATATTGTGCAGATCGCTCTATTCAAATTTTGTGTCTTTAAATTCTTACTTAGTCCAAATGAAAAATAATGATGAAATTGGTTCTTGGTATTTGACTGCCATTGTAGTTCCTTTTGAGTTATGTGTTATTTTTTATGATTAGGGATTAATTAAATTAAATAAATATAAATTTCAATGTTTAGGTTAGTATCTTGAAAATGACATTGAATTAATTTTTAAATGGAGCACACAAGTGTTGAGCCCATAGATAAAAATATAATTCATGAAACATAATGTTCCATTTCAACTGTCTTTCCAATTTAAAATTGATTTTATGACACATGGTTTTATAGGAATTTGTTTTACATGTTTCAACCTACCTCAATTTTTATGAGCTCAATCATCTCTATAGTTTTCAATATGTCCATACACTTTTTACATTTGTTTTTATATCACTTATTAAATATATGTTTCCATTTTCATTTTTAGTTGACTATGTTAGTAATAATACATCGCCTTTGATTATTTTTAGAGATATTACATGGAAACTTCTCACTTTATCACTTGATATATATTTTAACAAATTTTTAAATTATATCAATGTACATATCTATGAGGTGATGAAACAAGGCATGACATATGGAAGCTAACTATTCTAAGAAAGACATGTGTAAATATGTATGACTAACACATGGATATTGAATATGTGATGAGTGACATGTGGAGTTATGTCACTTACTTACATAGTAATTTCTTTGTCATTTTTCATCCTTAGGTCTAGGTCTACAATGATATAATATGATGACATTTGGAATGATCTCACACATTTTTGGAATCACAATCTTTGAAATTTATCCTTTTAGAAAAAAACAATTCCATAGAGCAAGATGATTACACATGGTTCCATATCACTTAGTCTCATTATCACATGCATTGTTACTTAGAATATTGAACAAATGCCTACAAATTGTGAGATCCAAATACATGGAAAAATCTTATTTATTCACTTGATTATGAATATAAATGACATATCCCCTTTACTTTGTCCTACAAAATAGAGATAAAGATACATGTGGATTGATATTAGACAATGTGTAGTTTTGAACATTTGAAACTTATAACTTTACACTATTCCCCTTGATGTCATAAATAGATAACACAAAATACTCTTAGATAATCAGGGTGTTGATATTTCGTAAATTCATAAAGTGAAGTCCTCCATATTTGTGAAAATTTAAAATAAAGCGGTCCAAATATCCAATTTGTAATAAGTCATTGTATTGTTCAAAGATAAAAAAGACTCATATATTTCTCAACTTTTCCTGAGGAAGTTACACTTGGTCATCTCAACACTTAATTACAAAGCAAATCTGACCTATAAAAATATATATGATATATTTAGAAATAAAATAAGATTAAACCATGTGTTATTTAAATAAATTGATTCAAATAAAAACTTATCCTTTTATTTAATTTTCCCAATTTTTTACCCAAAGATTTTTTTTAAATAAAGAACAAATATAAAATTAGGATTTAAAATGTTTGCATCAAAGGTCAATTTATGACTCAATGGGGTCAAATATACCATTTTAAGGAATAAAGGGTCCCCATTTGAAAATTTTAAAATGGGGCATATTGGTCAAAATAAATGGTGACTCAATGGGAAAAAACTCTTGAATATTTAATAATCTATAATTTATGATTTAACTACCATATATAATTTCAATCCTTAAAAGAAAGAGATAAACATATTAGAGAATTGAAAGAGACTTAGACATAATCATGAAACATACTAACCCTTATCCCTTTTAAAATTGTGTTTGATTATATGAAAACTATTTCCCCTTGTTATGATAATTTTAAGAAATATAAGACAAAAGTTGACGTTTCCTTGTTATATATTTTCTTAATTTATTTTATTATTTAAGTACAAGTTTGTGGGTAGCTAAGAATTTATCTTCTACTGATTTAGAATCCATATCCCCAATAAAGATAATTATAATTACATCTAAAGTATGTATGTATTTCTAACCAAATATCCATAGTCTTGATAGAGATTAATTAAATCACCCCTCTTTCAAAATTATAATATATGAGGAGACATTCTAAATTTTGAAGGAAATTATCAAAGTAAATTTTAATAATATGATAATATTATTTAATTAAAATAATATATTGAACTCTATTATGATACATACCTTATTTATAGGAATCAAATATGCTAGGAGAAATCTATGACTACCCATAAGTATGAATAACTACCCTTTGTAAGGAATTTTTGCAAATTGTCTAAAAATGACCTTATTCCTAACCTATGAAAGTAGGAAATATAATATAGGAAAGCATGAAATTTAATATAGAAAAACATGAAATATAATCTACCCCTATTACTAAAATGAAATTTATAGTTAGTCAAAGATACTCTTAGTTGGAGTAGCCATAAAATAGTGATTTAATAATTTCCCATTAACTAGAAAAGTCAAGTTATTACCTTGGATATATTTCAATTGAAAATCATTGTTACCCAAAATTTCATAAATATTATATGGTCCAATCCACAATGGATTGAAATTATCATGTTATCCTTTATTCTCATGTGTTTTGTCCCATAGAAGGACTAAGTCTGAAATTTTGATAACTTTGAATTTTGATCTTTTGTCAAACCATCTCTTGAATGATGTTATGAAAGGATTATATTCATGCATTTTCCATTTGGACAATGTCCACTAATCTTTACTAAGTCCTTTCATCATATTACATATAATCATACATGAATTAACATTATGGTAACTTGAGAGTAATAGGTAAAATAGGTTTCTACCCATATACTAAAATAAAATTTGAAGCTTTTAAGGGATTTTTTATTTCTATTTTTATCTACCCATATTTCATAATTTAGCAAGTGTCATTCTCTTAGTTTTCTATATGTATATTTATTTATGTCATTAATCAAATTATTATTGGTGGATTTAATAACTCCATTACCTTTTAGATAGTAAACTAAGAAAAAATTAACTATGGTATGATTTTTATAGGCCCATTCAATTAATTATGTTGATTGAAAGGCATGATCATTGTCACACACTAAGGAAACTAGTGTTCTAAACTAGTGAGGATATTTTCCTCAAGGAATTTGATTACATTTTCTGATTTGCATTTCTCTATAGCATCAACTTTGGTGAATCTAGCATAGTAATCCATTTATATCGATACAAATTATTGGTCAGATGATGAGTTGGTATTAATAACACCTATAAAATCTAGACCCCATTATATAAAATATTATCCTTCAATCATAACTTGTAGATGAATTATTGCAAGTACTTCTCTTTTCCTAAATACATGACATTGATGTCAAGTTCTGACATGGTTGTGTGCTTCATTAAAATTAGTAGACTAGTATTATCCCATTATTAAAATTTTATGGGTTGTGGCATTACCTAATGGATGTCCAGTGTATATTTTTTGATCAAAATTGTTAAGGATATCTATAGATTATTCTTTAGAAAAGCATCTCAAGTAGATGAATTCATAATATTTTTGGTACAACACTCCCTTTTTACCATATAATGTGATGATTTGATCCTGATCACTCTTCCTAGTTCTTTGTTTAATTTATGAGCACATGTCCCTGTAAGAAAGTAGTGAATTATCTAGTTGTACCAGTCACCACTAGCTATCGGATACTGATTGAATTTTTCAATGGAGATGTATGGACAAATTTTTGTAATCAAATGAATGATTCCTTTTCCTCATATTATTCTATCAAGTTTAATTTCTAGATTAAACTCTTTTAACTTAGCCATCCATGTTCCTCTTTACTAACCTAATTCATTATGTCCAAGTGTAATTTTGATGGATTGATTTAAGACAATGGTGTATATCTTGTTGCATAGAATGAAGTTCTTGAATTTATTTAAGGTTTTAATCAAAAAAATACTTTTTTTTTATCAATAATAAAGTATTTCAATTCTACATATTTTAGGTTGGTGCTCATTAAATTGATAAGATGTTTATTGTCTTCAACCTTTTGAGTAAGTCAATATTATATAGTGTGTTCTAATGTAAATGAATACATGAAGAAATATTTGGTAAATTTTAATATAATTATAAATAGGGATTGAGAAATGGAACTCATAATATATTTTAATTATTTATTCACTGTGGTTGTCCATTCTACGTTTGTATATTATTTCAATATTTCATTTAATGGTTTCATAATTTCTGTAAACCCAAAGAAAAATTTAATATTTTTTTTACTTTTAGGATATTGAATATTTGAAATATATTTAAATATTTTAGGTTCAATATAAATAAATTATTTGGTGATAACATGGTCCATTAATTTAAATTTTGCTACTCTAAAAATATTCTTTTTGGGTTTCAAATAAATTCCATACCTTCTACATCTATCAAACACTTTTATTAAATGGAAAACATGATTTATCCTATCCTTGTAAAAGATAATCAGATCATCCATATAAATCATGATGTACTTACCAATGATTCATTAAATGTAGATTAAATGTATTTTAAAAAATTAGCACATGAATTTATTAATCCAAAATGCATTCTCTTATATACAAATGTTTCCCATTTAGTAGTGAAAGTAGTTTCATTTGATCATCATTTTATACTAACACCTAGTTATAGCCTAAAAATCCATATAATAAGGACATCATTTTGTACTCAATGATGATAGGAATCATTTAATCTAGGGAAGGTAATGTATAATTATACTTTTTAGAAATTTGAGTGAGGTTTATGAAAGCTAACAAAGTCATATTTCACTATTTTGATTTCACATGAGAACTATATTAGTAACCCAATTAGAGTTTCTAATTGTAAATATTATTTTAGAATCCAATAATTTATGAAATTCCTTTTGAATGAGGGGTTATACAATGGGATTTAATAGTATTTTTATTTATCTAAAATGTTTATGTACCTATCTAAGTGGTATAGTGTGTGTTATGACTCTGGGATCAAAAATATTTAAATCCTCATATGATCAAGAAATCACATCCTTATACTATATTAAAAGTACTTTGAATTCCTACCTTTTTTGTTTAAATAAAATTAATATTATATTGACATGATGAATATGTTCATCTATTCCTAGGTTTACCTTAAAAAAATAGATTCTTTATTTTTGGATAGTTGTTATCATTCATCTTGGTGATCTATGCAAAAAACTCATTATAATGATACCATTCCTTTAGGTATTATATTTTATTTTAGTTACATGATACCATCATCTTGATTATATTTTTTGTTCATTAGGTCAAAATAATATTCATCAATAATCTAGGATTAAAAATCACCACAACTATTCATGAATTGTATAATCTACTATTCATCATCAAACACCTAAAAATTATTGACATCATTAGGAACAAAGGGACATGAAACCAATTCTACAAAAAAAATATACATTTTAGATTTCTAAAGTGAATATAAATCTATATAAAAATAATCCAAAGAGTATGAGGTTTATTTTTTTCTCTTATAATTGATTTAATGTTAAATGATTCAAATGATTCAACCAAATCCCAAGTGTTATATTTATACTTCTTAAGATATGGAAATTTGTATTGATACAAGATCCTAACATGGTTGATAAATAAATCTAAGTATCCAAACATAATAATTTATTTTAAATTATGATTTAAATAACCTTTTAATATTAATATCAAGGTCTCATATTCATCATGGTTTTTAGTGAATGGAATATGTAGTCTAAAAGAAAAAATGTATTATTTTCCTACGTTATCAATCAGACTTATAAATACATCTAAGACTTATTTAGATTGGTCACCTTCAAAATATAAGGTCCAAAATTTTTAATCACCTTTAAATTATCATTCATCCTTCACATGATTTGTCATGAAAGTGTCAACTCCTATGTGTGATGAAACCAAGTTGAATCTTTCACTTTTAGTGTTGTATTCCATGATTGCATATTTAATTTATAACTCTATCAACTCTAATATTATTGGCCACTCTTTTTCAAGGTAAACACGTGCAAAATTTTTATTTCCTTATAACCTTTCAAATTTTAAATTAATATAGGCTTAGGATAAAATTGTAAGCATCATGGATCTCAACCATAAGGATGTAAATGTACTATTGGACATGTAACTAGAAATCAAGTTTCATGTGGACATACTATGATTCTCATAAAATTGGGATAAAATAATTTTCTATTTGGAGCACTACTCTCTTAGATTTATCTAGGTTCAAGCTTAACTACTTTTAGATTTTAGTGGGCATCACATTTTATGAAGATCTTAAGTCAACTAAAAAAAATATGCATGTTTTTCCCAAATATTATGATAGTCAACAAGAAGGGTTGGACATCAGGTTTGTCCTTATAAATGACCATATTAGTGTGTGCAACCTTTGACTTTGTAGAAGATGGTTTATTAGTCAAGGATTTTAGCAACAATTTCATTTCTTCTATAATTTATGCCAAATCATGGAGGGAAATATTATATTTGATATTACTTATATTCAAAAATATATTAAATCCACCTTTTTAGATGATTCAACTTGTTGGTATTGATCAATCCTTTTTGGTGGAGGTTGATTTTTATTAGCTTTTGGATCAAGAGGAATGACTACATTATTATTTTAGTACGTGGATGTCATGAAAAGATAATAATAATTTTTTCTCAAATTGTAGTTATTTGTTTGAAATTTATAAAAATCATGAATCTCATATGTGTTTTATTTTGGTTCATTCTCATCCACAACTAAGAATGATAAATCATATGTTTCAAACACCATTATAGTATAGGAAGAATTGGGTACACCACATGTGGATGAAATGGGATGATTTTGGACAATATCATACCCCTCCATTTAATTTTAAAATATTTCATAGTAACACAAAATTTTATGTAGTCTAACTCACCATATTGTGTAGTAGTGTGGACTCTATACCAATTGGGTAAGGTTGCCTCACAGATGTTTATCTTTAGGGGATTATTAGGAGATGGATATAGATTATTTTTTAACCTATTAAATATATATAATTTGATATTCCTATTGGTTATTTCTCATATTGTCTTCCCTAGGAATTTCTACATGTTAAAAAACTCATTACTAAGATTTTGTACCATGCATTAAATGACATCTAACTCTATTTTTATGGAGTCAGAGTTTATACCTTACATAATTGAGGTGTAGAATAAAACTAGGGATTAATTTTATTTTGATATTTAGACATGGGTAAAAAATTGTTCAAAAATCCTAAGCTTTGTTTGGGTGTAGCATGAGCTAGAGGTAGTTGTTTAAAAATATGATTTTAATTATTTTCTATGAAATTTTGATTAGCCTTAGGGATAAGATTAAAAATTGGGAAATTTAGGTTGATGTTGGATATGGCCAAGTCTTAAAATTGACATTTAAATTGATGATAAACATTTAAGGCTTTAAAATAAGAGTCTGATAGGCTATTGATGTTATAATCCCTACATAATAACACTATAGTCATTAAACATTGGGTGTTTATATATATTTCCAAGGCTAATAAAATAACATGTCTATATGACTATACATATTTGTAATATTGTATTAAATACTCTAATTATCTCATTCATCTCTCTTTACCTACTCAAAAAACCCTAATAAATAGTAATAGGATTAGTAATTTGCCCAAATTATGCAACAAGTTTTTCATGACATTGATTCCATAAGGTAATTGAATTCTCTAGAATATTTATGAACAAGTAATATGCATCATATTTTAATGTGAATAGGAACAATATAAATTCCACATCCTCATGATTTACATTTAATAATCCAAAATAATTCTTAAAGGATTTAATATGTTCCTTTGTAATTCATCCTTTGGAAGGAAAAAATGAAGGAAGATATATTTTGGGGTTCTTGGCTAAATTATGGATGACACAATCTACAATTATGGGAAAAGAACTATCTAATTCATAGTGAAATGATGAGGTTGATTCCCTTAGGTCAATGATTTTGGTTGTTTTATGTATATTCTAAGGAATCCTATATTTGATCTTTCTCTTTGATGAACCTGAAAAGGTGATAATAATAGTAGACCAGAATCAGATTTTGATCTTATTAAACTTAGTAGTTGATCAAGGATATGCATACTTAGGTGAGTTCAATGATCTATAATTATGGCCCTAATTTTCACATAAGATAAGGTTTATTTATTTGTATTTTATTAACACCAACAATCCTTATGGTAAATACCCTCTAATTTTAGGATTGGTGAGAAATCACTCCAAGGCACGAGTTGAAGGTATTCAATTTTGTAAATAATCACATGGTGTAATAGCAATGAGCATAGTGTTTATTTACCTTAGATGGTTTAGATATTACTTATGTCTAAAATCTAATCTATTTATTCTTAAAATATAATCTATAATAGATGGATAGTCTAACCTAAGGTGGATCCAATAAAAATATATAAAATAAGAGGGAAAGGCAGGGAAAAAGGAAGGGATACTATGATTCATATTAAAGATTAAATCCTTAAAAATTGAAATAATATACTTAGATGATCATGTGTAAAAGAATTATTCCTATTATAATCTAGTTTCTAATATAAAATAAAATAAACAAATCAAATATTCAAATAGAAATTTTTTAGTTTAACCCAATGATCATAATCAAAGATAATGTTAGTACTGAATTGCTAAGCATAATCACATTATTAAAAAGATGAGAGTATGATATATAAGAAAAATAGTGATAATACTAAAGCATAGTTAATTTTAATCACTACAAAAAAATGCCTAAGATTCCTACATTTTTATCAACTCAATGTAAATTATTCAAGCAAAACAAAAAGATTTGGAAGAGTAGATAAATCATCACAAACTCATAGAACAGTTGCAATACTTTATAGATTTCATTAACTCACCATAATTATCCTCTCTTTACAATTAATTGGACTGATTTTTATATATTTTTGAATGGGCACAATGTCATCCTCAAAACCCATTCCATATTTAAAAAGTCTATAAATAAAATTATTTCTCAATTTAGCATGTAGGCTTTGCATTATTAAAAGCTTTATAAATAAAACAAGCCTTGATTTATCTTTAGATTTTTCATGTTATAAATAATTCTTGATGACCAAAAAAATATATAAATAACATGCCAAAATTGGTCAAAAATCCACTTTAAAGTGTTATATTGGAACTTATATTGATATTTGGATTTGAACTAGATGACATTCTAGTTTAAACTTTAGTTAAACTTATCATTATTGAAACATATGATGTAAATGAAGATACTACTAGAGTAGGACTTATTTGTGCATGCAAGGGTGATAAAGTGGAGTAATATCAATAATATAGGGATCTTACTAAAGTGTGCACTAATATATACACTAGAGAAATAGATACAATTGTTGATGGTTAAACCATCGATGATGAATCACCCTAGCTAAGTAGCTAAAAACATTTTTTATTGTTTTTTTATTTTATATGATATTCAAATGCTATGAAATATGAGTCAATGATGATAATTTGTTTTATATTAATTTTGAATACAATGGGAATTTTATCCAATAGTTTATTTTGTATACTTAATGAAACCTAAAAATAATCTTTAAGTTCTTGGGATTGCTCAACTTTTTCTTTTGAAAATCTGATCAACAGAACTATTTGATCACCACATATATGAGAGTTACTATCAATCCTTGTTATCAAATTATTAATTAAAGTCTGGAGAAGTGTGTTAAAGGATAACTAGTTTATTATTTATTCATGTGTCATGTGTATGGTAGGGATAAACATATATTTTAATATCTCAATTGATTTTCCTTGTTGTCTTGTCAATTGTTCAATTAGTCCTTCATTTGGTTATACCATTCAATTAAATCATCCCTTTTTATACTTACATAATTTTGTGGAAAAATTATGTCCATAATTGGTAGTATTTTTAGCTATAAGTATGATTTTTCCCTACGAATTAAATTAAAATTTGGAATCCAAAGTCCTCAAATACTCACTAAATTTGACACTATTTCCCCACTGTGGCTAGGATTCAACATTTTATCTATGGAAAACACAAGTTTATATAGAGATTGAGTTGAATTTTAGACCTTATCTAGTATGTCTTCAGGAGTTTCCAATCCTGGTTATGATTATATTATCTTATCTACTTATTTTAAGCCATATAAAATTTTATTTATCTCTCCACAAGTAACATTGACCATGGAAATTGGGTCTTCCTTAAATTCCTCATGCCTGCCTAGTTGAGTTTTCTTATTCTTATACAAAATTAACAATTCCTATTCTCTTATAAACTCAATCTCTTTCTAATTATTAGACATATTATTATTTATAACCATTTTAAATTGTTTATATTCCTCATTCAATTCTATAATCAGCTTGTGCTCTTCAACTATGACCATATTTGACCTTGAAAAATTCTATATCTGCATATGTTGTAATCATGTAGTTGTCAAAATTAATTACTAAGAAGAAGTTTTTTGGGAGGATGAGATGACAAGGTATGAATTTTAATTTGGTGGTGGACTTAAAGATAAATGGTTAGAAGAATAAGGTGAGATTTGGGATGTGGAAGGTGGGGTATAGGAAATGGTGGGTCAACCATATTCTATCTTGAGACCTTGATCTAAGGTGGAATCACAGTAATATATTTAATGACAAACAAATACTTATTGACAATTGAGACTACATGTGACTCTTTATAAGTGCTTATAGTCAATGTTTATCCTAATATTATACAATGGGTATGTAGCAAAAATGAATTAATACACTAGCTATTCAATGTTTGGACTTTATAATACAAATGACAAATCTCCTTGTTGACCTTTTGGTGTGATGATAATAATTGTAGGGATAATAGGTTTTTTAATGGTAGCTTATGTTATATTTTTAAAAAAAAATATCAATTGACAAAAAAATAGTATAAACGATGTTATTTTCAACTAAACTTGCAAGAATTAGAATAAGAATAGGAGTAAATAAAGCATCCTAATGAGTTTTAATACAAAAAGTGAACAATGTATCAAATTAAGGAACATTAGGAGTAAATTTTAGGTTTGTTAATTCACTTAAAATATGTCCTTAATCTTCCACACTAAGTATTACTTATTTTACACAATAATAATAAGAAAGGCAATGGATAGAAATCTCAAAGGTTACATGTATAAGAGTCATCTACAAGACATAAAATTTAGTTTCTTATTCTAGGTTTTTCTTTATATAATCCTCTAGATGTGTGTCCCCTATGTTCTCTCCTACAAATTCATCTATTTTATCTAAATGGACAAGATTTAATTATGCCCTTGAATACTGTGGTGACCTAATGTAGGAGTATCATCCAATAGGGTGTAAATAAGGTCTTTTAAATAGTCTTAGATATCTTAAGAATTCATTTTAGTCATAATAATCCTTTCTAAGGAACCAGGACTTATTTTAGATCCTTTAGAGGCTTTAGAGAGTTTTCCTTCCAAAATTACAATTAGAATTTTCAAAAAGTTTTCTTGTAAATATATGCATGATTGTAATAATTAAAGGGTTTTTATCAGTTGTAATGGGTATTAGGGGACCTTATTACATGTCTAGGAACCTTTCAAATCTTTTTAGGTTAGTGTTTATCTAAAGATCCAAGTAAAGTCAAATATAACTACAAGATAATCATGCAAAAACAATTTACTATGATTAGTTTAGGCAAGTATGAGATAATATTGATCATCTTAGTCAATTATATGATTATAAAAATCCTATAAAACATTATAATCATTGATTATAACAATATGGAGACATTAAAGACTATTTACAATGATAAAAAAACCAAATTTTCACCATGGGAAGCCTAATGACAATTTGTAGTTCATAACAAAGTTTTGTGAGTATTAAAAGCCACAATTTATTGTTATTAAAGGTCAAAATTTAATTTAAAATTGTTTAATAATACTATATACATATTAATGAGTACTATTTAATCTTTGTTGAAGTGATTTTGAACTTGGATTAGGATTTATATTTTTGGAAATTCTTATTACTATAATGTTTGTGCATATAAACTCAGGATAGTCACTTAAGACATGTAGATTAATGCATGTATTGAATTTGATTTTTGTAATAGATGAAAGGGTCTAGTAATTGTATTTTTAGGTTTTATAATGATATAATACCTCCCAAACCTTATGAATAATTCATAATAATCTCTCAACTTTTGGTAACCCGAGAAATGTAAAATAGGGTTTAGAGACAATAAAAGAGAAATATATTCATTTATATCCAATGAAATTCATCTAAATTTATAAGGATTTTGAAAAAATTATTTATAAAATATTATAAGTGTTAATATATTTAGAGAGGTCATGTCTTGGAAGAATAAATTGACTGAATTATGCATTTATTGTAGGTGTCTACAAGAAACCTAAAAAAGTGAGGAGAATCATTTATTTTTATATATTACTTTGACTCAAAAACTCATATGAAAATTATTACATGATATATTATCAAATTATAATGTTTTTTAATGAATTTAAAGTGATTTAAAGTTAAAATGAGCATCGTGGAAATAAGAATCAATGATGGGCTTAACATATATTCTAGAGTGTGATTTGATTTTTTGGATCATTTTCTTATCTTATCTTTATTTGAGTAGTGAGGTTATTTGTGATTTATATATCCCCTATCTTGTATGGTTCTCACTCACCAATAAAAAAAAGACCTTGCAGAGTAAAACCCATCACCAAACCAACCTACCTCTTCTACCTCTTCATTCATGGACTACATTTCCAAACTAGTAGACTCTCCTCACCCCTTAGGAATTCCTACTTTCCCTTAGGGGGTTCCTCAAGGAGATAAAAATTCTATTACTTTTCTAGATAAAAATACCATGGCCTTGCAACATTACCTTATAACCATGTCTTACTGTATCCGACTTTGGCTCCATCCATAGCTCCACCTTATGGTATGCCTCTCCATCTCATGGGGAGTACCTCCATTTCCATGGTTACTACCCAAATATTGACTACCAAAGCTTCTTCATCAACCAAAAACCCATTTTAAACTACCACTAAAAACCAACCAACTAAAACAACCAATACCCTTATACCTTCTACTCCTATCAATCACTCATCCACAATAGGAGTTCCTACCTATAACACTAGCAACCTTCCTTTAGCTACCTCCAACCCATAAATAACTAATCCAATTAAAATAATTTTGGTGTCCATATCCTATACCCTACCACTAATTAACACAAATGTCACCACCCTTCCATCAGTCACCAACCCAACTACCACTCCTATCCAACAAGCACCCCTTGGACCAACCTTTAGGTACATATTTAATCTATAGAGTTATATACCCAAACACCTACCTCTACCTACCATTATGTATCCTCCACACAAACATTTAAATGCACTTAACCATATGTGGTAGCCTCCAAACCTTCTACCCACTATCATCATGTTTCCCAACTATCACAGTAGTATGCATCTTATAATCTTTTAGCTGCACAATCCTAAGCCAACCTAATGAATATTATTATGGACAAGATGACCACCTTATATTAATGAATTTAAAGTGTTCATAACATCTTATCATATGAATAAATTTGTAACAAGTACATCCATCCATCCATACCTATCACTCCATATCCTCCCCAATGGGAACTTCACAAGTTCTCTAAATTTCAAAGTAAGGAGGATCCCCATCAACACCTTACGACATTTATGCATGATTTTTATCTCATCACCTATGATTATTACCTTCTTATCTACACCTTTCCCATGTCTCTAACTATTTTGACATTGGATTGGTATAGTGTCATACCTAAATACTCTTTTTTCTCTTTCACTGAACTAGCTCAAACCTTCTTGGACAACTTATCAATCAATATCTCCAAGAAAGTTTCTATCACTGACCTCTACTCTATCTAGAAGTTTGAAGATGACTCCATCAATAATTTTGTGGCTCAATAGAGGATCCTTATTATCCAAATTTCCTTTTTCTTTCCTCAACTCGAACTCATAGAGCTCTTTGCTCGAATATGTGCCAAGCATATTTCCTCCATACTACATGTCTAAATATTTCAAACCTTTGATGAAGATTTTGCCATGGCACGTAATTTATAGAACCAAGTAATTGATAAAGGAAAGATAAAGTTCAAAATCAATAACTCAACCTATAAAACCAATGAGACATATTCCTCTAAGTCAAGCAACCAATCCAATAACAACACTAAGAGCAAGGGAATCATGAATGTGGTTGTCCTAAAAGATGATCCTCCACCTTATGTCAAAAAATATAATTCTTATGTTTCCTAAAATCAAATCCTAAATAATCCAACTTGGATCAACCAAAATAAATTCACTCCACTTGGTGAATCCTATGTAGCCATCTTGGAGAATTTATTGAAAGCCAACATCATCCAACTTTCTCTTATCAAACCACCCTAGAAATTTGAATCTTCTCACCCTGTACCTAGTTAGTAAAATGAGAATGACCTATGTGCCTTTCATTAGGTATAAGACATGACATCAGTAGGTGTAACACCTTCAAGAACCTTGTCTAAACCTTTATTGATAAAAGGGATCTTACATTAGATAACCGTAATGCACCATCGAACCAAGCCCATGATATTTTTTAGAAACCTTTCCCAAAACATTCCCCTATCAAGAATGAGAGAAAAAATATCAAATGATATCATAATACCCATATATTTAACATGGTTCATCACACACTCATTACTTAAGAGCCTATTGACTAACCTATTTGTCCCTCACCCTCTCTAATTATTGAGGTAGTGGAGTTACTTTCTCCTTTTTTATAAACTTAAACTAAGAAAACACCATCTTATCCCCCTCCACTTATTGAGATGGTGGAGTATTTAACCACCCTTTCAAATTATATATCAAGATAACCAACCATCACCTCACCATCACCTTTAGCTATCAAGCAAACTGCTCCCCTTTTAGAAATGTTTTTCAAGTAAGAAACACCTATGTCTACTCCTCCTAAAGAGGAGTCACCCATATAATCCTTACATCCTTTGATTGATGAAGAGGATGAGGTTACCATCCTTTTGTCCCAACATAGGGGCCTATCTTTCAAGTCTAATTTGTAAAGAATCAAACCAACCTACAAACCATTCTCTAGGCTAGTGTAAAAATTGGAATTTATCTCCAACCTTGACATAGATCAGGCCACATTGTGACAATAATTAGGGATACCTCATATCACCAAGAAATAGACTTAAATGATTCCTTTGGTATACCAACCCACCACTCTACTAACCAAACTCCTACCTTATTAACCACACCCATAACAACTCTTACCAATCCAACAAACCCTCAACCACCTAAGGCACCTAGACCCTAAACAACTAAGTCACCTTCTCTAACCCAACCAATTGAAAACCTTGGTACCCTCCCTATATTGATCCTTAGTCACCCATCCTTGAAAGTATACTTAACCCCTTCAAACCCACTATCCAAACACTAGACCAAAGTAACCAAAGAGGTGAAACCCAACAAATGCTAGAAGGCCTAAATTTTACCTCCCTCAACCTTTCCCTCCATTATAGGGCCTCATCCCTCTACCTTGAGTAAGAATCCAATTACTTCTACCAAAACCCCACAAAATATTTTGGTTACACCTTTTTAATTACTCTCTAATGGATCTCTTTCCACCATGCCAACAATACCTAAGATACCTACCTTGTGATCTTTCACCACTAACTCATTGACCTCCTTGCCTAAACTAAAGTTATCAACCAAACACACCACCATACCCAAAACAAATACCACCAAATCTATTTCCAAGAATATTCCTTCCTTAACCACCAAAGCAAAGACCACTAAACCTTTACCATCTTTGGCTGAATGCTATTCAACCATTTTCATAGGTTATTTCAAACCTCTTATTTAGCCCTACCTCCCATTAGACCCTTTAAACCTATAGCTTCTAAACCCATTTGGAAAAATGACCATTGCATGTGTTTTTATCATAGGACACCCAACCATGATATAGAGAACTAAAAAGGTCTAAAAACCATCATCCACCAACTTTGCGATGAGGATGATCTATTAATAGATGAACCTCCTATGAGCCCCACACCAATCCAACCACAAATTATACCTACCCAATGCTCACCTACTCCTCCACTCTCATCAAAGAGTGAAGGTGAGTCTAACAAATTATCTACCTCAACCTCTTTTTATATCCATACTATTAATATGGTTACAAGATCACAACAAAAGGATAAGCAGAAGGTTAAGGAGTCTATTCCTTGGACATACCCCTCCTCAAACTCCCAACCAACTTACACATAACCATCTCCATCTTTGATTGGACCCAAGGTGTCTATTTTAGGTGCCTCTTAATCTAGCCCCTCATAATCCATTAGGAGAGTTATCCTTAGACAGCTTAGTTAGACCCTAATGAAAATGAGCTTGTATGAGTTAATATCTACCTCTCACCATCACTATCAAGCACTAATAGAGACTTTGTAATAAATTGAGGTCCAACTTGAGGAATCCCAACCTCTATCCACCTTTGTCAGTGCCCTTTATATTTCCAACCTTGTTACCTTTAAGGATTCAAAAATACCCTCCATCCATCCTAATGACCAAGATCCTCCTCTCTTTATCACTACCGTATTCTCTCTATCACTACCTCCATCAACCAAACCCATATCAAATGGGTCATGATTGATGGGGGAGATGATATTAACATCATCTCCTCTCATGCCTATAACCAACTCAACTTGTCAGATATTGTCATGTCTAAATATTTAGCCATCCTTCACTCTTTTAATGATACCATGGCCACTACCTTGGGAAACATCATTATCTATATCCATTTAGGACCTCACATTCTCAATAAACTTTTTTATGTAGTGGAAGGTGAATTTCAATACAACATCCTATTAGGATAACCCTGTATTCATTTTATGGGTTACATTCCCTCTACACTCCACCACTACATTAAGTTTGAGCATAAAGGATAGGTTATCACCATATAGGTTGACCCAAGTCCTTTCTCAACATACAACATGACTTATCACCCCAATAATTTCCTCATACCCCCATCCAACACATCCTCAACTAATAAAACTCAACCTTCAACCACCAAAGTAGATATCACATCTTCTCACACTGATGAGGCATCAAATAGTTATTCTATACATTTGTACCAAATCCCCACCATATAACCTTTTAAATTTACATTCCGTCACCTATCATTTGGGGAGTATGGCCTTTTAGCACTTGATCCTTTCCCTACTCCTCATGAGTATGGGAAACTTACCAACCAACTAGGATATGACCCTAATCTCAAAATTATTATTCCCTTTGGACCTCCCCACTGTCAAACTCATTTTGTCTATGGGGGATTGGATAAATCCCTTGATTTTTCTACCACCTCTCTTCCACATCGACCATTCACCACCAATTTCTCTTAACTATATAAACTAAACTTTACCAATACCTACATTCATTAGTGTGCTTTAAAAGTCTTTAGTCTTGGGTGATAGAAGCATGGCCCACATGATTTGGTCACCATCAAAATTAGGAATCCACATGAGAATTATGGACTTGGTTTCATCTTACCTAATAAGAAGAAATCCAAACAACCCACTATTACCATTGTTGAGGAAGATATCCCCTCCTCATTGACCTCACCTCTGCTAGTGTGTGAGGATGATGAAATCATCCCACCTAAATATTTTTTATCAACATGATCATCCTTGGACCCCTAACTTATCAAAAAGAGGGTGTGACCATAACCATCCCTTTTACCCACCTTAAAATGATAGGAGAAGAATCTCCTACCATTAACACTATTTAGTGTCAAGATGATGATTCTATTCTCACCTATCTTGGTGCCCTAAATTCTTTAATCCACAAATCCATTCCTTCCAAATCTTTGACCATGTTGAAAAAATCTGAAATAGATATCAACTTGGGTACTCTAGATAACCCCTGCATTGTCAAAATTGGCCAATCATTAAATTCTAAGGAACTTCAAGACTTCCCCTCTTTCCTCCAAGACCACAACATAGCCTTTTCTTGGTCTTATAGTGCCATACCTATTATTGACCTTGCCATTATTACCCATAACATAGTCACTCACCATGATGCTAAACCTATCAAGCAAAAGATCCAACACATGCATCCCCATATAACCCTTCTCATCAAAGAAGAGCTTCAACATATTTTATCTATTAGTTTCATGTAACCTATTGACTACCCACAGTGGATCTTGAATGTTTTACCTATCACCAAATCCACAAGTGGACTATACATTTATGTGGACTTTTGTGATCTCAACCTCACCTACCCTAAAGATGACTTCCCTTTACCAAGTATTGACTAGCTTATTGATCTTACAACCAACCATGAGATGTTATCTCTCATGGATTGGTTCTTGAGTTACAATCAAATCTTAATTCATCCTAAATATCAACATAAAAATTCCTTTACCACCCTTTGGGGAACCTTTTTTCTATAGAGTCATGCCTTTTGGGTTGAAGAACACTGGTGTGACTGACTAACATGCCATGACCTATATCTTCCATGACCTTATCCATAAGATTGTTGACTATGTGGATGAACTTATTATAAAATAAAAACTCTAAAAAGATCACTTGGTTTTTCTTAAGATTATCTTTAAACACGTCATCCATTATCATATTCATTTAAACCCCATAAGTGAATTTGTGAGGTATTATCAGGAAATATTTTTGGCTTCATTATCTCCCATTCATAAAATTGAGGTTTATCCTACCAAGATGACATCCATCCTCAACATAATTCCTCCAACAAACCTTAATCAACTCTATAGCTTATATGGGAATCTACAATGCATTCTCCATTTTATTTCCCAACTTTCAGACTGGTGCCAACCCTTCCATCACCTTCTGAAGAAGGATGTCTCTTTCAAGTTAAATAAAAACTAACAAAAGGCCTTTGATTCAATCAAATAGTACCCTTTTTTTCCACATATCCTTACCCTTCCCAAGGATGACCAACCTTTCTACCTATATATCTTTTCCACTAACCATTCCCTAGGGGAAATGCTAGCTCATTGAGATGAATAAAATAGAGAAAATGATGGATAGTACATTATTTGAATGCTTGTAGAGTACATGACTCAATATACCCATACTAAGGAACTTTGCTTAGTTTTAGTCTTCATGGCTACCAAACTTCACCCCTACCTTCTTAACCATAAAACCTATCATAACCAAATCTAACCCACTCAAGTACATGCATTCCAAGCTATACCAAAACTAGCATATAGCCAAGTGGCTCATGCTATTATTAGAGTTTAACCTTAATTTCATTTTAAAAAATTCAATTAAAAGGAAAGTAATTATTGATTAATTGATTGAAGCCCCATTAGTAGACAACCAACCTCCTCCTCTTGAATTCTCAGACAAGTCCATCATGACCCTCTTTCAAATGTATTTCACCTATCAAGTCACTATGTTCTTTAATGAATCAAAGTGTCAATGTGGTGGGAGAGCTAATATCATCCTATCTCCTTTGATGATGAGCCTCTACCTTTGTCTTTCAATCTTGATTTTGAATGTACCAATAACATGGCTGAGTATAAAGCCTTAGTGATAGGATTTTAGACTACTTTATCCCTAGGAGTCAAAATAATCAACATCTTTGGTGACTCCTAACTTGTGGTCAATCAAATCAATGATTTTTATTAGTGTAAGAATGAGGTTCTAAAATAGTACAAGTAACTGGTTGATGAACTCTAAGCATTATTTGAACATTATTTCATCTAATAAACATTATGATTTACCAAAAAGTTTGTTGACACCATGGCTTCCCTTGCCTCTCAAATCCCATTGTACCCTCAAAATCTAAGCTATCTATCATTACCCATAGGCTTACACAACCATCTTATGTCAAACTAGATTTTCCATCATTTTCAATGTGAAAGAGACCCAACCTAAACTTTAATATCAACAAACCTTTGAACCTTGGCATAGTTCCATTTGGCCTCTCTAGGAATGCTCAAAGAATATTTATCCAGAGTACCTCATGATATACCATTATGGGAGGAATTATATATAAATGTAGATTTGATGGCCTCCTCTTCCATTGTCTATGTAGTCAAGAAGCCTCTCACGCTATCAAGGAAAATCATGATGGAATCCATGGAGGACACTTTAGTGACCTCACTATAGCTAAATATATCCTTTTCCTTGAATATTAATAGCCTACCCTTAACCAAGATTGTTGTGATTATGTGAAAAAGTGTGTCAAATGTCAACAACATTCTATTTTACATCACCCACCTAACCATAGCCTTTGAGTTTCCATCTATTTCTAGCCCTTTTCACAATGGGGTCTAGACCTCATTAGTGAAATTAATACCCATTCCTCATAGTGACACCATTTTATTATCACTGCAATTAAATATTATACCAAGTGGGTAGAGGTTATTCCTCTAGTCTCTACCAATGCAAAAAATATTATCAACTTTATCAACCATCACATCATCTACCACTTTGATGTTCCTCATAAGATTATCACTGAAAATGGTAAATCATTTAAAAATAAGCAAGTCTAAGGTCTTTGTGATGTATTTGGAATTAATTTAAGCTTCTCCTCACCTTATCTCCCTTAAGCAAATTGATAGGTATAAGCCTCTAAAAAAACTCTTAATAACATTCTAACTAAAATGGTCAACACATCTAGTTGAGATTAGAATTTGCTCATCCCCTTCCCCTTATGGGCATATAATAATAGCATTAGAATCCCTATGGGTGCCACCCCATTTCCCTTGTGTTTGGATTAGAGGTCATCTTTCCTCTTGAAGTCCAAATCCCTTCCCTTTTCATATCTTTGCAAGATCTTATTTTGAAGGAAGATTATCATCATCAATATTTATTCTAAATCAAGATACTTGATAAGTATCATCTAGAAAACCTCACCCATGTCCATATCTATCAATAATGCATCAAGCATGTCTATAAAAAACACCTTAAAGTGTGAGAATTTAATATCAGAGATCTCATCCTAAAGGAAAACCAACACATCACTAATATGGAAAAAAGAAAGTAGGGAAAGATTTCTTTCAATTGGCTTGGACCTTATATCATAACCCATAAGTATGGATCAGGAGATTACCAATTGTCTTGTCTTGAAGGCCACCTAGAACCTAAACCCTTTCAATGCTTTGTATCTATGCTCATTCTTTTATTGAGAAGGATTGCATTGACCTTTTGTATAAATTAAGCTCATCTCTTTTTATCCACCTATATTCCATCTCCCTATTTTAGGGGCAATTGATTAAAACCAAATCATGTGATTATCTATTATTAGCATATCTTTATCTTGGGTATCATGGATCTACCTATGACATGGTTTTTATGATAGTTTTCACACCTTCACATGATAGATTCCCATGATCATTATCACCTGAATCTCTTCACACATGATCAACCTTCTTGTGCTTTTAGTTTTTCCTTCATAAAGGTGAAACATTAAGCTAACCTAAACAAGTCTATGTGAATACAAATCCAAGTAAAATAACAAAATTCCTATCACTAGCAATCATGGGTCATTCCTAGCATTCAAAAATTGCTCCCTTTAAGGATAACTATTGAAAATATATTTGAAATTGCTAAAACATAAGGTGGACTACTCCCTCCAAGGATAAATATAAAAATCATTAAGCAATGCACATAGACTTAGACCATTTCCTCTAAAGATGGCTAATTAAGCATTTGTTGAAAGCATATAAATTTCTATGAAGATTCTCACATCAATTAGTTTTCCATATATATAAATCAATAAAATACCCATTATCAAAATCACAATAAAAGCAAACTAGTTTTGAAAACTGTAATCAACTCTCAAACAACATAATAAAATGAAAGCCATAATTGGATCTCACAAGTAGACTTCTCGCATCGATCAGTCTACACAATTTGGCATAGGCTTATTTCCCCTATTTTTTTGGACACCTACAAAAGAGGTAATCTAGTCTCATAATAAGGTTATATTTTCACCCATCTGGCCTTACACTATATGCAAAGGATTATTGACATTATATGGTCAAAGTACCATTTTAACCAACTAACAAATTCTCATGCAAATCATTTGAAGGTATTATGTTCATTAATTCAATCAAACTTTAGTTTTGGTTTAGTTCATGTATATGAAGAGGTATCATCCCTTCTTCTTATTCTATCATGACTAGTTGATATTTTCATTATGAAATTTATCTCTTGATTAGATTCTTTAAGTCTCCCATCTAGTGTTTTTAATAAGCTACCCTAAGTGTCTTATCCTAAAACATTAACAACATGTATAACCATATTAAACATGAGTATAACCATAACATAAGCATAACCATGACACCATAACATCCATGAGCATTTAAGCAATCAACCATTTTACACCACATTTCAAAAGTATATAAATGTAGTATATACACATTAAGATTTAGAATGTCATAAGCATAACCATAATATCAATTCCATCTCATTCCTAGTAGGCTAACATTAGTATCTAGCAAGTCAACCATAACATAAGCAATAAACACCAACAACATATAAAACATCACATCATAAGCACTAAATATCAACATCAAATCATAGACCATGAGCATGAGCAGAAATAAAGATCACATATATATAAACTCAAGAATTGAATAACCATATAATAATGTGTACATGTATATAAATAGACTCACTCTCAAAACTATACATCTCACCACATTGGCTCATAGGCTAGAACTAAAATGATATACAAAAATCATATATATATGCCCCAGGGGCACCACTTCCTCCTAGAGCACCACTAGATCTAGGTGTTTATCCACTTTTGTACCTACTGATCCACCACCTATCCCTATCTATATAGATAAAGATGTTACCCATTCCCCTAGTATTTCTAAACTAGTTCCATTTACCAAGATATCCCTATACTTGTCCCATCATGTTGATTTGGATAATGTGCTAGAATAATAGCCTCATAGTACCATAACTCCTCCGTTGTAGCTAGGTATTGTGTTGTAGGGGTAAAGCTAGGTGGTGCTACATATCCTACTATTATTCTTCCTCCTCTCTACCTCAAAGATTCCCTCTCCTATGTCACCAAGCCTAGAGAGGTCCTAGCCTAATTCCTTTCACCTATGATAGTAGCAAGCTAAACCTCTAAGGTCACAACTAGACCCTATAAGGTCAAAACTTGACCCTATAGTGTGACACTATGGCCTTATAATATGGCCACCTGTCCTTATAATACTTATACCTATGCCTATGTAGAGGCTAAAGCCACTCATGCCTATGCATCATGACCAACATGATCTACAACCATCAACCTCACACCTCCATCATCTTTGACAATATCTACAAATACATATATGGGCTAGTACCACACCATGTACCTATTCACAAACTTAACATTATCTATCTATGCCATAGTAGGTAGTTCCTCAAATTCTAACATAATATGAAAAATATGTGGCTCTGGAAACAAAATCTTAGAGTCCTCTCTCCTATATTTGGGGAATGGACCTAAGATGCCCTATACTAGGTCAAATTTTCAACATACCCTATCAAATAAGATCATCTCCATCTCGCAATATTGCCTACCAAGTATCCATCTATAGCTCTGAAGGCAGAGTTTCTATCTCTTATACCTTATCCATACTAGGAAGTGGATGTATGGCCTCCATGTGATATCTCCTATCACTAGTGCACCCCTAAAGCACTCCATGTCATAATCACCACCCCCTACACTTGATGTAGAAAAATCACCCCTCCATCACATGAAGCCAATTGGGAGGTCAATCTATGTGTACCCTACCCATGGTAATTTGACTAGCCTTAACACCTAAATGTGCTTGTAGGCCTAGTAATGTAGAACTAGGCTAACATTGATGTTATATCTCTTATGGGACCTTAACCCCCAAAAATATCTATAGATCTATACAAGTAAAATAAAAACCCAACCAAATATCTTCTTCCCCAGTAGCATCTCAACTAGAACCCCCAATAGAAAATAAGTAAATCTCTCACTACTTGAGTTGAAAATCCCAAAACATGTCACAAAAATCATGAGCATGGTCATGATTCACCTCTCAACTAGATCCTTCTAATATAATGATAGATACATAAATCCCCCAACATGCCATATGACTTGATCACTCTCATCTCTATATAATAGCTCAACATGATAATCCCACTCTTATTACTTTATGTGGTATATCAAGTCACCATGGAGTATAAGTTGAGTGATCTTATGAAAATCCTCATGTAGAATAATCATCTCACTGATTAGTAGCAAGAAGGTGTTTATAGAGAGATCCCATCTCTTGATGAGTGATATAACTATAGATGCATCTTGAGGCACATGTTGATAGTGCCTCATCAATCCTAACCCCACCTCATCCGTGTGGGTCTAGTTGACTAGGGTCATTCCCTACTAAATCTCTAAGAGGATACCTAGCATATGGTGATGCATCTATATCTGCTCCTTAACCTACACCACTTTAGAAGCATGACTTAGTCCTCTACACTAATATTTTTTACCATAACACAACTAACCTCTTGCCTTACCCAACCTATTTATCTTACTCCCTACCTTATAAAGTTACCCTCTGGACCTACATGACCAACCTATGCCTAACACCCAAGCTTTCCACTTACCCTAACTTTTTAAATAACTTAACAAAAATATTCCCTATTCTATTTGACCATCGATGGTCATGGTGATCTTTAATAACTGGGTACCCATATTTTTTAGGGTATAAACTATTGATGGTCAAACCTAGCCATTGATGGTCACTATGGGTGTTTCATGGGCATAACACCTAAAACTTCATCACCCTAGAAACTACATAAACACTAGATAAACTAACCTAATTCACTATCCCACACCCTTAACCACCCCAAGCTAATAACCCACCTTAAAAATTCCTCTTTTTACTTATAATTTTACTTAAATGCAATAAAAACCCTACCTAGGTTATACCTATCATAAATCACCCATTTTATCCTACCCTGACCTCCCAACCCAATGCAATTGCACAAAGAAAGCTAATCTATCAAATTCAAGACACTCCCTACCTCATTTTGTGACCTCATTCATGGATTCAAACATAAACCCACCCATCCTCATTTGTGTTTTCATGCTCCCTACATCCTAATTGGTCTTCTCATTCCACCTTCCATCTCAGTAGTTAGTCACCCATAGAAAATACCCTTTCCACTTAACACCAAAAACCAGAGCTCAAATTCAATGTAAGAAAATGTTAAAGTGAGTGAAAATTGATTCTATTTTCACTTTTACCTACTATTTTTTTAGGTTTTTACCCTGACCATCAATTATCAGGGTGACCATCAATAATCACCATTAGGTAAACTAACCATTGATGGTCAGGTTGCCCCACTTTTTTTGTCTCTTACCTTTGACAAGCCATCTTTTAGCAACTCTTGTTTTAGCAAAACCAACCTAGTTTCACCCACCCATAGAGACTACCTTCTCCACCCACCCAAACCACCTCATCACCTCATCGTTGGTCCATTTTGGCCCAACTAACACGTGTTTTATGACACATTTTTACTTGGTCTTTTTTATTTCAATGACAACATTGCCATATTGACCACCTTGTGCTTATTTAACCTTATTGTGTCTTTTTTAGAGCAATTCCTACCTCAGATACCCATGAAACTTGACCCATTTTTGTTTTCCATGGGAGAACTTCCTACCTTAGACAACCATAATACTTGACCCATTTATGTTTTCCATGAGAGCACTTCCTTCGTTATATACCCATAGAAACATTGACCTTGTTTAGGATACTAATAGGTGTACCCACCTACGATGCCCAAATATGGTCATGTAATACACTGGTCATTTATCACTTAGCACCAACCTTTATTATTATCAACCATGACAACCTTGTCTTCATATGATCTTGTGTATCATATCTTTTGTCACACTTTAGGAACCTATTTGTGCTTTACTTCCCAACATCTCATCTACCATCATGACTTCCACCTTCATCCTCACCTTCATCTACCTTGTCAAACTTGTACCTAATTCTACTTTACCTCATTGCCTCTTAGTTTTAGAGGGAAAACCTCCTCCCATACTCGAGGAAATCAATAGACCTTTGACCAAAATCAGATTTTATTTTGTATCTAGTTGATTCTAGGCTAAATAATTAAAAAAGGCAAAATGTAGACACTAAAAATCCACACACTATGACTCTGAGTGTCAAAATACCCCTTGACCCTCTTGGGACCAAGCTAAACCTCTAACCCCTAACCAAGATTATCCATAGTTAGTTTGGATAAATTGAATTAACCTAGCCTTTTACCCCTTTTTACCCTTTACCCTTAACCATTGATGGTTAGGTTAACCACTGATGATCACCCTGACCATCGATGGTTAGGGTCTACCTCTTTAACTAAGAACATGCAAACTACCCACTTTGTTTTTATAAATATAATTTATCTAAACACTATTTTGATCCATTGTATGGATGAGTTTTAATTAGATATATTGATTGAACCTTCAATTCCACCTCTTTTTTGTGTTTATAATAAGAGAGGAGCATGAAGGTGAAAATCTATCTACAATTGTTATCAAGAGCTTGTGCATCTAGGAGTTTCCTTTTTCAAGTCAATCACCTTCAGCAATCTAGGAATAATATCAAAGATTTAATTTACTTCAACCTCTCCACCAAGTTTTTAGGTACTATTACTCTATCATAATCAAGCTAGATTCTACCAATAGGTCACCTACCTCAACTATCTACCCAATTGACTTCTAGTAAGACAAGTAATTTTTTATTAGTATTCATCTACTTTATTTCCATTTTTAAATCAATCTAAACCTTACCCATCTCTTATAATCCATATTTTTGATATCATTAATTATCTTTTTACCAACCCAAATTGAGACATATTAACCAATGATGGTTGACTCAATTGCCAATGATCTATCTAACCACTAGCAATTAGCCCAACCATCGATGGTCACTTGGCAATGAAAACCAACAATATAATATCACCTACCTATCCTTAATCAAACCTAATTCTCTATGTTCTTACCTATTCAAATGCCCCTTTCTCATTTTTTAAATTAGACCTTGACTCTTTGGTACTAGTATTAATTAGTTTGTCACAAATTTAATCATTTCTAGTCTATTTTCTAAGCAAGAGTTCTTGTGTTCAATTTTAGTACCTTTTGATTTATTGATGAAAGTAATTTCCTTTCTATTTTATAAGCTTAAGTTTTTAAAACATGTGGATTAAAAACCCCTAAGGAATCTCTCACTTCCAAGATCTAGCTATCACTAGGTAATCCACTCAACTATCTATCTAACAAACAAGTTTGCTTTAGTGATTTCTTATCTGCAGGTCATCCTCCCAAGCTAAAGAGGAACTCTTCAAAATATTTTGATTTTATCATGTGCATAATCAAATAGGTTTTTCAACCATACCCATACTTAGTTTATTATTTTCCCTTTTCTCATAATAAGCATAAATTCACTGAAACACTAATGTTAAGTATGAAACAAAAATATCCATCATCAAAATACTAAATTATGATAAAATAATCTAAAAATATCAAAATCAACAATATAACTTAACAATATATCCATTTATATTACATATCAGATAACATTTCAATCAAGGGATGGCCCCTGTCTATCACATATTCAGTGTAATTCATTTTTTTAGCTAAAAACATTACCAATTTGGTGCCACTCATCTTCATCATCAAATTCCAACTTTATTTTCTTAACCATCCTAGTAATAAAAAGATATGTTGAAGGACTGATCTCTCATATCTTATCCCTTGAAGAAACTATCTTTTCCTACTCAATTATGTGAGAAGGAAAATTTTCAAGGCTTAACTTAAAACAAGCTATACTTTCATTATCAAGTTTAGGTGATTGAATATTAGTATTGAGTGGAACAAGAGCAAAGAATGTAATTTAGTAGTCAAATGTAAATCATTTCAAGGTGTGTGTTCCTAATATTGAGAAGAGTGATGAGAAGAGGATTTTTATTAGATTGTAAGGTAGTATCCATAAGTTAAGAGTAACTACTTGGAGTTCTTCATCCATGAGAATGAACTTTCCAAGGGGGACCTCTCCACTTCTATTACCTCTATTATTGTATGATTAAAATACAAATCATTAAAAGACATTTCATAAGGTAGGATCAGGAGCATCAAAATGTATTTGCATGCATGTTTCACAATTATAAGGTCTAAGAAAGGCCCTACCAGTATTTTTACCCCCAAAAATTATAACCTCTAGGAAAATATATCTATGGAGGTGTATCCTCTCTATACCATTCTTAATTGTGTCCACATTATTATCAGTTGAATTATGAGAAATGGGTTGAGTCAAACCTAACATTATACTAAAATTTAAACCAAATCACACCCTAATTATTCTTTGAACTAAAAACTATCAACATATTTTCATATATCAAACTTAATAAATTATGTCAAAACTTATTCTTAAGAAGAATTTATTATATAATATGCACAAATTTCAATAGATGACATTAACATTTATATCATACATCTTATTTCAAAAATGTCAATGTTGGTTAGAACAAACTTATATTATAAACTATCATCAAAATCATAATACATTTCTTATACCAAATATCCATTCCATCTATAAAAAAACTGACACATGCCAATGTTTAATATAACCACATATATATATATATATATATATATATATATATCCTTATTTCAACCAAAAAAACTAGTAACAATCAGAAAATATATTTTAAAAAGTCAAACATCATTATTGTAGCCAATAATTATGCCAAATATTTTATTTTTTCTTAACTAAAAAATAATCATATATTTTGACCATATATTTATATTCATGATATCAAATCAAAATATGACTACAAGTATTATATCCCTCATCAGTAATAAAAAAAAGATAGAGTCTCTTTATATAATTTATCGAATAACATTATAATTAGTATGTAAAGCCAACTTCTAGATAGATACTTCCAATCATGCTCAGATTTAAAAAATTCTATATGCTTGTTTAAAATTTGTTAGCACTATATTTTGAAATTTTAACAAATTCAAATACTCAAAACAAATAAATAGTTATCAAATGAAAATCATCTCAATTTTTGTAAATTTTAAATACAACAGACAAAAAATAAAACTAAAATGTATAACAAATAAATATTTCAATACTTCCACTCACATTGTGTTTGCCAACAAACTCATATTTCCATTATCAAAAATTTGCATGCAAGAAAATATGAAAAAGATACCCAGACATGAGTAAGGCATAATGATTATATCATATATTGAACCAACCTGTAATCTATAGGTAGAAATATCAAACTTAATTTTGAAACCCAATACCCATTAGAACATGCAACATATTATATGCCTTTTTATTACCAACTGTTAAATCAAAAGCTAGTAAATATTGAAAATATGATTTATACCTTGATCAAGAACTCAAAAAATTTCTTCATATTCTAATAAAACCCAACTAATCTACCATTATTAACCTCCAAAAATTACATATAAATATTTCAAAAATAATGAAGTCATGCAGATATATGAAATTGGAGTTCTTTCCAAAAACATTATGTGATTCTAAAAACAAACTAGAAGACTTTAAATATAACCAAACTACAAACTCAAAATATTTTGCATGCATTTCTAACCATGTAATATTTCATAAAATTAACTCAGATAATTTCCTAAGATGAATCTTTATTTTATAAAAACACTACATGTCTATCCTTCAAATCTAAACATATAATGAGAATTTAATGCATCTTTGAATGAGAAAGTGAAACAATATATCTTACCTTACCTACAAATGCACCAAATTTCCATGTATTTCCTTCCAAGTTCTACTTTCTACTCATAGTGTGCTGCTTCCACTAAAATTTTGAAAAAATGTCATCTACAATACCAAAACTAACCTGTTTTATGATTCAAAGTGAACACTAACCACCCAAGCTTATGTTTTAATGTTTCATTTGATGCCAAGTCTGCCAATACTTAGTTGGTGGTTTGACTAACACTTATACTGCTCTACCAAATTTAACACAAACTAAACTTACCACCAAATATCTGCTAAAAACCACTATTTAATGCATGTGAATCAATATTATATGAAATGAAACACACAAATGTAAACAAATCCGAATAATATCTAACTATATCAAAGTAAACCTCATGATAATTAACACTCATAATGTAACTGCCAACTAATCATGGTAAAATCAAATCTTAATTTTAAATCCAAGTTCAAAATAAAATCCTAAAATTTGAAAACTATAATTCTTATGATTTACCACCTTAGGAAATTCATCAACATTTCCACGAATTTATAAACCTCACCCGTAGATCTAACACATAGGTTAAGATATTTATATCTTAGCACTTATGTTTAGATATGATATCAAACCTTAGTAAAATAATTAATTTATATGTTAGATTTAAGGTAAATCAAACATATAAATAATAATGTCTTAGAACCATTCATAATTCCACCCATATTAATAAATATCAATATGAACTATGAATGATATCAAAACATATATCATTTTTAAATTGTGTCAGAACCTCTTGATCACAAATATCACTTGATCAAATAGGTTATGAATCAAAGTAGACCATACCAATCTTTCTCAAATAAAATCTTGTGTAAATTTTGTAACATTCCCCAATGAAATTGACAAACATAATAAGAAGTACTATGCTCACATGACCAAGTCAAACTATTATCAATTAACCATCTACACATTTGTCTATATAAACTAAACATTTTCATTATGTCAACTTATGTTTTCAAAACTAATTTTTAATGTTATAATAAAAACCTCATTAAATACAATATTCATAATAATCATTCATCACCATAATGAATATTTGAAATGAAGTGATGAACTAAGACCCCTATAAGTAGTTTTAGGTGTTATAACATTAGTCATCAATATGACATAATGATTTATTACACATGAATTTTTAAAAAATAGGAGTGTAAAACATATGAATAACACTAATGACCTTAATATCCAATTTTAATAACAAAATAGTGTCTCAATAATAAATTACCTATATTCATTACAAATCAACCAAGACTACGATATAGGTTTAGTAATTTATTAGATATCTATATGCAAACCCATTTAATAAGATATTTAAAAGGGATGAAATGTTCATTTAGTGTGGCATAAAGAATAGGATATATTAGACAAGAAAATTTAGACTACATATACAATCTAAGACAAAGACTAAAATACAAACTCTAAAAATTATTCATGTATTCAACTCTTTAATATCTAGTTCATGTTAACGTATAAATCAATAATCTAAACTTTATCATGTAAAACATCTTAACATAATTGTATACTTATAATGATATGGCAGGTTCCATGTACTTTACCCTTTGTATAATTAATACTTTGCCTATGTAACTAATTTTAATCCATTCAAAATAAAATAACAACAAAAAAGTAAAACAAGCCAAAAACTAAATAAAAAATGCATGAATATATTGATAGAGAAATTTTAGATTATTTTCATTGACTAAATAGTTTAACCAATTTCCATCCATATCTTGTAAATGATTTTATATGGTCCCAACTAAAGATAATCAAATTTATGATGTTTACCTGCATCTTCATAGATATCTTTTTTGTCAAACAAATCTTTAACTTTTCTTTAGACTTTTGTAATTTATGTAATGTAGTAACTTTAGTTTCATCTAATACTATCAAATCATTAAGTCTTTGTTTGATTAAATTAGTATCTCTTGATAGATATTGTAAAGTAGTACAAACAAATGAAATCTAGAGTTCAAATTTTAATGTAGCTTAAAAACCATAAGCCAACATGAAATGAAAATTTTTTGTAGATGATTTAACTATTTAATGATCAACCCATGATGCCTCAAAAATCTTAATATTCTAATTTATTTTATTCACACAAACTATTTTCTTCATAATAGAAATCAAATTTTTATTTTTTGATTCGTCTTTTTGATTTCCTTAAGGATAATAATTAGAGCAATGCATTAATATAATAAAATAACATCCTAAAAATTCCAAATATTTATTATAAATTAATTGAGGACCATTATTTGAAATTATTTCATATGAAACACCAAATCTAGAAAAAATCTAATTTTTAAAGAAAGAAATGACTTCCATTGTAACATAACTCTTTAGTTCTTTTACTTCACACCATTTCATAAAATAATCTATATCATTTAAAATATATCGATCTCTATCATAAGAAGGAAGATGAATTAAAAAAATAAAATCAATTTACCATTTAATAAATGTATTTTCAAAAATCATAGGATTCAAAGGCATTGTTAATAATCTATCATTGCCAATAAGTAATTGACAGGCATGCATGAACATACTAGATTATAAGAATCTTGGAATAACATAGGATAATAAAAAGTTACACATAAATTTTTCTAAGATTTGTTTTTAATTTATAATTAACACCACAACTTCCTTCATGACATCCTCTAATAATTTTTTGAGTTTGATCATGAGTTATTCATCTCAATAATACACCGTCTTTATTTCTATAAAATATATTTTTTTCTAATATACAAAAATTTAAATCTTAAGCACTCAAATAAATTCTTTTTATTTTGTCCAAATTATTAGGGTAGGCCTAATTTTTAAAATAATAAACTAAATCATGGTACCTATCATCTTTGGCCAATAAACAATACCAATCATTCATCTCATGTCCAAACTAGAATATTTTTGAAAAATTAACAACCTTCATGGATTCAAAATGAGATTTAACATTTAAATAATCATCAATATATAAAACCAAAATATTTATGCTAGAATAAGCATTCCTAGATAATTTTTTTATTAAGTCATCACCTTTAATAGTTTTATATGTCTTGAATTCAGGTTCAATTTTTGTATTCTCAAAATCCATTTTACTAACCTCCCTTGAATGGTTGGTTATTTAAAAAGAGACAAAATAGGTACATTGGATATTTCAACAACCTTATTTACCATCAATAAATAATAAAATTGATTAATGAAGAAACCAAAGATAAAACAATTTTTTCAATAATGGGGTACCATGTTTTCGTATCTTTCAAAACTTGACTCATATATCCAATAAGTTTTTCATCATTGTTTTCATCATATTGAGTAATCACAACACCTATGGCTTTGTATTTTGCATACACATAAATAATTAAAGGTTTAGATAAATCAAGGTTAACATTTATAGGTGCAATTTTAATGGAATTTTTAATATTATTAAAAGCAGAATTAGTTTCTACATCCACATATATAACTAATTTTATTTTAAAAAATCTTTAATAGAGTTTTTTTATCATAAAAATCTTATATAAATTTATGCAAGAAATTTATTTTGACAAAGAACTATCTAAGACGAGACTGATATTTAGGTGGTGACAACTCTTTAATTAATTTAATATGCTCAAAATCAATATAAATACCATTTTTAGAAATAATATGTCCTAACAATTTGCCTTTAGTAACACTAAATATTTTTTTTTAGGGTTGATAGATATACCATATTTTATACATATTGTGAAAACTTCATGATGATGATCTAAATGATTATTTATCTTTTTAAAATGGACTTTAAAATCATCTAAGTCAAATTGAATGGCACTACCAATTAAATTATCAAAATATTGATGCATAGATATTTGAAAAGTCATACCTATATTCATGAGACCAAAATATGTTCTATTAAAGGCAAAATTTGTTCTTCAAGTAGTGAAGGTAATCTTATGTATATCATTTGGATTAATAAATATTTAATTATAACTATAAAATCCATCAAATAATGATATCATTTCAAATCTTGCAGGTTGTTCTAATGTTTGATCAATACTTAGAAGAGGAAAATTATCCTTGACACTAACCTTTTTTATATCTCTAAAGTATACATATAATCTAATATCACCATTCTTTTTTATGAATACTAAATTATCTAACCACCAAGAATATTTTACAATAAAAATGACATCATCATCAAGCATCTTATCAAGATCTTTGTTGATGGTGTCTTCCAGCAAAGGGCTTATCATTATTATTTTTCCTAATAGGTTTAACACTAGGTTTAATAGGAATATCATTTTTTATAATATTAGTATCATAACCTTTTAGGTTTTTATAAGACTAGGTAAAAATATCAATAAATTCTTTACAAAGTTTAATGAATTTTACCTTCTCATCAAATATGCACTATATTATAAAATAAACAAACTTTGGATCCTCTTCAGTTCCAATATTTATTGTAATAGTCTCTCCAATAATTATTCTATAAGGTTCCTCAATCTATGATATCTTAGGATGATCATTTGGGGTAAACATTGGTTCTAAACACACCAAACTAGTAGGTAATTTATGAGTATTCATTTGCAAAAAATCTCCATAGTTAATCATGTAGTCATCATTATCAAAATAATTACCTTTAATTAAAGCATCAATATGTTCATGGAAATTAAAAATAGGACAATTTTCATTTCAATCAGGAACTTTTATGTCCATTTTTAAAAAAAATGAAAAATCAACAGTAGGTTATATTTCACTCAAATTAAGATTAAAGGAAAATATAATAAGTTTATCATCTCGTACAATAAATTCTCTTAGTATATGAGGGATATTTAAAGTTTTAAGTAAGGCACAAACCCTCTGAGTATATAAATGAAGGTGAGTTTTATTTGTTTTATAAACTTTCCTTGTCTGATAACTAGTTAAATATCACCAAAGACTTCTAATTATTTAATATTTAGCTCTATGTCCTTTTATAATATTAAACACAAAGTTTCAAATTATACTATGCTATTAGTAGTGTCAAAAGACAATTTATAAGCATAATGAAATACTTTTCCTATAGGAGAAATAAGACAAACTTATAAAACTCTACCATCTTGTGAACAAACACCATCAAAATTTAAATACCATAAATCATCCCTAAAAAGGACTTTTTATTGTTACTTTTTGAGTTCATCAAGAGTCAGTACTTCATATGTACCAATTATGATTTCTACAAAAGAAATATTAGGAGGTAAATAATCAATAGTATTACTAAAGCAATCCTTTCTTTGAATAAAAATGATCTCATTTCCCACTAGAACCCATGTTGTATCTTTCCTGACAAATGCACCAGTTGACTTTGAGTAATCTCTACCTAAAAACATGACATAATTGTTAGGAATATGTAAAATTGGAACATTAGTCATACATCTGATATTTTCATCTTAATAAATTTTGATAACAAGATCTCAAAATTTACCACAACTTTTCATTTGTTGATAATCAAACCCTATGAGTTTCAAATTATCTATTTCACAAGAGATGCCTAATTGATCATCAATAAATGTTTGAATTATATTATTTTATGTACTAGTGTCTAAAATATAATTATGTATTATTTTATCTAAATTTTAATTGATAAATAAAAATGAAGTAAGTAATCAATAGGAGGATCATATATCTGAGCATAAACAATAGAATGAGATTGTTCTTTATTTTTATTTTCTTCCTAAAATCCTAAGACATCCTTATAATTTGGATTTTTAACAACATTTATTTTATCAAACTATTCTGGTAAACCAACAACTTGTAATAATGAAAAATCCTATCTTTATCATGGCTAAATCATCAATAATATTATAAGATCCTACATCTGGATGACATATATGCATATAATTTTTGAGCTTATAGGGAGGGTATTGAGGATTATTAAATCTAGTAGATAAAATTTTATTTTATGGGGAACTAATTACAAGATGGTTAGATGCAACATTATTCTATGTAGCTTTTCCTTTATCCTAAATTATAGAATAAGGTTGATTGTTAGATATACTATCTTTATGCTTAGAATAATATTTTTGCCGTATATTAACAACATAAACATTTAAAGATATGATTTCATATAAAGACTCATTAGTGCCACACATTTATATAATCAATGAGGATAATAGAAATATTATCCTTTCCTTGAGTATATCTTTTAAATTTATACAAAGCTATACATGTGTCAGGATTATGATCCAATTCACAAACATTACAATAATGAATTTTTTCTTCCATTTTGCCTTTTTGTGTTAAAAAATATATACCCAATGAAGAGGGTTTATATTCTAATTACCTTTTAATGGTGACCAACTCATTTCTAAGAATATGAATGGCTTTTAAAAAATTTAAATTATCATAATTCAAACATTTTGTATATTTATTGTCAAAACTAACACGTTTTAACTTATTTTCATATTCAACACAAGATTTTAATGTTTCATTGAAATCCATAATGTCTTTATATTTTAAATACATTTTATATTTTAAAGGTAAAGTGTTACAAAAATATAGTCTAGATAATATTTTTTAGGCCTCATTTCATGTGGAATATTTTATCACAATTTAGTAAATCTACCAATGAAATGATAAATAGTTTCACCTATATCTATATAAATGTTTACTAATTCATTTAACAATTATAAATCTTGTTTTGGTTTACCAAAATAAATTTATAGTAATTATTCAATAACATTCCAATTATTAATTACAATAGAAAGAAGACTAATAAAATCCTAATAAACTTTTCCCTCTAACATTTGAGAAAAAAATCTAAGAGAAACCTTTTCATTTATAATATCTAAAGTTGCAAAAATTAATCTAAATGCATCCAAATGATCTTCCCTAATTTGCCAAGATTTCTTGAGAACTTAGGATTATTAAGAATTTCTAATTAAGAAAGTTTACATGGATACACATTGATATTAATAGGGTTTCCATAAATCCAAAGATTTATTAAAGGATGAACTACCTCATTATTGAAATTTATTTCATTATATATTGCATCAACTTGATTTGTATTGGCTTTAAGACATTGTATCAAGTCTAAAACTCTTTCTAAATTTGTGGACCTTATTCTTCCATTTGCATTTTGAATAGGTTCAACTAATAGAATATACCAATTTAAATCTAAAGCTATATTAGGGTTAGTAGGATAAATATTATCTTTAAGATGAAACGTATCGAAAACAAAATGAACCTTAGGTTGAGGATTGGTAATCATAATCTACTCTCTTTCCTATTTGATTTGTTGATTAACTTATTAAATTTGACATTGTGTCTCATGTGAAATAATTGATAGTACTTTGTTGATTTATACTTATTCCTCTTCATTAATGACTTTGATAATATGAGGTAAACCAAAATGTTTTTTATACCATGTAAAATGTGTTATATTAAAACCAATGTAAACTTGGTCATCAGTAATGTCAATTAGGGGTTTAGTAATAAGATGACCTCTAATAATCATAGATAAAAGAGAAATACAAAGAGAATATAATTTTTTTGAAAAACTCCCTATCAAAGTTACCAAATTTGTTGATGATCAAAAAATTTATGTCAATGAATCAACCCATTTGCCTATCATGAAGGTTAAGATGGAATCACACCAGTTTGATAGTTAGGATATAATAGGTCATGAATGATATTATATATGTACAAAGGGTTTTTAAATGTTCTAGGAAATAACAAGTACATAAAATATCAAAAAATGTTTTGTTATAATTTTATAAATCAAATATCACTTTAAATCAAATGAAGGAAACAAATTATAATTATTTAATCTAACTTATATGATAGAGAAAACCTATATATAAGATTGTCTCTTGAAGGAAAGATATTTATTCTTTATAATATATATGTTTCATCAAATTATCCACAATATTTTGATATTCACACTATGCTCAAAATAGATCCAAAGAAAAGAATAGAAATAACCAAAATGAAATAAAAACAACTGGCAATGAAAACTAAAGAAGGAAATAGAAATAAAAACTAACATAATTAATTAAAGACCTAATTAATGAAAAAAAAATTATACCATGAAAAAATCTAACTAAAAAGAAGATAAATTACAAATGCTTGAGAAAATAAAAGTAATAAACTGAAACTCATTTAATCTAGGACTTACTGATAAAGCTAAGAAATAAAAAGAAAATCTAATAATTAACTACATCTAAGAAATAGAAAGATAATTAAAAATACTTAATCTATACTTAAAAAAAGTAATGTAAGAAACAAAATTAATATAACACTCTTAAATAAACAACTTAAAAATTCAAATAAATAACAAAGATCTAAACAACTTTAAAAGGAAATAAAGGAAAGATGAACAAACTAAATGATGAATAATACAAAGATGAAACGAATAAAAAATGATAAAGCAAAATTAATTAAAACTAAAATATTCAAGTAATTAATCTAATCTAGATTTAAACATATAGAAATCTAAACTAGAAATAAAACATAAATTTTTAAAGTAATGAAGAGAAATAACACATATTTATGTGTATATAAATTATCATCTTATTAAAAATAAAAGATATTTTATTGATAAATAAAATTTGAGTACAAAGTATTTGAAAATAAAAACAAGTAAAATATGAATGGATCAATAACATGTGACACATGTCGATGTAATCATAATTATTATAGATAATCACTTTATATTCTACTCATATGATTGCATATATGTAATCACCATAAGATATTAACTTTAATAGTCTTCAAATAATTGATTTATAAACTAAATAAGAAATCTAGATATACATGCACTAATTAAGTGTATTACTTAACCATAAAATAATGTGTTATTGGTCTATATATAAAATTTATATTATCTCAGAGATGTTGCATAGAAAAGAGAATGATGAATGAACTTTGAATCAATTTAGAGTCTTCAAGAATACCTACTAACCAAATTTGACTTTTATGTCAAATTTGTACCTATATAGGTAAAAAAAATTGGTTTTTTAGATGTTTATGGGTCTAAATATTTGTAATAAAATATATTATTGTTCATTTGATGCTATCCAATGCATTTTTAGCCTTAGTCATGATCTAATAGGTTTATTTGTCATTTTGAATCTTTTAGTGGACATTTAAGGATCATAAATACAAGTGGCATGATTTTCAAGGTGACTAGGTGTCTTTTGTTGGAGATCAACCAACAATTTGATTACACTTATGAAAGCAATAAACGCAGAATTAAATCAAAATGATAAGTAACTAGAATGAGATAATAGCAAAGAACAAGAGATACAAGAAACCACCTTGAAAACTTGTATTAAACTCTTTACAGAAGGAATACAATTGAAGAAACTTCTTTCTTCCACACCTCTCTCAGATGTATAGATCTCTCTCTAGATCTCTTCCCCTCAAGAGCTCTCTCTCTCTCAAGTACAATCAACTCCAACAACCTGGATTGATTCACATATACAATTCTATACTATTCTTCAACATTCTACAATGTACTACAATAAGCTAAAAAGATCTTTCCTATTATAATAATTAGGAAACTTGAGCATCCATTTACGACCAATAGTTATGCCACTTAAACAAGTGTTATAAAAATAGTCTTACCAAAGATAGAGATGCAAACTTAAGACTATGACTTAATCCTAACATGCAAACACTCAGTTCTATCCACGAAAATAGCTCTCTAGACGCACAGGTAACTGACATTGGTTTCTGTCTGCTTGCTTGTGACCGACGTCGACCGATCCCTGCCGATGCTGGCATCTCTTCAACTACTCCTGATCGACGTCAGTTGCTCCTGATCGACACCGGTGACTGTGTAAACCTGCAACTATTGCAAAGTGCTCCTTTGGTGAAGCTTTTAGGCTCCACACCTTAACAATCTCCCACTTGGAGATAAATAGCTACACCAGTACCTATACAGCAACATCTTCTAGCTCCTCCATCTTTAACTCAATCATGAATACCAACAGAAGTTGAATGAAGATTTAACTTCTCCTTTGTAACCAGCTTGGTTAACATATCAGTAGGATTCTTATTTGTATGGATCTTCTCCAGCTTCAACTCACCATCCTCTAATACCTATCTTATGAAGTGGTACCTAAGCTATATATGCTTTGTTCTTAAATGAAAGGCTGAATTCTTAGCCAAATGAATTACACTCTGACTATCACTGTATAATCTATAACTCTCTTGCTCCTTTCCAAGCTCTTCCATGAACTGTGTCATCCATATCATCTCTTTACTAGCCTCTGTGACTACAATATACTCTACTTCTATAGTTGACAAGGCAACAACCTTCTGCAACTTTGATATCCAGCTAACTGCCATTCCACCAATAGTGAAAACATATCATGTGGTGCTTCTCCTGCCATCCAAATCACCTGCCATATCTGAATCTACATAACCATGTAGAGAAGTATCTGAACCTCCATAGCACAAATGCCTACTGTTGGTTCCTCTCAGATATCTAAGGATCCATTGAACTACTTTCCAGTGCTCCTTTCCTAGATTGGCCATATACTTACTTACAACTCCCACTGTTTGGGAAATATCCAGTCTAGTACACACCATTGCATACATTAAAATCCCTAATATGGAAGAATATGGAACTCTACTCATGTACTCTACCTCATCATGTGAATTAGGACATTGTTCTTTACTCAACTTAAAATGTCCAGCCAAAAGTGTGCTTATCGATTTTGCATCCTGCATATTGAACCATCTCAACACCTTGTTCACATAATCCTCTTGAGACAAAATCAACCTATGATTTTTCTTGTCTCTCTTAATGCTCATGCCAAGAATTTTCTTTGCTGCTCCCAAATCCTTCATGGCAAATGATTGAGCTAATTTCACCTTAAGCTCAGAGATATCATGTATGTGTGATCCTGCAACCAGCATATCATCTACATACAACAATAGAATAATATATCTACCATTATCCAATCTCTTAAAATACACACAATGGTAAGATTGACACCTACTATAGCCATGCTCAGTCATAAACCTATCAAATCTTAGATACCACTATCTAGGAGCTTGCTTGAGGCCATACAAGCTTTTCTTCAATCTGCACACTAACTTCTCCTTACCTTTGACCTCAAATCCTTCCAGCTATTCCATATATATTTCCTCATCCAAATCTCCATGAAGAAATTCTATCTTAACATCAAGTTGCTCAAGATGTAAGTCCCAAATAACAACTAAAGACAATACAACTCGTATATAAGTCATTTTAACAACAGGAGAAAAAATCTCACCAAAATCAATACCTGGTTTTTGTGAAAATCCTTTCACTACCAACCTGGCCTTATATCTCATCTGTCCATTCTCACCTTCCTTCAATTTATAGGTCCATCTCTTCTTTAGTGTCCTCTTACCTGCTGGCAACTCAACCAAATCCCATGTTTGGTTCTCTCTCAAGGACTCCATTTCCTCAACCATGCCACGCTCCCACTGATCCTTGGACTCCACCTGTATTGCTTCTTCAAAACTCTCTGGTTCTCCACCATCAGTTAGAAATAAATAGAATAATGAAGGAGAATATCAAATTGGAGGTTTACTTACCCTTTCTGACCTCCTGATGGGTGTCTGAGACTCATCCACAACACGTTGTCTGCCTAAATTCTCTGATAGTGACCGACCTCGATCACTTCTAGGTCTGTAATTAGTCGATGTCAGTTCTACCTGACCGAAGTTGGTTCCTGTTCTGTCGGTATCGGTGTTTGTATGACTGACATGGGTTTTTGTTCTGCCGATGCCAGTTCCTACCTGGCCAATGTTGGTCTCTATGTTTTCCTATTTGTGATTATTGCTTTTTCCTGAGAGCTCATTTTGGACCATCACCTCATCCAATTCTCCATTGCTCTACCCAGATTGATTCAGCTTCTTGAGCTGATCACTATACATCACTTTTTCATTAAAAACAACATCAAGGCTCCTAATTATCTTGTTAGTTCTTAGATTCCAAAATCTGAAACCAAAATCATCAGAGCCATAGCTAATAAATGTGAACTTCATAGACTTAGCATCCAGCTTCTTTCTATTTTCCTTATCAATGTGCACAAAGGCTTCACAACCAAAAACTTTGAGAAATGAGAGATCTACCTTTTTACCTATCCATGCCTCTTCTAGAATTCCACCATCTAGAGCTGTAGAGGGTCCTTTGTTAATTAGGTACACTATAGTGTCAACAGCTTATGTCCAAAACTCTAAGGGCAAGCCAGCATGCAATCTCATACATCTTGCACACTCCATGATTATTCTATTCATCCTTTTAGCAACTCCATTATGTTGAGGTGTCCTTGGAACCATCCTTTGCCTATGAATTCTATGCATATAACAATACTAGTTGAACTTATAACTATAGAACTCACCACCATTGTCAGATCTCAGGCACTTCGATCTTTTGCCTGTTTCATTCTCAACCATAGCTTTTCAAATCTTAAAAGTCTCAAATACATCAGATTTCTTCTTAGTATAATAGATCCATACCTTTTTTGTAGCATCATCTATGAACAAAACATAGTACTGTGATCCTCCAATAGAAGCAACGTGAGCCAGTCCCCACACGTCTGTGTGAACAAGCTGTAACTTATGCTTCTTCTTTGTTGACCCAGACTTGAGAAAACTCACTCTCTTCTATTTTCCAAAAACATAGTGCTCACAAAAATCTAGATCTATGCTTTTCAAATCTAAAAGCTTACCTTTAGACTTAAGAATTGACATTCCCTTCTCACTCATGTGGCCAAGCATTGAGTGCCACAATTTTGCATCCACATTTGAAGTAGATAATATAGAAGAAGAATTGTTAGTAACACAATTACATAAATAGAGAGTACCTACTCTCTTACCTCTGGCCATAACAAGTGCAACCTTGGTCACCTTCCAAGATTCAGCTGTGAGAGTTATTGTACAACCCTCATCCCCTAACTTTCCTATAGAAATCAAATTCGTCTTCAAGCTAGGAACATGCATAACATCTCTCAACACCCATGTGTTGCCATTCTGCATTTTCAGCTGTTTTTTACCTTTGCCAATAATTTTACAAGGCTAATCATCCCCTAGATACACTATTCCAAAATCTCCATGGATATAGTCACTAAAATATTCTCTATTAGGGGTAGCATGAAAAGATGCACCAAAATCTGAAACCCAAGATTCTATATTATTATGCAAAGAGAATATTAAAGCATCTTATGCAATACCTGCAACCTTTGCTTCTTCTTTTCCTTCATGTTGATTGTCCTCCTTAGGCTTTAACCAGTAATCTCTGCTTATGTGCCCCATCTTTCCACAATTCCAGCATTGTGGCTTCCTACCATTTTTGGATTTAGATCTACCTCTCACCTTTGATTTAGACCTTGATCTCCCTTTCTTGCTCTTCTCTTTTTGCCTTCCACTACTCTCAAAACTTAAAGCATTCCCTAATTTTTCCTCTGTGCTTTTCCTACAAATTTTCTCATTCAAGATAACACTAACAACATCCTCTACTTTTAAAATATTTGAAGCAGATGCAGTATTACTAACTGCCATTACTAAGCTGTGCTAGCTTTCAGGCAAAGAACATAATATTAAAGAGCTTTAATTTCATCATCAAACACAATATTGACTGAACTTAATTGATTTACAATTCCATGGAAATCATTTAGATGATTAGATATAGATCCACCTTCCTGCATACACAAATTAAATAACTGCTTCATAAGATATACCTTATTAGAAGCTGAGGGTTTTTCATACAAATTTGCTAAAGTAGTCATCAACTCTACCATTGTTTTTGCTTGTGATAAATTAGATATCATAGTAGATGTCAGACTCAATCTTATAGACCCCAGAGCCTTTCTATCAAGAACTTCCCATTCTTCATCATCCATGTCTATGGGCTTCTTTACAATCCCACCTAATGGTAAGTATAGATCTTTCTAATACAGATAATCCTCTATCTGCATTCTCCAATGTTGATAATTTTTTCCATTAAACTTCTCCATTCTCAGTTTAATTTCTTTTACAATTGCTTCTCCCACTCAAATATAAATCTCTATAGAAACTCCTGTGAGTACCTTGTAATCAATACACACTACACAGATCTGAACCACCTATTAGTGAACCTAAGCTATGATACCAATTGTTGGATATCAAGCTCTAAACCTACAACCAAAGCTCTGATACCACTTGTTGGGGATCAACCAACAATTTGATTACACTTATGAAAGCAATAAACTTAGAATTAAATCAGAATGATAAGTAACTAGAATGAGATAATAGCAATGAACAAGAGATACAAGAAACCACCCTGAAAAATTATATTAAACTCTTTACAAAAGGAATAAAATTGAAGAAACTTATTTCTTCCACACCTCTCTCAGATGTACAGATCTCTCTCTAGATCTCTTTCCCTCGAGAGCTCTCTCTCTCAAGTACAATCAACTCCAACAACCTGGATTGATTCACCTATACAATTCTATACTATTCTTCAACATTCTACAATGTACTACAATAAGCTAAAAAGATCTTTCCTATTATACTAATTAGGAAACTTGAGCATGCATTTACAACCAATAGTTATGCCACTAAAACAAGGGCTCTAAAAATAGTCTTACTAAAGATAGAGATGTAGACTTAAGACTATGACTTAATCCTAACATGCAAACACTCAGTTCTATCCATGGAAATAGCTCTCTAGACACACAAGTAAACAACATTGGTTCCTACCTGCTTTCCTATGATCGACATCGGCCGATCCCTACCAATGTCGGCTTCTCTTCAGCTACTCCTGACTGACGTCAGTCGCTCCTGACTGACCCCGGTGACTGTGTAAACCTGCAACTGTTGCAAAGTGCTCCTTTGGTGAAGCTTTTATGATCCACACCTTAAAATCTTTTTTTCCTTATAAAAATTAAATAGGTCAGTTTACCTATCAAGGATGTTAGTTACATTAGAATATTATAGGTTTTCTAACTAAAATTTAAGAAACCAACTAAAAAAGGGAACATTTGGCACTTTTATGGGTCATGGGGAAGTGTGCCATGTGGGAGAAGATAATGGAAGGAATATTCATATTCCTCACACTGATATAGTGTTTTTCCTCTATAATTTAAATTTTAAATCTAAAACCATTATGATTCTTCTTTGCATTTCTAGACATACAAAAGTGGCCTTCAGGTTTGTGCTTAGTACGAACAACTCAAGAGGTTTCAGGGAAAATTATTTTGAGAGGTGATATTAAACTAATATACCTTAATTTCCATATTAATATTGAAAGGATTTATCGAATTTTCTTTATGAATCATCTTTTATAAGTTGACTATACTTTTTTGCTAGTTATTTCATGCACCCTAGAGGTTTTGCTCCATTTTGGTCAAATATATATGAAACAATTGGAAATTTTGACTCAAAATTGTTTTATATAACCTATAATATGATATCCATATATATTTTCATGTTTCATGGTGTTTGGATGAGCAATTTGTCTCATGTTTAAACGAAGGTGCCACTATGTGCAATCTTAGTCAAAGTTATTGTTTTTAGAATTTTGGTTTCTTGTAAAGGTCTCATGTAGTTGTAATATGGTGTAACATAGGTCTCAAGGCCATATATTAAACTCCTTACATGTTTTGGTTTCACCATATCATGTTTTGGGCATCTTACAGTCTTACCATCTCTCACAGTCAACTCTATGTTTGACTTCACTTGCAGTCACATGTTTAGAGCTTGTTCAACTTGTTCATGGAATGGTAATCATGATGTATCAGTTTTAAAATACATTACGAGTTTAAAATATTTCATTTATATGTTTTTGTAAGTGAAATTTTGATCACATTCTTATTCACCATACCAAACAGTCATGAGATGCCCCTGCCTCCTCTATTCCATAGGTGTGCAAGTCTTTTTCACATTGAAAGAGATGTTTTGGAACTTGTTTCAAGGTTTTATTTCTATAAATAATGTATTTTATGGATTTTAAATGAGTTTTAGCTTCCCATGAAGCTTTTCCTCCATACTTTTACTCCATTTCATACTCATTGTCCACATTCAGCCCATACACACCAACAAGAGCCTTTATTGACGTCATATTGGGTTGAAGATATTAGTTAAGAGGTTTCAAGATTTTTGAATAATTAAGGATGAATTTTGAGTTATGATAATGTATTAAAACTCATGAGAAGTTAAAATCATGTACATTTCCCATAATTCCACACTTGCTACCTATAGATACTGAATAATCACCTACAGGTGACCCTAGTAGAGATGTATGAGTCCTTTCTTGGGAGATCACGACATAGAAAAGTCTTTAATTTGGATCTTGGTGGGTAAAATTAACATTTATTACCTACTTGGAGTGTTTTATGGATAAATAAAAAGGTAAAACATGTTCAAAGGGCAAAGACTGAATTCTAGGATTAAATCCCTAAAATGCAAAAACAAAGATCCCACGGGTTTTTTTAGGCACCCTATGACATGTTTTTAAATAGTCCTAAAGAATATAAATAGGTGAGTTTAATATCCTATATCATGGATAGGACTTGTTCCAAGGATGGAGGTTAGAAGGTGAGTAGAGGATAGAATTTGTAGGCCTAAAATATGCCCTCAAAAACATTGAAATATAGTTGTAAATGGATTTTGATATACAAAATTGAAATAATTACATTAACTTATGGATAAAATGATATTAATTATTTATTTATATACAAATATTAATATTAATCATCATAATTATGTTTGTATATGGTTTGTTCAACCCCTATGGACACCTACAGGTGTCCTACAGGAAAAAGGAGAACCTACAGCTGAGTATGGAGCCAACATTGCAACTTGAAGTCTAGATGGTGATTAGGGTAGATAAGGTAGATATAAAATATGAGGATAAAATATATTTACCTCATGTTATGTGAAATTATTTTTAACATCATTAATAACCTCTTAAAACCCTATGCATACCTACAAGAATCATAGGTAGGGTGTCTCAATCTAGCAAATAAGGACTCAGTTGAGAAGCTCAAGTGAATAATAAGGGTATAATAATGATTTTAAATGACTTATATGATTTTAAAATTACCTTTAAAATCTCAATAAGACATTTAACATTGTTTTCCAAACCTAAACTATACAAGTGTCTCTTCCAAATAGGAAACATAATCAATAGTCCATTAAGTTGAAAAACAAGGCATATGTGAGGTGTTTTGAAAATTTGTAGTGATAAGTGAGTTTTAATTACTTTAATTATAGATTTAATAGTCTCATTATACCATCACATATATATTATTAATAATGTATATACAACCCCTAGCTAGGTCCTTGCACACAATCAACTTCTCATAGTCTGCCTTGGAAATTTTATCAAGTTTGAAGGATCTATACATGTGATAAAGATCCAAAAATATGTATATATCATACAAGTAACTTGGATAATCCCACCATACATTTATTTTATCTATGGAAATAGGGTAAGTGCCCTCTATTTTGTCTCAGATAGAAGGCACTTCCCAAGGTGCAAACTATTATAGTTTTGGAAATTGAAGGTAACAGGATAGGTTACGAGTTTTTTAAACCTTTAAAATAGGTGTGGATAGTTTTTTTTAATATATAAAAACATGAGAAACTATTCAAAGGTGACTGAAACATTCCATAATGGCCTAGACCTTCAAGGATACAAATAAGCCTATTAGACCTAGTTTAGGCCTAAATGGTGAAAAATAATAAGAGATGAGAAAGATTACTTGGAAGGATATAGGGTGAATTTTAGGTTGAGACACATACATGTAATCATTAAGAGCATCCCACAAAGGGGATAAGCCTTATAATAAGTTCTAGATCCTCAAAGGTGTAGATAGGCCTATTAGGTAAGGTTCAAGCTAAGGCCAAATGGGAAGTTACATCATTATTATCTCTTGATGAGATATAAATATGACTAATACATGTTAATTAGATGTAATTAGACATTTATAATATTTTATTATGCAAAGAGACCTATGGGAAAGCTAATTTTAGCTCAGATATAGTCCAAACATGCATGAATTGTGAAGACAGACTCGATAGGGTGACTTCAAGTGTTCATATATCCTATGAGAGTTTACATGGGGACAAAATGAGTTTATAGGGGTTATTAGAGTTCATTAACATTAGGTTTGTGTAATTTTTTGACAAGTTAAATTTTAGAGCTTTATGAACAAAACTTAAGACTAAAAAATGCCTAAAACCTTACTAAACCCTTATTCAAGACCCAATAGAGAATACAAGCTTGATGAGATATCTATATGAAATATTTTTATCATGAGATATATATAATAATGTAAATCACTCACTAATTATACCTCACATACTTTTGAGTTGTATGAAATTATATGAACAAGGGGTAAAATAGGGGTTTTTAACCATTTTATGTGTTTTTTAGGTGTTAGAAGAGGTCTAAAGATGAAATAAAGTTTTAGAGGAATATATTGAATTTTAATAACTCCCTATGGTCATTTTATTCTAAGGAAAACCTCATAAGTGTTGAAACTAGAGATCTCATCTTAGCCAATCAAAACTGGCATAGTGAACATAAGGGTGAGAAGTGTCAAAACCTCAAGTGGATGTCCTTTTAAGATGAACCTAATTATTATAATTCCATGTATGGTATTTAAAATTTTCATACACTCCATGCCATGGATTTTCATGGAAAAATGATGTTGATTTTGAGGTCAAGTGTTAGGGTAATAGAAAAGAAGAGTTTCTTAGACTCCAGGCAGTGATGGCTTCCTTCTAGGGGTTTCTAGATGATTAGGACTAAGAAACATACATGGAGAGGCATGTATGAAATCTTTCCATCTCATCCAAATAATCATATCTATCCCTAGCTAGTGGTGGGACATTCAAATAGGTCTAAAACATGAAGATAGTTTTCTAAGCCAGAATGAGGAGTTTCATGTTATTTTTCATAAGTTTCATGACTTATATGGACATTTGAACCTCATAAAATTTCATGGTTAATTTAAAATATATTTATCATGCAAATTTAACCTATTTTATCATATTTATAGGTGTCCAAGTGACCTTTGGACTTCCCTTGTCTCACCCCTCTTCCAAATGCTATAAATATTGACCTTTTTGGCTATTTTGAGTAGCCTCCATTGGTTGATGGTTAAACCTTAGAAAATTTTGTACTTTAATTTATTTTAATTAAATAAAACAAGTGAATTTTCATACTTACATGATGTAAAATTGATTTTTATTATAATCTTGTTGGTCTTGTCTAGTAGAAGATGATTTTTCTAGCATGTCATCCTTGATTATTCACCAAGTGTGCATAAGATTAATTGTTACATGTATTTATTAGTGTTATATTTTAAGTTTTTAAGTTAGTTATAATTGTTTCATGACTTTATTATCTCAATAAATCATTCATTACCCTCTTAAGTATCAAAATACCTTTTGAACCTAGCATATGAAACATTGATGTAACAATCTATCTTGTGTTGTGGGTTTTGTGTGAATAAGGATTTTTTTCTCTCTAAGAAGTATATTTTTAGTCATTATGAGGAAATTAAATATTGTTACATCACATTTTAGTTTTATTATTTTGTCTTCTTAACCCTTTTCATACCAAGTTGATAAATAGGAGAGTGCATCAAGGAACTGACCCTTCTAGAGGTTCATCTCACCAAATTATTACCCACAACAAGAGATATGTTTCCATTGTGCCACTTGGATGAGGAGAACTAGGAATATCCTCAAGAAGTGAAAATCTAAGTGACAATAATACCTTTGTAATTTTTCTTTCTTTGATATGTCACTATGATCTTCTTTTATAACAATCTCCTCAAGAGATAGTTGAAGAATAAGTTACAACTAAATTTCATTTGTTATTTGTTAAGTCTAATTTACTTTTAATGAAGTAAATTAATTTATATTATAACTTAAAATTATATTTAAGACTTAATAAGTCTATAAGATCAAAATTAAATATTAATAAATTCAAGATAAATTCTAAATAGGTGGGGGTCCTTAGTCATTATCATCATTTAAATAAATAAATATATTAAAAATTATCATTAACTAAGAAATTGAAATAAAAATAAATACACAAAACATTAAATATATATGCATTAAACCATAGAATTTAGTAATATTTATCTAAAATCAAAATTACAACTACTACGTAAGTTCAACTATTATCAAGTATCAAACAAAAATATCCATCATAAAAATACTAAAGTATGATAAAAGTATCATAAAACATCAAAATAAGCAAAAAAAATTAACAATACATCCATTCATCTTCCATATCAAACCACATTTGAATCAACATATGACCCCTACCTATCATATATTTGATATAATTCATTGATGTATCCATAAACTTTACCAATTTAGTGTCACCTTCGCTATATTAACCAACAAATTATAAATTTAATTTCTTAAAAATCCTAATGATAAAAAGAGATATTGAAGTACATATCTCTTATCCCTTACCCCTTGGAACAATTATCTTTTCCTACTCAAGTATGTGGGAAGGAAAAATTTTAAGTCTTAAATTAGAACAACCTACACTACATTATCGGGTTCATGTGATAAAATATTAGTATTGATTGTCACAAAATCATGAGAATGTAATTTAATAGTCAAATATAAATATTTTTTTGGGATGGGTTCCCAATATTGAGAGAAGTGATGAGTAATAGGCTTTTGATTAGATTGTAAGGTATCATTCATATGTTGAGAGGAATTACTTATAATTCCTTGTCTATGAGAGTGAGATATCTAAGGAGGACCTCTCTAACCTCTATTACCTCTATTAATGGTAGGATTGAAAGTAATATAATTTATAACATTATAAAAGGCAAAATCAGAAGCATCAAAAGGTATTAACATACATGTTCCATGATTATAAGGTCTAGGAAAGACCCTACCAATACTTATACCCTAAATAAACATATATATGTGGAGGTTCATCCTCTTTATGCTTATTTATTATGTCACAAATTATTATTAGTTTATTTATGATAACCAAGTGGAGTCTAACCTGAAATTATACTAAAATTTAAACCAAATCATACCTTGATTATTCACTGAACTGAAAACTATCAACATACTAAAATATATTAAACTTAATAAATTATGTCACAAACAATTCTTAAGAATATTTATTATAGATTATGCACAAATTTTAATAAATGGGATTGAAATTTATATCATACATCTTATTTCAAAAACTTCAATGCTGGTCAGAATAAACTTATATCCCAAACTACCATCAAAATTAGAACACCTTTCTTAATCCAAATATCCATTCCATATATAAGAAAACTAAAACATGTTAATATTTAATATATCCATATATATTATTCATAGAACCAAATATCTTTGTCAACCAAATAAACTAATAACCATCAACAAATATCTTTGAAAAAGTCAGACGTCATTACTATAGACAATAATTATGCTAAATATTTTTTCTTTTTCTTAACTAAATCACAATCATATATATTAATGATATATCTATATCTCATGATATCAAATCAAAATATGATTTAAATTATTATAACCCTCATAAATAATAAAACAAAAAAGAGTCTTTGCATATACTTTATTGAATAACATTATAACTAGTATGTATAGCTAACATGTAGATAAAATGATACTTCCGGTCTTGCTCAAAAATATAAACTTCTATGTGTCTACTTAGAATATATTGAAACTTTATTTTTTAATTTGAACAACTTCAAATAATCATTTAAAATAAATAGTTCTCTAATGAAAATCCTCTCTAGGTTTGACAATTTTAAATACAACACCCCAAAAATAAGACCAAAATTTGTAACAAACAAAGATTTTAATACTTCCACTCACATTCTATTTGTCAAAAAACTCATATTTCCCTTATCACAAATTTTCATGCAAGAAAATATGAAAAATTTACCTAGATATGAATATTACATAATGATTATAGCATATATTAAACCTACCTTCAATCTATAGGTATAAATATTAAACTTTATTTCAAAACCCAATACCCATCATAACATGTAACTTATTATATGCCTTTTTATTACTAGCTACTAAATATAAAGTCAATAAATACTAAAAAGAAAATTTCTACCTCAGCCAAGAACTCAAAAAATGTTTTCATATTTGGAAAAAATCCAAATAATCTACCATTATTAACCTTTATAAATTACATAGAAACCTTTAAAAAAATGAAGTCACATAGATAGATTAAAACCAAGTTATTTCCAAAAAAAATTATGAATCCAAAAAAAAACTAGAAGGGTTTAAATATAACCCAGCTACTAATTCAAAAGCTTTTGCATGCATTTTTCACCTTCCAATGTTTCATAAAAATAACTCAGATAGTTTCCCAAGATGAATCTTTATTTAATGCAAATAATACAAGTCTAACCTTAAAATTTTAACTTCAAATGAGAGCTGAAGGATCTTTGAATGAGAAAGTGAAACAATATATCTTACCTTATCTATAAATGCCCTAAATTTCCTTCTATTTCGTTACAATTAATTATTTATACTCATAGAGTGTTGATTCCTCTAAATGGTTGAAAAAATGACCATTTACAAGACCAAAACTAACCTTTTATATGATTAGAAGTGAGCACTAATCACCAAAGCTTATGTGTCAATATTTCATTTGATGCCAAGTTTGCCAATACTTAGTTGGTAGTTCACCCAAAACTTACACCATTATACTAAATTTAACATAAACTAAACTTGCCATCAAATACATACTAAAAACCTATAATCAATGCATGTACATCAAGATTAAATTAAATTAAATCCACAAATGGAAACAAATCCAAATAATATGTAACATTATTAAAGAAAAACTCATGTGAATTAACACTCATGGTTTCACTGCTATCTAATCATGGTAAAATAAAAGATTGACTTCAAACCCATGTTTGAATTATAATGCTTAAAATTACACATTATAATTCTTATGATTAACCACCTTATTAAATTCATCAAATTTGTCACAACCTTATAAACCCCACCCATAGGTTCAACACATAGGTTAAGATATTTATATATTAGCACTTAGGTTTATATATTTAGATCTTACCATTTAGGTTTAGATATGAGATAAAACCTTAGTCAAATAATTAGTTTGTATGTTATATTTAAACTAAATCAAACATATAAATCATAATATCTTGGAAGCATTCACAATTCCATTCATATGAAGAAATATCAATATGAACTATGAATGATATCAAAACATATATCATTTTCATATTGTATCAGAACATCATGATCACAAATATCACTTGATCAAATAATGTATGAATAAAATAATACCATACCAATATTTATCAAATCAAAGATTATGAAAATTAGACATCATTCCCTAATGAAATAAATATATACAATCATAAGTATTATGCTCAAATGACCAAGTTGAACTATTATGAGTTTACCATCTGCACATTTACCCATATAAAATGAATGTTTTAAATATATCAACTCATGATTTCAAAACCACTTTTTAATGTTGATTAAAAATGTCATTAAATGCAGTAGTCATAAAAATCATTCAACACAATAATTAATATTTAGAATGAAGTGACAAACTAGGACCTTGTTTTAACATTTTAAGACTTAATGAGTGTAAATCTTTTGTTTATTAAAGGTATTAGTAGACTAAATTAGGAAGATAATATATAATAAATACAAGTACTAATTTTTTTAAGTATTAACTATCTTTAACTTTTCTAAAAATATTAATAAATAGTGTAAATAAAGACTTATCTAGAAAACACCTAATATGAATGATATGAGTGATAGAAACTGAGATGGAAGTTGGTCTGAGTGATATAAAATTGATCCCTATATCAAAACCCCACCTAGATAGTAGTGAAATAATTGGATAATAGTGACATTATTGGTAAAGTGGTGATAGTGTCATGATATTGGTAGTAGTGTCCTTTGTGTAAGACTATCTTAAACTTTTAGGTGCACCTATGTTTGGATATATGGGGTTTATTCCTTCATGCATGAGTTTTAAAACCATGTATTATTCCTATAATGACTTGTTTATTTTATAAACCCTAATCCTCCATAAAACTAGGTCATGATAAAAAAGTGTGCTTATTAGTAGGGTAAGATAAACATCATCAACAACCCATTATGAATAGGGTTTCCTACATTCCAATACTCCAAGGAGGGATCAAGATCAATGTAGTTATCTCTACATAAGTATTATTAAAAGTGAAAGTGATGTTAATATGATTGTGTCCTTGAGTTTCTTAAGTGATCTTGAGACTAGAAATCTAAAAAACTTGAGCATAGGATTGATGTAGATAGTGGTATACAGAAGTAGGGCAAAATAGGGATTGATAAACTTAATTATGCTCAAATTATTTTGTGTTTGAATGTGTATTTTGAATTTTATTTCCATCTAGTAATTAAAGGGATAAGGCTCATGTATTTATACTATTATTTTTCTTGTGAAAATGATAAAAGATGTTTAGGTTGACCCTAGGAGGCTTTGGTTTTGAAAAGACATCCATTTATAAAAAGCTAGAGTAAAGGACATTAGAACCATTTTGGGGACACTAGCACCACGTGGTGCTAGTGTACTTATTATGGTGTTAGTGTCCAACTAGAATAACACTAGACATGAAGGGCCAAGATCAGGAAATGAGGGTTTGAGACTACTTTGGAGCTAACTAGGTACACTTGTAGCCTACATGAATGTGGGGTAAGTGTGATAATAGGCTTTAGGATAGGTCTAGGGCTAAGATAATAATAATTATTCATATATATAATTATTAACACTTAAATACCAATTTTAGGTGATTAAATTTTATCCTCTTTTATTCTATAAATGCAACAAAGCAAAATGATAATCATAAAGGAAAAAAATGTACCTAGACTTACCTAGGAAGTGAAGCTTGTGAAGTTGGGTTTGAGTATATGAAGAATGATCCAATGCATGTATTTAAAATGAAACATGCATAGATTATTATTTACTTAATATATATCAAAAATAAATGGACTAAACTTATAAAGAAGTAAAAATGATTAAAAATGATTAAAGAGATAGGAAGGAGGAAAGGAACCAATACACCTCACCACATACATTAATGAATACATGAATGTAGTGATAACCTATATGTGTGTGCATGTATATAGTTATAAATTTGTGAATACTTATACTAAGTTGATATATTGGTCAATATTCATGTGTGGGTAGCTCAAGAGTTCAATCTAGTTTGGCTCCATCATTACCCACCCCTAATTAGTGGACCAAGACTTATAAATAACTTGGATTAAACTAATAGTGTGTCCAACCCTCTCATATAGGTAGCTCAAGAACTCAATTAGGATATTAATCCATCAATCCAAACCCATTTTTAGTAGATTCATATAAAACTAAACTACATAAATTACTATAAATGTCTAACTTAGTATATTTAACTATGTATGTCAACTCTACATCCACTCAGGTTTATTAGGCAACTCTAGGCCACTTGAAAATGCCAACCATTATAGATTAATTAAGGCATGAAATTTTTATACAACCTAGAATATGATGTAAAGTGTATAAATTGTATAGAATAACATGTAAATTTTTATTCCAGCTGATCAACTAGTGTGTAGCTAAGTATACATAAATAATGTGTTGCACACATGCCCCCAAATATGATATTTGAGCATATGGATTCTGGATTGAGTTGTAATAAACTATATCTACGTATTTAAATTAAATATGGGAAATTTCATTACATTCATGATTCTCCTAATTTGAGAAAATTAATATGAATCTAATCTAAACTAGTATGAATCCAAGTAAAATTGAGTATAACTGATAAATCTATAGTTAAATATATGTAGACATGTACTATACCTATTATGTTGTTCTATCCAATCTAAGTTGTTCTAAAATTGAGTCTACTAGATAATAGTTCCATATCTTAGATAGTAGTGCCATGTGGCACTAGTATCTCTATTTCGGTAATAGTGTCCTTCTAATCTAAATTATGTGCAACTGTACTTCTTTCTAGGTTTCTATTTTCCCACTGTGTTTGCCTATGTCTATTTTTTTGTAACTAAGCCTATGTGATAATTTTTTTAATTTAAATGAAATATATGAGGCTAATATCTATTAAAAACCCCTGTGAATGCTCCCTCTTTTGAGGGGAGTTGATCTTTTGTAATAACTATCATCAAAAGAACAATATCTAAAAAATGTGTGGCATCTAGAGCATATATGATAACTACATGATAGACCAATATAATATGCATACATAAAAATAAAATGTAATATAATATGAGAATAATTATGTAATTTATAATATTCACAAAGGTGTCATGGTACATGTAAGAATGTATGCAATAAAAAATATGAGTAAAACTAAGTAGCAACCTAGGTGGATGGTGTACCATAGGATTTCAAAGAGGAAACAATATGTAGATTTATCTCTTTTTATTCCAAATGAGAAAACATCAATAATGATAATTAAGTAATACAAGACCCTTTTGCCTAAGAACTAGGGGGATAATAACAAAATAATAAAGAGCATAAAATAGAGATGAAGACAACAAAATTTTGTGACCTCATTTGTCACATATGATACTTGTTAGCATAATAATGTTCATGCCTAACATATGATGATTGTATTATTTTATCAATGACCTTCCAAAGTGATATCATATCTCCAATAGTCACTTGTGGCTTGGTCTTGAATCTTGGCATAATAACACTACTCTTAAAGGATTGAAGAAGGTATTCCATTAGAATAACCTTACACACAAAATCTTTTTTTATCAATAGTGTGGTCACTTATATTTGTATCTCAAAGAATTGATTCTAACCATGTGTAGTTTAGGTTATATTCTAACTTGAGTTGAGTCTAAATTAACCTTTATTAAGTAAGTCTAAATTTGAGAGGGTTTAAGGCATTCACAAAATCTTGACACCTCAATTTTAGATATTTGTGAGGCATGACAACTTACTTTATATATTTGTGAGGTGTGAGACATATTTTTGAATATTTATGAGATAATAAATCACTTTATTATCTAATTTGACTCTTAGACTTCATTTTTGGCAAATAAACATATTTTAGTAAATGAAAATCACTAATTTTATTTGGAATTTTTATCTAGGGAAGTTAATTAAGATTTAAAATATAATTAGTCTTGATTAATATTTTTTAGCTTTTGGTAATTGATTTAAATTTCAAAATGTCAAATTACTAGGTTGTAATTTGACTGGGGTTAGAACTAAACTAGGTTAGTGATGTATACATGATAATATACCAAATAAGATAGATTTATTACATTTATAGGTGATTAAATCCCTTACACAAATGAATTTTTAAAATTTATGTGATTTCTAGGCTTAAAATATATCATCTTATAGAAATTAAATTGAATGTTAGTTTAGGAAAAAAAGTGGCCAAAAATGAGTGTCTATAGTTTAGCCCTATTTAAGAAGGTGTTATGAGACCCATTAACAATAACATATTTTCAAAGAATGAAAAAAGTTGTTAAGAAGAAAAAGAAGATAATGATTGAGGAAATATGCTCCAAAAAAAACTTGGGAAGCCTATGATGCCCCTAAAGGGAGTGGTTGACACATACAATTGATGGAGGATCCCTAAAAAATAAGCAAGAAGAAGAATGAAATTAACCCATGGGTGATATTAATCCAATCAAGATAATTATTTCATGCATTGATTTAAAAATTATAGATTTTCCTAAAAGAAATTATAATTATTAATAGAGGTTGAAAGACTGATTTACCCAAAGGTGGTTATAATTAGTGGCATAGGTATGGGTCAAAATAATGATTTGCCCATAGGTGGTTATAATCATTAATATGACCTAGATTGAATAAATATTTTATCCCAGTAGGGTGTATTTGATTTTGATAAATTGATTATGCCCCAATAGGGTGGATTGGTAAGCACAACTCAAGGATATAATATGTCATATAGATTAAAGATGAGTAGACATAAATTTAGATGTGATGGTCTAATGATTGAAGAATCCACAAAAAACCAAGAGTATGAGGATGTGTAAAGTGATGAAATAAATGATTGTAAGGATAAAGGTGGTTGAGCTGACTTGAGATATGTCATGTATTCAAGATTTGCCTGTATAGTCCAAATAGAACTCATGCTAAAGTAGTTAACCTAGAAGTGGGAGAAAATGGAATGAGGAATAGAATATAAGAATAATAATTGATCAATGTGAATGATTTAGTTGTACCTACCAATGTAGAGATACTCATCCTTATTATAATTGATATAACTAAAATAGTCAATGGGTTGATTTGATTAAGAAGAGTGGGATGATTAGCCAAGGTGAACAAGGAGAATTTTAAGTGTAACCATTATTTTTAAGATCTACCAATTTAATTTTTGTTTTTTAAATTATATATATGTTTATTCAAAGATAGAAATATATATAAATGAATAATAAATAATTTGTTGAACTTGTTTATTACTCATGTATTCAGGCATGTGTTAAGGTAGTTGGCTAGATTTTTAATATATCAAAGAAATAATGGCATTTCTAAAAGACTCAAGTGAGCATGATTTTGTTGTAGTTTTTGATATTATTCATTATTTTTATGAATAACTAAAATGAAAATTCATACCCTAAGCATGGAAAAATTAATTTGATTATAAATATAAACAATGTGGGAATAATATATTGAGAATCAAATTCAAAGTGTAAATATAACAAATAAATCAAGTGTAAGACTAAATATAAAAATTCATAATTAAAGTACATGATATGGATAATCAAGACTTAAGTGTAAACAAGATGTAATAATCTTATAGTAATTGAGGAACAAAAGGCAAAATGAAACAAACATAGAAAACAAACACAATAAAAACAAACAAGATATAAACAAACAAACAAAACAATAAACAAACAAAATGATAAAACACACCAACAAAACACACAAGCAACTTTTTTAAGGGTTTTGAAACTTTTGCAAACATTTTTAGAATTTTATAGGCATCTTAACTTGATATAGAATTAAGAGATATAGAATAATCCAACTTTAAATATGGTGAGAGTATGGAAAATATTTGACTGAGTTGACCTTAATGTGAATTGAGTGCTACCTACATAGTCTCATTAAGACCTCAAGTCACTGTAGTTCCACCTACACAAAAGACATCTAATTAAGTACCAAAAAGTTCTAGGTAAAAGGCAAATAGAAAGGCAAATGATAATAGGAATGAGAAGTTAATGTGGCAATACATGGTAAAAGGTGTTACTCCTAATTTACCCATAGGTGGTTATAATTAGGAAACAATGGCAAAGGGTCAGTGGTTCTAAATTTACCATAGGAGGTTATAATTAGTAGCACAAGGTAGGAAACTAATTTTCCCAAAGATAGTTATAATAAATGAAACAAATAAAACATAACAACAAATGAAAGTTGTAATTTATAGGACCACTATCACATTGCTTTCATATACTACCATTCAAACTAGTAATTTTAAAAAAACTATCAAAACTAAATCTATCATTAACCGTTAAATGTGCCTAAATAAAAAATGAATCAAAACTAAGGCCAAATGTGATAAGTGGTGTTAGGTAAAAAGAAATCATTGGTGAAGGTTTAAGCGTATGTTAGAATGGTAAAAGGAGGAAAAAGGTAAGGGAAATGGTAAGACAAAGGGAAAAGCTTAGTAAATGATTCTATTTTTCTTACTAATATGGAGATGCACATCCTAATTAGCATATGATATAACTAGAATAGATAATGGAATATAATTGTAATAGGGATGCCCCAAAGTGATAAGATAAGGTAAATGGTAGGGTATGAAATAATGAAAATGGAAAATCAAATTAAAAAATTATGTTATTCATACTAATGTGGAGATTCTCTTCCTGATCAACATATGATACAACTAGAATGGTCAAATGTCTAAATTTCTAGTTGACACCTCTTTTGAATAGTTTCTCTATGAAGAAGCTATTACTGATTTTGAATCCAATAATGTTGTTGTGATTTTTTTGGTCATTGATTATGTTTCCTCCAAACATCAAGACAATATGTCTTCATATCCTATGTAAAGGAAAGTGCAACAATAGATGGTAAATAGAGATAAATAGTAACTAAAAGGTTTGATCTAATAATGTAATATAGGTGTTGAATGAATAAATGGATTATAATAGAATGTATAATGGTAGGGAAACAAATGAAGATTGGGAATTTTAGCACACACAATGTTTTTGATTCTATATTCAACATAATTCTATTTATGGTGGGGCCAAGTACTTTTGAATATGCTCTTGATAGGAACACCAATTGTTTTATTATTTGGGCCTAAGAGATTTTTCCATCTGATTATATTATACAATGAAGGTTGTTTTGATTTTATATTTAATGATGCATTAATTAAAATATTTAGGTTTTTTCTTATTACTATGTTGAGAAATTTATGTTGTCATTGATGTCACAAAATTGATCTTGTGGAGATACATGGTAAGTATTCTTGATGACTTAAGCACAATCTAGTAGGTCCTTGAGTTCTAAATAAGATCTTGGCACAAGGTTATGATATGACTAAATTATGAGTAGTTATTTATTAGTATTGTTATGGTGGATCATCTAAAAGAGAGTGTTTAAGTGATTTTTTTGATAAGGTCATTATTTGACCAAGTTCATAAGAAGAAAGTCTTTGTGGACAAGGTGTATTGAGAAACCTAGTCTTATCTTGGTGAAGACATGACTAGTTTAGTCTTGGAAATAGACCTATATGGTTTGATGAGTCTTAGTCAAAGGAGAATGATGATATATTATATAAATCATATCTTAAATTTATAGAGGTGAGTAGTGATATAAATTAGGTGTCCTGAAGATCTCAAATTTGTATGGTGCCTCATAGGTCTACTAGTTCTTATACATGAATATGGGTTGAAGAGGTATGATGATGATGATGATGATGATGATGATGATGATATGGATGTGTATGGAACTAAAGATATTAAATGAAGTTTTAAATCTATGAGATAGGTGTTGATTAAGTTATATGACTCTCAGAGTGAGCCAAAAGGGTATGCTCTTCATTGGTGGTCTTCTCATAGACCTTACCTTAAGACCTTAGGTTGAAGAATGAGTTCTCATGATCAGGTTTGGAGGCTTGTGAGATCATGTGATAATTATTTTAGGTTTAAAATGTTTTTTCAATCAATTTGGTGTATATTGGGGTCTTTAATTGAAGGAGAAAGCATGAAAATGAGTTTGAAGGTCTCTTGTGTGTGTATAATGAAGAGGTGAAGACTAGAGAAGGAACCTTTGATGCTTATTGGCATGTGTGACTATTTCATGGGAAGTAAGATATTAGGGAGACATGGAAAATTGTTTTAAAAATATTTTCCAAGAATTAGGAGTTGGTTTTAGGGGAAAATTTTTATGAACAAATGTTATGAATGGAAACCAGTCTAAAACCCTTATAGTGACTCAATGGTGAAGATTTTATTTTTGAATGAAAATAATGAATTGCTATGGATATTTTTATTATTTAATAATTTATAATACTCTTCTAGGTACCTCTAAGTGGCATTGAATTTTTAATAAAGTGATTAGAAGCTACATAAAAACCCTTGTTTCTCATAAATTTGATATAACATGAATGGTTGACCAGTTCAAATAATGAAAATGCTTTGAGGAAAAAGTTTGATAATTTTACTTAATTCCCTTGATTATTTATGATTAGGTTATATAATTCAAAATTTCTAAATTGTTCATAAAATTTCTGTCACCAAAAATCCTAATAGTGAAGATAGTGAGAAAAACTAGGCAATAATGAGAATAAGAGTAGGGACATGTAATGGATTAGGAATGGATAAAATTACGTTATATATATATATATATATATATATATATATATATATATATATATATATATATATATATATATATATATATATATATATATATATCACTTTTTACCCTTGAATAACATATTTTTTGATTCTTATATATAAGTATAATGTTGTTTAAAAGATGACTTGTCTAGTGAAGATGGATAGTGAAGGTGCAAGTTTCATAGATTAGTCTATATATTCCATATTTGATATTTTTTATGTGTGTGTGTGTGTGTGTGTGTGTGTGTGTGTGTGTGTGTTTAAATATGTGATATGGGTATATAAGTATCATATTAATGCATTATGACTTATTTAATATGTCTACATAGGTATTGGAATGCATGTTCACCATGACTAGTTCTTAAGACAGAATAAAAACTATGAGTAAGTGAGATTGATGAGTTGGAGGATATAATAAATTATCTCATCAATATAATGAATATTATGTTGTTTTTCAGGATAAAAATACCTATTAATTATTTATTGAAGGTTTAGATTCACTTTAAGGAGTTGAGATATGGAATCCAAAATGGCTTATTTGGCTGTATAAGAACTAAAAAAGAGAGGGTTAGCAAATTGGTCTATAAAACCAATGATTGTCACTAGAAACACATATATATTAATTTTATGATTTTATATAGGTCACATATAAAATATTAATGTGAATTATAATTTTTTTAATGGTCATTATAGCATCTAAAGACATCATTTTTCATAACTATGTTTTTGGAGCTACAAGTAGTTTTCTGTGTGTTAGTGAGTTTGATGGTCCTGTGTCATTTTAACTAGTTTTTAAGTGTACTAAGAATATGTTTATGTCTTATAGGTTTCATGGGATATAATAAATTAATTTTGATTTTTTTAAATTACATGTACAATTTTTAATAGGTAAAGGTTCTTGATTGTGTTTTGGATCTTTTTGGCAGGACATAATGAGATTTTTGAAGAAGTGTTTAAGTGTTTAGAGCCTGATATAAGATGTCTAATGGATTTAATTATGACCCTGAGGTAATTAATTTTCCATAAATATTTATATTTTAATTTAATTTATTTATAAATTTGGTTTGAGTTTCATATTTAAAGATTATGTTTTTGGGGTAATTAGGCCTAATATGTCTTTAAGGCCTAATGGAGATTTCAAGAGGTGAGCACATGATTTATGACTTAATAATCATGGAGGAGATATTTGAGGTTTCAATTTAAGTTTTTAAATGGATTTAAGAGTTTTGTGATGGCTATTTAGGCCATAGTGGTTTAATTTGTTTCATGAAAAAGATAGACCTAATGCAATTAGGTTTCTAAGTAGGCCCAGAAGAAGACGAAGGTATAAATGAGTTTTGATGACCTAATGGTGATACTATTATTGTGTGTAACATGTAATAATAAATTATTTTGGTCTAAACCAAATTTATTAATCACTTTTACAAATAAGAGTGTGAGTTTTCTAATTATTGGTATAAGTACATCGCATAATAGGCTTTTTTGGGTAAGTTAAGGATATGTGTATGTAAGAAAATAAAAGTTAACATTGAGGAGAAAAATGATGGATTGAGGATTATTATAATATGGGATAGAAACTATTATTAACATATAATATAGCTTCTACATATGGATGATAAGGTTAGTTGACCTAATGAGTCTAGTAAGAGGCATATTTGAGCGAAGAAGCCTAGAGGCTATTTTGAAAGGGGTACAAGGTGGAGAAGAGCTTAATGAGTTTATTATATATTAAAATGATATCAGATATGAATTATACATGTGTTAATAATTTATTATATCTATTTTAATCTAGATAAATAATATAAAGAGCTAAAGAACATGTCATCATCTATTGGTTGAGCAATAAGGTGTCTTAAGGTGATCAAGTTGATCTTGGATGAGTTGGTGTTCTTTTAATAAGTGATGAGATCTATATTAAAATATTTTAGAAGTGTTTTTTAATTGGTTTATTTATTTCTAAGTCACTTAGGTGGTGGTTTCCCCCTTGTAATTTGGATCTTATTAAAGGCCTAGTTGAGTTGGTGCTTGACTAGTGAGGGGTTGGTACTCCTTATGGGGTTGGTACCTCAATAAATATTGATCCATTACTTATAGGATTATATTAAAAATGGTATTTCAGTTTTTTTTATCCCCAATGATGGTTTACCACATATATCTTATGTTCATATGTTGATATATTGATTCATGTTTATGTGATTGGTTTTCTATGCATTGCTTGATCTTTATACTAGTTTGAAAGGTTAATCATATTAAGTGGAAAGAAAGGATTATTTTAGGAAATTGATTCTTCCCCCATCTTAGTGGTTTTTTTAAAAAAAAATTGGTATCATATATATTCCTTTGTAATAGGCTTGATATCTTGATGGTGATCCTAGAAGCACAAAATGGCTAAGCTTGTGAATGTCATGGTTGAGGTTTACATAGAGGACTGCATGATGGTACTAGAAAAATGGACTAAGAAAAAGAAGGATTATGTTGAATCCAACTCAAAAATCAAACCTTAATATGATAATTACTCTATATGAGAAAGGCCAACTGGAAATATATGATGTGATAAGCTAATGATCATTGAAATAAACAATTTGGACCCAAGAAGATTGTCTATTGGAGGTGTGATTGCAAAAATGGCTTCATGATGTATAAGTTATGAGAATGTATCATTGTTTGTGTGTGTATGGTTTTTAAGAATATGTTAATTAAATTAAAAAGACCCAATAGAGGATTTAATTAGAATCATGATTTCTAAGAAGGTATATGAGTTATATATTAGTTTGCAAGACCAATGAGGTTATGAAGATCTAAGAAGATGGCCATACCTTATAGCCATGGTCAATGGTGAACAATGTCAGATTGAATGATGATACATGTGTGTAAAGAATATGACATGATATACATGTAGTAAGTGTTTCAATACTCCATGGAATAGTAATACCTAGAAGAGCTTTCATGAAGTAAATAAACTTGTAAAGACTTGGGGAGTTTAATGAACATAGATTGGTCTATAGAACCAAATGAAGATTTGAGAAAATAATATATGAGAATAGAGATAATCTAAGGATTATTAAAGAGTATATTTACATGTTATATATTACTTAAGTAATATCATAGAGGTCTGAGCTTGAAAATCATAGTGAAACCATGAAAATCTAGTGAATGTAAGGTGACTACATAGTTTGTTGTTTTGAGTCATTACCATGTGAAGTTGAGTGTTCTTGTTGGATGTCAAAATTAAATTAGGATCATATAATGTATATAATAATTATATGAAGTCCTTGAAAAATCTTGTGAAGTACAAAATTGATCAGAGTTTGATAAATATTTAATAGAGGTCTACCACAAATATTGAAGTCTCATAGACCTAATTGGCATTTTTCTATATGGAAGTTATTATGAGCTAGTCTGAGCCATGCTAGCTTGTATAAAACAAAGGGGATAAACTAATGGATAATGAATATGTTATAATATATATGACTAAGGTTTTTCTTTAGAATAATGCTATTATTTTCAGACATGTCTAATTGTGTAGGTCTCTATAAAGATCTATTTGAAGATAGTTCTAACAAGATTCCTTGTCAAAAAGGGAGTTCCTTCTTCAGGTGTTACTAGATATGAATCAAGAAGAGTGATGTTCATGTGTATGATGGTTTGGAAAAAATTAAAAGGAGATCATGGTATTAGGGGAAGATATATACATCTATAATTAAGAAGTTGTCTACTTTAGTAGATATGAGCCTAAGGTGAGTTGAATCTCTATTTGGTTGCATCAAAGGAAGGCTAATCTTGTTTAGAGAAAGAGGTGATAATTCTTATAACATGATAAATTTATAGTAATACTGATTTAATTTTTCTCTAGAGATTGTGTCATAAGTTGAAGTGTTCTTTTGATGTCAAGATGACCTCACAAGGTCATAAAAGGATCTGTTGTCATATTTTGAATGATTTAAAGATGTTTAGAGGCCTAAAGGAAAATATAATTTCTATGTTACTCTTAAAAATACATATTTGACCATATTTTTACTTGAATATGTTATGAAGTTATTTAAGCTATGATGGATTGAGAAGTTAGAAGAGAAGTATGTATGGATAAAGGGGAGCTTACTAGTTATGTGGTTTCTCCAAGTCCAAAGATCAATAGTATTGCTGAAGATGACTCTTTGTCATTAAATTTAAAATGGGTAGAAATATTTGATTCATAGAAAGACTTGTTTGGGGAGTTCTAGATTAAAGAGATGTGAGAATGATCTGTTATGTTAGAGTGTTTTTCCATGAATGACAAAGGGGGAGATTATTGAGGTTTGTTCCTATTGGTGTGTTGAGACATTTATTTTTTCATTTATGTTGAATGTAATTGAGTGTCATTTATGTCACATGAGTGATATTGTGAATATACATGGTAATTATTTTTCATGATTTAAGCATGATCTAGTAGCATTTGTGTTCTTCATAAGGTCTTGACACAAATTTGTGATATGACTAGATTATGAGAACTCATTGCTTAGTATTGATATGATATACAATCTAAAAGAGATATTTGAATTAATTTTTTTAATAATCTCATTGTTCGACCAAGTTTATAAGAAGTAAGTCTCTGTGGACAAGATGTATTAAGAAGCCTAGTCTTGTCTTGTGAAGACATGGATAGTTCAGTCATGACAAGAAACCTATATGGTTTGAGGAGTCTTGGTCAAAGGATAATGATGAGATATGATATGTATCCTATCTCATATGTATGGAGGTGATTATTGAGATACATTAGGTGTCTTGAAGGTTTCAAAGTTGTATGGTGACTAGTAGGACTACTAGTTTTTATACATGAATATGGCTTGAAGAGGTATGATGATGATATGGATGTGTATGAAATTAAATATATTAAATTAAGTGCTAGATCATGTGATATATGTTTTTATTAAGTCACCTGATTCTTAGATTAAGCCAAATGGGTATGCTCTTCATTGGTTGTCTTCTCATAGACCTTGCCTTAAGACCCTAAGTGGTAAAATGAGGTTTCATGGTTAGGTTGGGAGGCTTATTACCTCATGTGATAATTATTTGAGGTTTTAAATGGTGTTTCAATAATATTGGTGTAGTTTGAAGTCCTGAGTTGAAGGTGAAAGCATGAAAATGAGTTGGAAGGTCTCTTATTTATTTTGAATAGAGAGGTGAAGACCTGAAAAGGAAGCTTTGATGATTGTTGGCATGTATGGCTATTACATGGGAATATGAGCTATTTGGGAGATATGTAAAAGGGTTATAAATTTTTTTTACAAGAATTATGTGTTGGTTTTAAAGGAAATGTTTTATGAACAAATGTTAAGAATGGAAACTGGTCTAAAACACTACTAAAACCCTTATAGTGACCCAATGGTGAATATTTTGTTTTTGATTTCCTAAAATTAATTGGTAAGGGTATTTTTATGATTTAATAATTTATATGACTCTTACAAGGACCTCGAGGTGGCATTGAGTGTTTAGGAGAGTGAGTAGAAGCTACTTAAAAACCCTTATTTCTCATAAATTTGATATAATAGGAAGGGTTGACCAGTTCAAATAATGAAAATCATTTGAGAAAAAGTTTAGAGAATTTTAATTCATTTAAATGATGATTTATTAGTATTTATATAATTCAAAAATATTAAACTAATCATATAATTTATCCTATCACTAAAAATCCTAATAGTGAAGATAGTGAGAAAAACTAGGCATTAGTGAGAATAAGAGTAGGGCCATGTTCCAATGGATTAGGAATGGATAAAATTACATGATGTTTTTTTCAATATCTATATAAATTTTCCCCATTTAATATAATATATTGTGATGCTTATATATAAGCATAATGTTGTTCACAAGATGACCTATCTAGTGAAGATGGACAATGAAGGTGTAAGTTTCAGAGATTGGTCTATATATTCCATATTTGATATTATAACTCTATATATTTTTGTTTTAATATGCTATAAGGATAATATTAATTAATAAATAATTATTTATTATGTATACATGGGTATTGGAATGCATGTTTACAATGATTAGTTCTTAAGGTAGAATAACAATTTTGAGTAAGTGAGATTGACAAGTTGAAGGATCTCTGCACTTATGTAATGAATATAATGGATATTTTTTTAGGACATAAAATAACTGATTATTATTTATTAAATTTTTAGAATCAATTTAAGGAGTTGAGATATGGATGCCAAATGGCTTATCTAGTTGTATATGAAATATGAAAGAGAGGGTTAATAAATTGGTTTGCAAGACCAATGATTAACACTATAAACAAAGATATATATATATATATATATATATATATATATATATATATATATATATATATATATATATATATATATATATGAGGATTTTTTATAGGTCACATAAAAAATATTAATGTGTTTTAAGTGTCATTATATCATCTAAAGACAAAATTCTTCATAACTATGTTTTTAGAACTACAAGTAGTTTTCTGTGTTAGTGAGTTTTATGTTCCTATGTCATTTTAAACAATTTTTAAGTGTAAGAAGATTATCATTATGTATTATAATTTCCATGCGATGTAATACATGAATTCAGATTGTTTTAAATTAACTTTTTATTTGTTAATAGGTAAAGGTTCTTGATTGTGTTTTAGAGCTTTATGGGTGAAGAGAGTGAGCTTTTTAAAGAAGTGTTTTTGAGTGTTTGGATCCTGATATAAGATGTATAATGGATTTAATTATGAACCTAATGTCATTAAGTTTTAACAAATATGTGTGTTTTTCCTTTAATTTATTTATATAGGTGGTCTGAGTTTCATCTTTGAAGACTATGTTTTTGGGGTAATTAGGCCTAATAGGTCTTTAAGGCCTAATGGAGATTTCATGATGTGAGAAAATGATTTGCGACTTATTGAGAATGGATTAGGTTATTTTAGGTCTAAATTTAATTTTTTGAAAGGATTTATTACTTTTTTGAGTGCCATTTAGGCCATAGTGGTTCAAGTTGTTCCATGGAAAAGATAAACCTAATACAATTATGTCTCTAAGCGGGTCTAGAAGAAGATTGAGGTATAAATAAGTTTGGCCAACTTAATGGTGATACTATTATTATGTTTAATGTGTAATTATAAATTTTTTATGTCTAAACCTAATGGATTAATGTCTTGTCTAACCAAGAGTGTGATTTTTATAATGATTGGTATAAGTACAGTGCATAATAGGACTTTTTGGCTAAGTTAAGGATATGTGTGTGCAAGAAAATATATTAATGATAATAAGGATGTATTTAGTAATATAATAAGAGGTTAGATATAATATTATGAATATATAATCGATATTATTCATGTGGATGACAATGTCAATTGACTTAATGAGTCTAGTAAGAGTCATGTTTGAGTGAAGAAGCGTAGACACTATTTTGAAAAGGATAAAAGGTTGAGAAGATATGAATGACTTTATTATATATTTATATAATATCATATATTCATAATATATTTGTTTATAATGTATTATGATGAGTGAAATCTATATATAGAACATAGAGAGTTGAAGAAGAGGTCACCATTTGTTGGTTGAGAAATAAGGTGTCTTGAGGTGATCGAGTTGATATTGGCTAAGTTATTGCTTTGTCAAGGAGTGAGAGATATCTTGAAATATTTTAGAAGTGTTATTTAAGTATTTGAGTTTTATATAAGTTGCTTAGGGGGTGGTTTCCTCCTTACAAGTTGGAGCTTGCTAAAGGCCTAGTTGAGTTGGTGCTTGACTAGTGAGGGGTTAGTGCCTCACTAAATCTTGATCCATTGCTTATAGGACTATAGTATAAGTTGTGTTTCATTGGGTTTTATCCCCCATGAGGATCTCTAATATATCATGTATGTTTATGTGTTGATATATTTCTTCATGTTTATATGATTACTTCTCTATGCATTGTTTGATCTCTATACTAGTTTGAAAGGTTAATCATGTTAAGTGGAAAGAAGGATTATTATAGGACACTGATTCACCCCCACTCTCAATGGTTTTGATTATAACATAAACAATGAATAAATTTTTTACTAAGTTATTGGTGCCTTGAAGAGGTTTTCACAAATAATTTTTTCTTGATTATCCCATAACACCTTTGAGAAGGTTTTAGTAAGGAATGTTGACATTTAACTTGGATTGTCTTCTAACACTTAAAATGAAGTTTCAATATAATATGTTGAGTTTTGAATTTGATTCCCCTTATCACCTCCAAAAATGTTTTACTAGGAGATTATTCTTCTTCTACATGAATTTATTTTTGGTCCCCTTGATATTTTCAACTAATATGTGACCATGGATGCAGTTCAATAATGTGATATTATATCAACCAATCACTTATGGGAGGTGTATTATCAATATAATGGATAGGTTTGTTGGTTTTAATGGTAAATATAATGGTTATGGAATGGGAAGAGGTAACATAATATTTTTAGAATATTCTAAGAAAACTTATGTTGATGTTGAAGTAATAATCCTCAAAAACTATGGAAGGATCACAAATGTATTCAAAATTTTCTACAAATAATGTGTAACCAATGTTGTAAAAACCATTAATGTATTCTAATTATAAATCTAAATCTGACTCAAAGCTATAAATCTAATGTTGAGATTGTGTTGATTCTACTTCTAATGCTAAATCTAAGATTGATTCAAAAATAGAATCTGGATTTGATGTTGATTCTTCATCTGGTGTGGAAACAAATATATTGTGTTGAATGTTTGGTATTATATGAGTAATGGCCTAAGGTTAAACAATGGCCTCTTCAAAAATAGTCTCAATTAAAAATTATTCCATAAATAATTTCTTGTCAAAGTGAGGCTTCTCAACAAAATGGAAATGGTCAACATGAAACTCCATAGAGACTAGCTTGTCATGTGAGGTTCCTTAAAAATAGGATTATTGATGTATATTTTATGCACACTATAAAAATTTAAAAAGGTAACCTCTAACATTTTAGGATCTCTATGGAAATGAATTTTCACTCCAAGGCATGAGTTGTAGGTATGTAGTTAAAACAAATAGTTGGTGGAATAACAAGTTGAACATGTAGATCATTTAATCAGGTAAATGGATGGATGTGTGAAATTTAAAAGTAAACACTAGGTGGGTTGGTTAGGTGGATAATTAATCTAACATGGGTGGATCTAAAAATAAACTAAAAAATGGATGGGAATGTAAGTTATAAAATAATGTCATATATTATATAAGGGTCACTTACATAATCATTTCTTTAGTAGATGAGTATTTACATAACCATTTGTAGCTACTGCACACTTATGAAAAAACATAGTTAAGTAGTCTGAGAAAGTAGGCATAGGAAACTTAGTGGGCTCAACTGAAGGTTGATCTCTTTAGAGTAGCTTTTGGACACCCTTTTTTTAAGAGATTACAACTCAGAACAAGAATGTATCTAGAGTACCCATAACACACACCTAGAAGACTATACCGGAGGGAGACACTCCTACACAACTTAAAATATCAGTGTAGTCTAAAATTATTGATTAAAATCAATTAAATTTACTAACTTTCAATATATTTTACACATATATATTTAGTATATATCAATGATAAAAATCAATATCATCTATAGCTTTTTCACAGTTAAAAATTTCTAAGTTGATATAGAGAAAAATCTAAAATCTTAACAACATAGAAATGAGAGATGATAGAACCAATGTAGTTGCATGACAATCAATGACTTTATTTCATCCTATATTGATAAAAAATCTAACCCTTTGAAAGAGGATTTTAAATTTATTTAAATACTTGGGGAAGTGGTCACCTCATCCTACAAGTATGGTAAAAATTTAGATTACATCTTAGAATAAACATAACTTAAGTTCTAATTTAATGAAAAGATGCATGTTACAACTCATAGATTACAATAGATCTATCTTTATACAATCATGCAACATGTGCATGTTGGCAAAATACTTTAGTTAATTATAACACAAATTGAATTAATAATAACTATAAATAGTTTGTTTTAATAATATTACATTAAAATTTTCATACAAAATTGAGATTAACATATCTATGGTTTGCTCACAACTAGAGTCTTTGCTAATGAAATAGTAGACAAAGGTGGTGTTGAAACTAGGACATTAGTTGAACTAGTACTAGAATTATTATTTACCTCTATATCTTGGTAATGTCTATATCTAACAACATGTTGTTCTTTTATTATGCTCATATCCAAGAGATATGGTCTATCCACCCTATTAACATGTGTAATCAATCTTGGGTGTTCAAATTTTATGGCTCTAAATACTATCATAAAAATATCAAATTTTGTGGCCTTCTTCCTCAAAAAAATCAAATTTGTCTCAATATCCTCAAAATTTAAACCCTACATACTTTCCTTAAAGTTGATTGAGGCTTTCTAAAGCATTTGATCAAAAATAGACTTCACCACTAACTATTTACTTCCATCTCATTCATTCACCAACTCTAATTCATTAAAAATTTATACCAGTTGTTTCTCCTATTTAGTTATATTTGAGATGAAGGAATCAAAAAATGTTTTCCACTCTGTTGCTTTATAGGTCTAGATGACAACTAAGTTTAATGCATTGGCTACTTCCAAGGGTGCCTTCAAGTCAAGATGGATGAAACCCTTATTTGGGGTGTATAGAATTCAATTTGGTCTCATCTTCTTTCAAAGTTTTGAAAAATTTGGCCATTTGAGTCAGATGAGGGGTTAATTATGTCCTCAAGGAGACAATAGTATCTAGTATCTCATGCAGACATAAGGCTACATTTTAAAGATCATGCTCAATTTTAAAGGGAACATGGATGACTTGTTGTTGTTCTGTTATATTTTCCAATTTCTTCTTTAGCTTCTTTTTTCACCTTCTTAGTACACTTGTGGATTGTTGGCAAACCTAAAATATGGGTCTCTAAATAGGACCTAAATATCTTAATATAAGGGAATTGTCTCATTCTCCTATCTTATCTCTTAGAAGGAGAAAATAATTCTTCTCTTTCCTCTAAAATAAAATGTCACCCAATGTTTTCCTCTACAATGAGCTCATAGTGGGTAGCTTAGTAATATTTAGGTATAGCCTCTTAGAAGCTAAAGCTCCTAATTATTTGGCCTAGTTTGGAAGTGTTAGTTATGATAGGTATACTATTTATACCTCCATTTGGGTATCCTTTGAAGGATAAATATCAAGAGTTATATTTGGTATGGAATGCCATATTTTTTTGACCAATCTACATTCCCCAAATGTGGCATTGGGAAAACAATGTAGATAGGCTTGTTCCTTGGAGTTTTCTTAGTGGATCCCATTACCATGGTCTAAATTTCTCTTGAAAAAGGCATGGGTGAACTCAATTGAGTAGAGGATGATATAAATTAAGTGTTGGGTTGGATGGTAGTAATTATAATAGAGGTGGCATCCAAAGGAATGGTTATTGCAATGGATGTGGAGATAGGTCTAAATGGAGGTAGTAACACAATAGGGTAAGAAGTGATAAACATAAATGTGGAAATAAAATGGTGGCTTAAGGGAGAAATAGGAATAAAATGCTTACCTTATTGGTAACTCCTAAGGGGTTCCTATCGTTTGAGTCTTTACAAGTTCAAAACTTTGGCTTGTTACAGTTATTCTTCATGTTCTTCATCCACTGGCTAATCTTCAATCAAGGGTAGTGTCTATTCACTTAATGCTATTTTAAGATTAATTTGAACCCTTGGAGAGGGTTTTTAAGGCTCTCTCCAACTAAGATACATAATCGAAACAACCATAGGATATGTCTATCTTGTAGTGGGGTTGAATCTCTAAAGTAAGGTAGCTTCTTCCTTGATGCTCAACTAAAACTAATGATAAACTAATGCTTCACAAGGAAAAAGGTTAGAAATATGACAAGGGATATTAAGTAATTTAACAAAGGGTGATGCACTAGATAAAAATTGTAAGCTCCCATAAGCTTGAACCCACACTAGATATGCAAAGGATAATACTAACCCACACAATCTAAAGATGAAGCTAATTACATAAGTATTTCATAGAAGAGGTTTAGAGTAGAACACTAATCTAGACCTACAAGTAAAATTGAAAACTCCCTAAAGAAAGTTAGAAGAAGGGAAATTGATGAAGAATGTTCTCTTTCACAAAATGCCATAGCACACAGCTCACCAAACATAGATTTAAGACAAGAGATAAGTAAATAAAATCATATATTTCATCAAGAGGTGGTTTTTATAAATGCTTAACGAGGTCAAGCCTAATCAAGATGAGAATATTTTGAAATATATTAGAGAGTATCCTTGTCTCCTAGAAATATAAAAGGTATAAAATTATAAAATCCCCTCAAAGGAGAAGAGAATGGGATAATATAGGAAAAGGTGAAAAGAGAGAAGAGGGAACATCTTTTGAGAACAATTAATGAGCTACCAACTTTCAAGTGATGTTCCACCATAATTTGGTCTAATCATGACTAGTCCATCATCAATAGTTAATCTTTCATTATCTGTAATAGCCTTTGCACTCTCCTCATTGCCTGACAGGTTGACTAGAAGACAACGGCTTGTTTATCATGATGAAGTCTATTTGATCAAAATCAATTCCCTTAACTACTTCTCCAAACACCAGTTCACCACCTTGGGACCTTAAGTCCACTTTATGTGTTCATGAGGATCAAATCCTCAAATCTTGATACTGATAGTACTATCCCATGGATGGTGGTTAGTACCTACCTTGTTAATGATAGATCCATGTTGTTAGATGAGACCCTTTGAACTAAACACATATCTTACCCATTTCCTTATCTAGATCATAGGTTCATCTATAGATGGAAAACCAATATAATATTATTGGTTTTCCTATAGTTTTCCATATTAATGAAGACTTATATACAACATATCTCTATTTTAATACTCTAATTATGTCTAAAAAGACCCATTTTGCCTCCATGGAGTTATATTGGCAATGTTTGATCCTATTTCATCATTCAACTATCAACCCTTTATCTGTATTAGGTTTAAAAGACCTATTTTTTCCCTATGGAGCTTGAATGGTTATGCCAAATTATACAATGTCCATCTGGTTTAGTCTAGACCATGTTTGATCTTGGATCCTTTCATCTTTACATTACCTGAGTTAAACAATGCTCTATTGACTTTCATCAAATGTCTCAGGCTCATCTTTTGCTTATTGGTTTTCAAGATCTGACTTAGCTTATTAACATATTGACCTCTACTCACACCATTGATTTTGATCTATATGATCAATATCTATCCATCAATATTTTCCTTTACTTATCAACTTTATCCAAGATTATGTCATGTGTCAAATTTGCGTTATTTTCAAGATCGTACCGTTAGTCTATCAACTCATGTGCTTATACCATATGTTCATCTCTCAATCTCTCTATCCTTTTGACTCATCTCACACCATTAGATTAAGATATACAATCATGTGGGTACCATTAGATCTATTGGGACCCACTATTTTAAATCCAACAACTACTTCACAAGCTTAAATTTTACATCCATGATACCATCAAATGAAATTAATGTGATTGTCATTGATTTTAGTGTGACCATTAAATTTAATCTCAAAAGGATTTGTTTTACTCGAGATTAAACTTGATGTTAACATGAACATCTTATGTTATAGGTCCAACTTTAGAAACTTATAAACTGAGCTAAAAAGGTCATGCATGCATGAAAATTTCAAAGGATGTTCATGGTATGTAAAACTCCCTAGTACTATAATCATTTATCTTGTCAGTGATTCTTGAGTGGTGTTAAAAATTGCACAAGTGTACTAGTCCATTTACTCCTATATGATGTCTTGGTGATGATCTAGATCAAAACTTGGACAATTCATCCTTTGATCAATCCTTCAAGGTTATGATGGATTTTGTGAGATTTTTGCAACCTAGTCCATGCTCCAAAAACTTGAAATATATGAGAACCTCCTTGGATCCTCTCCATTTTGAAATATTAGACCTATTTCAAATATTTTGTCTATTCATTTCACCTGAACTCTACTCAGATTTTCAAATCTTGGTATGTGGGACAAAAATGGCCAAATTTGGTGACTCATAGGGGTTGCATTCCTATCTATGCAAAAAAACCTAGACCATGTGCCTTGTCTAGTCTATTGGGCATGGAGTCTCAACTTGGGTCTAACATATTGACCTAGTACCAATGTTTCTCTAACCTATCTTAAAATGAAAAAAGGACCAAGAAAATAACAAAATAATCTAGAGTGCCCAAGGAGCTTATTGAAGGAAACTAACCTAGAACAAAATAAGGATAACAAAAAAAAGTGCTACAAAGTACATTTAGAGAAATTTGAATAAAACTATCCCAATATATATAGCTTAAAAATATATGTACCTTTCTTTCTAGATCAAAAATAAAGTTTGGTAACCTTCTTGCATCATGATATGAGGAATTAAATGATGTATGTAGCTCTTTCACCCTTAGCCTTGATGTCTCCTTCTTTATTAGATTTTCTAACTTCATTGGCATGATGATTAGTGAGAACCATGTAGATCCAAATAGGTCAACTATGTGTATTTAGATAGTCTCAATTTTCTTATATGGTTCCTCAACTACAACCTCTAATATTATTTTAACAAGATATACCTTCTTTGTTTCCATGGCATCCTCAATAAGACTAGGATTTTTATTTGATTCAATTTCTTCAAGATCATCAAGGAGATCTACATATTTTTCCCAACCTTGGTCATTATCCTTCATGGGAAACCCTTTGTCTACCTTCTCAAGCACTTGATCCTCAACTTGACAAAGATTTTCAAGATCTTGAAAGAACCTCATCTATAGATACCAATCATCTTTATCCTCCTTATCATGTAAAACAACTACTTCTTTAGTTTTCTCTTCTTGATGCATAAGTTCATCAATCTAGTATTCGTTATACTTTTAACCATTAATGGAATCCTAGGAATATCCAACCTATTGTACCATCTCATCATCTAGGTATTCAAATTGAAGTTCACCAATCTTACTCATGAAAGCATGATACGGTTGTTGCCATTGGTAATCTTCTCATTAGATCTCATTTCTAATATGCACTCACTCTTAAAACTCATCCTCTTTGACATTATGAAATATTGAGACATTCTTGTTATTTCTAGGTGGTGTTCTAATAATGATCTCATCTTCTGACTCTAATAATCCATCATTATCTATTATGAGTTCAATATGGAGTTCATTGCTTACCTCTTCAAGGAGTGGCATAAGATAATCTCAAGATGACTCCAAGAGAGATGAGATATATGTGGCACCACCTTGGTCCAACTATTTATCTTTGATAGTCATGTCTTCCTTCTTCTTCATATTATTTTGATAGATTTCCAATATATAAATGACATGGCTTATTGAGGAGGGAGGAATGGGGGTTGAATGATCTTGGATTTTCTTGAATGCATGACTTGGTTTCAATTAGGGAAAGATAAAGGTCTTTATTTAGCCTTTTGATTCAAGTTCTCATCCTCTTTCTTTATCTTTAGCACTAACTCTATGATCTACTTATCAATATTATCTTGTAATATATTCTCTTTAAGGTGGTCAATGGATTTATGAAGACAAGGAACATATGAAGGATCTTGAGGAGAGATGAGAGAGGTTTGTAAAGGTTCAGATTCTACTTTATCTTGGGCTCTCAAATCTAGACTTACTTTACTTTTCCCACCGGATGACTTCACCACTTGATTCTATCTTGGAACCTTGAAGGAGTTCCTAATGGGTTCTTGAGGAATGATGGATTATTGGATCTTAAAAGTAGGTTGTTTCATAACAATCTCTTTCTTTATTTTACAACTCTCTTAGATAGATATCTAAGGATGAAAGGTTTGAGGAATACATGAGGAACTTAGCATACTCAAATGGTCACCTGGAATGGTTTTTGGGGAAGGAACGGGTGGAACATGAGAAGGTTGAGGTGGTGTATATGAAGGCACATAATATTGGCAAGGTTGGAACTACTATTAATAAAATCCTTTTAGCTTGTCCTCAATGATTTTAATGTAACCACCCACATTAATCATCTCACCTATGAGATTGTTCTAATGTGCTCTTTCAACAAGTCCCCATTTTCCTTTTATTTTTTACAATGACCCTCTTACATTATGGATTTGGTGAGTAGGGACATATTGACCATAATAATTTTTTGAGTATAATTCTAGTGCATGCTTCTTAAGGTTTATTAAAGTTTACCTAAGTGATGGTATGTATGGCTCATGATAGGGTTTATGAGGAATAGTGTTATGATGGGCTTGTTGATCATATGGAAAGTTAGAGTAATATTCTTACATATATGATTAACATTGGTCCCCATATTACTAGTGAGGATCATGGGGAAGATAAGATCCATTTCCTTGATAATAAAAGTCATTAAAAAACTTGATAAGGCCCCTCATATCTTTGACAAAAATATTGGTATGGATTATTAGACTTAAATGGATCATGAGGATCATGTTGGGATTGTTGGTAAGGAGGTGGATAATATGAATATTCACCATAATTTTCCATATTAAATTCATATGTCAAATGAGATGTAAGAACTAATTATAAACTTCATTGAGACATACCTAGTCTGCTCATAACTATAAGTTTGATTTGGATTCACCATTAGTGCTAAGGTGTTTACTTCCAAAAGTTTATTTGAGGAAAGACATATAAATATCTTTCCAATATTTTGGACTTGGTCCCACTGGGCTTGATATAAACTATTGTAGGATTAATTTTCAACATTGTAGAGGGGTTTTTAGGCTCTCTCCAACTAAGATATACAATGGGAACAACCTTTGGCTATGGGTATCCTATAGTGGGGTTGAACCTCTAGAATATGCTAGATTCCTCCTTGATGTTAACATAAAACTAATGCTAAACTAATGATTCACATGGAAAAGGGTTAGAAAGAGGACAAAGGCTCTTAATAAAGTTAACCATGGTTTATGCATCAATTAAAAATGGGAAACTCCCATCAGATTGAACATAAACTAAATCTATAGAGGACAATAATAGATCATATAATCTCAAGATCAAGATAATTGCATAAGTATTTCATATAAGAGGTTAATATTAGAACACTAATCTAGACCTAAAATAAACATTGAAAACTCCCTAAAAAAGGTCATAAATAAGGACTATGGATGAGGAATATTATCCTTCACACAATGACATAATGCATATCTCACCAAACATAGATGCAATATAAGAGATATGTAAATAAAATACTATATTACATCAAGAGGTGGTTCTTATAAATGCTTTACAGGGTCGAGCCTAATCTATATGAGCATATTTTACAATATCTGAGAGAGTATACCTGTCTCCTAAAAATATAAAAAGTCTAAAATTTGAGAACCCCCTCAAAGGAGAAGAGAATGAGATAATATAAGGGAAAGGGAGAAGAGAGAATAAGGATCATGTTTTGAGAATAATTAATGAGATACTATCTTTTAAAGGATTTTCCACCATCATTTGGTCTAATCACAACTAGTCCATCATCAATAGTTATTCTTGTATTAGCTCTAATAGCCCTTAAAGTTTCCTCATTGGTTGAGAGGTTCACTAGAATATAAGGGCTTGATGAGCATGATGATAAAGTCTGTTTAAGTGGAATCAATCCCCTCAACTACTTATACAAACACTAGTTCACCACCTTGGGACCCTAAGTACTCTTTACATGTTCATGAGGAACAAATCCTCAAATCTTGATACTGATAGTGCCATGCCATGGATGGTGGTTAGTACCTTCTTTGTTAAAAATAGAGCCATATTTATAGATGAGACCCTTTGCATTAAAAATATATGATCCCCATTTCCATATCTAGATCATAGGTTCATCTATAGATGGAAAACCAATCTAATATTATTTATTTTCCTAGAGTTGTCCATATTAATGTAGACGTTTAGACTGTATAGCTCTTTTTATGTAATCCCATTAGGTCTAAAAACACCCATTTTTCCTCCATGGAGTTCTGTTAGCAATACCTGATCCCATTTCATAATTCAATTATTGACCCTTTATCTATATTAAGTCTAAAATACCTATTTTATCCCTATGGAGATTTAAGGGCAATGCCACATCTTACAATGTCCATCTAGTTTAGTCTAGACTATGCTCAATCTCAAATCCTTTCTCTTTACCTTGCTCGAGTCAAACTATACTCTATCAAATTTAAAAAAAATATACTAGGATCATCCTTTACTTATTGGATATTGATATTTGACTCAACTTGTTGAAATATTTACCTTTGATTTCACCATCAATCTTGATCTATATGATCAAGTACCAACCATTGATCTTGCCCTTGACTTGTCAACTTTGTCCAAGTTTATGCCACATGTTATATGTGTGTTTATTATTAGGATCCTAATATTAGTATATTATATCATGTAATTACACCACATATTGATATATCAATCTCTTTGACCTTTTGACTCATCTCACACCATTCGATAAAGATATACAATCAAATGAGGACCACTAGATCTACTAAAACCCACTATTTAAAATCCAATAGCTACTTCACAGGCTTAATTTTAAGGTTCATAATCCCATCAAATGAATGTTTCATGACCATAATTGATTTTTACATGACCATCAAATTTAATCTCAAAAGGATCTTTTTTTCTTGAGATTAAACTTGATGTTAGCACAAATGTCTTATGTTATAGGTCAAACTTTAGAAGCTTATAACTTGAGCCAAAAAGATCTCTTGGGCATGAAAATTTTAGAGGATGTTCTTTGTATGTCAAACTCACAAGTTTTATAATACTTTGGATCATGAGTAATTCTTGAGTGAAGATGAAAATTTCATAAGTGGATTGGTCCATTTTCTCCTGTGTGATGTTTTAGTGATGGTTTAGATCAAAACTTGCATAATTCATCCTTTGATCAATACTTAAAGGTTAAGATGGATTTTTTGAGATTTTTGAAACCTAGTCCATGCTATAAATTATTGAAACATATGAGAACCTAATTGGATCCTCTCCATTTTAAAATCTTACAATTGTTTCAAATCTCTGGTCCACTCATTTCACATGAACTCTACTCAGCATTTCAAAGCTTGGTATGTGGGCCAAAAATGGCTAACAAGTCCCTCTATAGACTAAAAATGAGGCATTCCTACCTTTTAATTCATTTTTTAGCATATATTTGCCTTATCAATTGTATAATCAGCCACTTATTAGGTATAAATAAGGACTTCCACATTTGATGTTGTGGTTTCCAAGGATACAACAATATGTATGAAGTCTTCTATGCCAGAGGAGTCTCTACAGATAGGCTCTTATTACTTCCCAAGAGAGATCTCCTTATATTGAATTGTCTCTATTTAAATTTATTTTTTTACTTCCCTCAATTTAGCTATGGGTGATTTAACTTGAGGACTCTCCTTTTATGTTTATCTTGCATCACATGAAGTTTCTCCTTTACCTCGATCTTGTTATACAACCATAATTATAGTGGCTGGATTTTATGGGTTTTTAATTTGATTATGTATTATTTAAATAGTTCTATTATCAAAAAAAATTGAATAAGTCCATCCTCTTGGTGGTGGCATCTTATATGGTGATTGCTCAATTATGATGGAAGGATTTGATTGAAGTACCTTGAGTAAATATTCATTTACTCCGGCTGTCCAGGCCCTATCCAAGACTTGGGAATCATATTTTGCATTGAGAAACATGAAATAATGGTTATAGGTATCATGCTCATAATGAATTCCCAAATTATAAACACATTATTGTATCCTACCATGGGGTCCCCAATCTCTATGGGGAAAGTTATACAAGGCATAAGATTTTCTAGCATTGCCAACTTCCTTGAAATATCTATGGAAGGTGTAACACATCCAACCAATCATGAGATGAGAACCATGAAATGTTCTCTTCTTAATTATATTCAAATATTAATCTATCCATTTCCATAATTGATAAGTAATTTCTTGTTTAGCCATCTTATTAGGGATGCATTTTATAAAGTAGAGAGATTCAATCCTTTTCCCAATAACCATTATCAATTTTTAATCTACTTATAACTAGTAGACTCCCATAGACATGATTGAATTGGTGATAATTTTATTTAATATGGTCATGGGTTGATCATGAATTTCCCTCCAAACCTAGGGATATAGTTCCTCTATAATCCTTAATATGTTTTTGGTATATGCATAGATATGCACAAATGAATACATATCACAAATCTCATTTTTGATATAATTTGGATTTGGTTCCCAAAGAGACTCATTGTGTATGTACATAGTACCCATGTTAACATCAAGAAGGTAAGACATCATGTATAAATTACCCCCTTGGGGTCTCTTGTCTTTATGTAGTATTAACTCATGCAATAATGATGATTTCTCCCAATATGTAGATGCATATTGAGGTTAGTAATAGGTAAAACAATGGTACCCATTTAAAGTGAAGAAAGTGGATGTTTGGGTGACCATACAAGTGGTTAAATAATTCTATACCAATTCAAATTCCCATCTAAAATTTGGTGATGGTTATCTTTGAGGGAAAAGGTCTCTCCAAGGAGAAGCCATTTGTTCATTATCTTCTCTCTATCATTGATTTTATTATAGGAGATTACACTATGTAAATCAAATGTGGAATCTAGGATTGGTAAACATAAATACTTTGAAATTCTTCCCCTAATATGTAATTTATTATGGTTTTGTGATTGACATAGTTAATGAAGCCACCATAAACAATCCTTCCCTTGAAGAACAAGTCATGTAATAGGTTGATGCATGGCATGCCATCAAGTTTAATAGTTTCATAGTGAAATGATTGAAACTTGAAGGAAATTATGTTAGTTTCTACTTGTCACTCTTTTAGAGAGATGTATTCATCATAGGTGAATGTGTCAACACCTTATATAGCCTCCAATAGAGTCAATTAGTTAGCATAGATACCATCAAACATGGAGATATCAAATATCATGTCTAGATACTTTGTATAATCTTTTATATAAAATATAGATAGTGTTTAGGCTCCCCTTTATACTATAGATGTATATTTCATTGTTATTTCCTAGTGATGATAAAATTTGGCTCCCTGTAATGGTAGTTTGGCTCTCTCCTATGCAAATTGCATCTTGATTGAATGTAACTAGGGCTTGAATTTTTAGAGGGAACTATTTACTTGAGATCATTAACAATCAATGGATATGAATTTGTTTATTAGCTTGATGTTATATCCTTTTAGCATTCAAGATCAATTCATGCACCATTAATCACCAATGTCTCCAAGTTTTTCATGTTCATTTAATTTGAACTTGACCACCTTGGCCTAGTTTACATCCTATGTAGGATGATTACTTATTTGAATGGGTGCCATGATTTTCCTCTTTTTGACACCTATTAATGTGTGGTTTAGTTGAGCATCAGTGCTTACATTCAATCCAAATCATATGATTTTTTTGAGCCAAGAATTCAAAATGGAAGACCCCAAAGACCAAATTATTCTTTAGGTAGATTCATGAGACCTTTCCCAAAATCCAAACTAATAAACACTTTTACCAAAGATTAAATTGTCATTTGGAAATATTTTTTAGATAAAGTTATGAAAGATGAATGTTTTGAATGAAAAGTTAGTGAATGAAAAGTTCCCAAAGAGAAAATCACTGAAGACCAAAATCTCAAACAAAAGTTCATGAAAGAAAACATCTAAATAAAAATTTATAGATGATAAAGTCTTGAATAGAAAATATTAAAGAAAAGATTTTGATGAAAAGTTGCCTACAATAGAAGTTCTTGAGTGATTCTCCTAAAGACAAAAATATTGAAGACCAAGATGTTAGGTTTCAAAATGATGATAATGATGAATAAGTGCAAATTTAGAATACTAATAATTATAAAGACTTATCATACACAATAATATTCCCAATATTTTCATTAATAGATTAGTTCAAATAATTTATTTCAATGAAAATAGGTTGTAAGAGGAAAAAAATGCAATAAAGGTGATTTAATGTTAAAACCCACAAATTTTTGAAAGATAAGTAATAAGATAAACATGCATGTAAATCCCTACTATGAACAAGTTTTCTAACACCAAATGGGTCCCCATTTTTCCATCACTAATCCAAGGTGGGGTGTGTTGAGTATAAAAAATGGTGAGTTAAAGGGGTGAATACTATTGAGTTTTCAAGAACACAGGACCCATGGTTTCACAATACCAATATAAACCATGAACCATGCTGTAAAATAAGTGATTAGTTCATAAATATGACTCTTGGTAACTTCATACAACATATTTACTCCAATCATACCTTATACTAGTGTGTGTCAAAGTTTCCATTTACACATTGTCAAAATATTTTAGCAAAGACATGGGATGAATTATCGGTTTCATTATAATTTAGTGTTAAGTCAAAATAAATTTGGGGAGTTTAGACATTACTCTATTTCCAGTCAAGCGTCCATAGCCTTGAAACAAATGCCTTTGATCACCCTTCCTCTCTTACTTTATATTCTTTTATGATGTGCCATACATTGATCTTGTTTCATCATGTAGGATTATAATCCCTTTTGATTTTAATTTAGACTTTTGGATTATCCTCTCTCTCTATATATGTGTGTGTGTGTGTGTGTGTGTGTGTGTGTGTGTGTGTGTGTGTGTGTGTGTGTGTGTGTGTGTGTGTGTGTGTGTGTGTGTGTGTGTGTGTGTGTGTGTGTGTGTGTGTGTGTGTGAATAAAAGAAATGAAAAGGTAACCACCATGAGATAGTGTAGATAAGTCTTGGTTCATCAAAATGTCCCTATCGATTTCACCCATATCAATGGTTACTATCTCAAAAAAGTATTAGTATTTAATGTGAATTTGATATAAAGAGATGAGAATAGTTTTATAAATTTTCATGGATATGTGGGAGTATATTTTATATACTAGATAAAATCATTCACTTTATAACATTATCATCATCAACTCTTTCACTACTTACCTGGATTAATAATTTTGATACTCAAGGTGTAATGCCCACTAATTCAAGTTGAATCTAAAACATCAATTTGGGACACCATTTGAATAGGTTATTTCTTGGTTATACCAGGAGTAAGAAGGTAGATTGCCACAAAACCAAAAGGAAAATGATCCTAAAAAGTGTTAAATTAAATAAAAATGAGAGAATAGACTAAGCAAAATAACATGCAAAAATTAAGAATGATTAATCTAGAAAGTGAGAGATACACTAATAAAAATAAATGACTAAAAACATAAAATTAAAAAAAATGAGAGATTAACCTACCCCTACCTATGCCAGGACATATGTTGTTACTCAAATACATCTTTGGATGGATCATCCATGAAATAATGCTTCAAAAACTTTCCATTGATTAGATATGTCAATTCATTACCTTAGAGGTCCCTCAAACAGGAAACATTGTTACCTAGGATCTCAAAGATATTATAGAGTCCTACCATAGTATGATAAAAATTTTGTATTGTCCTTTTTTTTAATGGATATAAGTACTAATCTAGATATCTCTAATGACTTAAATTTTACTATTTTATGAAACCATATTTTTACTATATATTGATGCTTGCTAAATTTATATAGGGATTCAGTTTTGGAGTCTTATATTTATATGATATCTAGCAATGTAGACATCATCTTTTCATTAGTTAACCATGTATTCTTGTATGAATTGATATGTTGATAAATTAAGAATGATTAGGAATACTATTTATATCCAATATATTAATAGATATAGTGAAGCTTTAAGAGACTGCTTATACCAAGTTTGATCTACCCAAAGTGTGTATTTTAGTAAGAGATGTCACTCTCTAGGTTTATACATAGTCAGTTTATAGATAACATCAATGAGGCTCTTTTTAGTTGATTAAACTAATTAATTCCATTGTGGTTAGTGATTTGAGGATGATATAATGGTGAATTTATTGTCATGGGCCCATTCTATGAATTCAACTAATTGTAATGTTGGCCTATTACCAAAAACCAATGAAATAGGAGTACCAAACCTATTTGTGATATTCTCCTTGAGGAAATTGATCAAATATTGTGCTCTTAATTTCTTGGTGGTTTTTAATTTAATCCATCTGGTGTAAGAATCCATAGTGTTGATCATGAATTTGTGCCAAACTAAAGAGTTTGGGTTGATAACACCAATGAAATCTAATCCGCATTGGGAAAACAACTTAGCCTCGATCATGGGTTGCAATGAAATTGGTACATGTACCTCTCTTTTTGGAAAAACCTAACATTATTGGAACTTATTTACATGGAAGTGAGCATTCCTTAATACTATTGGCCAATAATAACCCATTATAAGTATTCTATGTGTTGTAGCATTGCCATATGGATGGTCACTTCCAATCATTTGATGTAGGATTTCTAAAATATCATGGGCTTCATCACATGATACATATCTTAAATATATTCCTTGATAGTTCTTCCTATAGATAAATCTCTTCATAATAATATAATGATCAACTTTGTGTCTCATGGCTCTCTTTTGATTTCTTTTGAGTTCATAGGAACATGTTCTAGTGAGTAAGAATTGAATGATATCTGAATACCATTCTTCTTGGGAAAATTGTGTTGTGCAAACTTATTCAATGGTGATACATGGATCTAGTTTAGTCATTAGATAAAAAATACCTTATATTCTTAGAATATTGGTATTTTCTAATTCAATGTCAAACTCTCGTAAATTTTCTAGTCATTTACCCCTATGCTCTCTCAACTTGTTTAGTCCTAACATAAGCTTGACAATAAGATCTAGTATAATAGTAATCACCTTATTCCTTATAATGTAGTGTCAAAACTTATTTACCACTTTCAGAAGGGAAAATATCTTCTTTTCAATTAGGGAATATTTAAGGTCTATGTATTTTAAGTTTATTCTCATTAAAGTGATAGGATGCCCTTCCTTATTTTATGTGAGTATAATTGTGATTGTATATCCTGAAGTGAATGAGTACAAGAAGTCCTTAGTGAAATGAGGGATTACCAATAATGCAGCTTATGATATAAAATTTTTAATATCTTGTAAAGACCTAGCTTCAGGTGTCCATTCCACTTTAGCATCTTGTTTAAGCATTGCATTTATAGGTATAACAATTTATGCAAACCCTGATATAAATTTTCTTATGAAATTAATCTTCCCAAAGGACTTAAGCTCCCTTTTATTTCTTAGGAAAATTATTTTAAAAATTCCTTGAACTCTATCCATGTCAATGGTGATCCCATGTTTGCTGATAATATGGACCAACAACTTGCCTTCATTAATGCTGATATATGTTCTTTTTAGTGTTCATTAAGATGCCAAATTTATTACATCTCTCAAAGATGGCCTAGAAATGGTCTATGTGAACAACCCTATAGTTTGAGAAAATGGTGAGGTCATATATGTATATTATTATAAATTTACCTATTATTCCTAAAATGCATGATCCATGGCTCTCTAAAATGTAGCTTCTACATTGATCAAGCCAAATGACATCCACTTATATGCATAAGCTCCACATTTTGTGGTAAATGAAATTTTTATTATATCCTCTTATTAAACCAACACTTGATTAAATCCTCAAAATCCATCTAAGAAGAACATCATTCGAGAACTAGTCACTATTTAGATCACCTCATCCAATAAGGGTAAAGGATAGTTATCTTTTAGGGAAGATTTATTAAGGTTATTAAAATTGACACAGACTAATTTCACCATTCATTTTTATGAATGGAACTATTTTAGCTGCCCAAGTTGAATGCCTAATGGGAAATACTATCCTATCACTTAAAAGCATCTCTACCTCCTTCTGAATCAATGGTTTCAAGATAAGATTACCCTATCTTTGTCTCTACATGAATGGCTTATGGTCTGGATTGAGTGGCAATGTATGGGTGATGACCATAGGATTAAATATCCTTAAATAATCATACATCCATGAAATTATGTCTTTATATCTAATAATCAAGTGCTTGAACCTTTTTCTCTCCTCTAAAGTCTAGTTTAAACAAATATTGATAAGATGTAAGTTTTTTCATTGCCCAAATTCTCTAATCTAAATTTAGACTCATTAACCTTAAACTTCCTTTGTTGTTGGGCCTAAATATCCATGTCAAAAGCTCTTTTTAAAGCAACCATCCCTACTGAGAGATGATTTTATTTTGATTGGATGATCTCTTATTCATCTAATTCCTCATGGCACAAGTGGCTTATTTCCTTAACATTAATTGTTTGGGACTCTAATTGTCCTTAATTGGTCAAAAAATGGATGATCTATTGATCATCATCGAACACCTAAAAATTAATAATATTGCCTAGTACTAATAGAAAAAGTACCAAATTGATAGATAAATTTTACACTTTTGACTCTTGTAGGGGTGCCAAATTTGTTGTTGAGGTGACCATTAAGTTAGTAGCTTGTTTTTTTTTAATCTTGGAATGCTCACTATGTTGAAATCCTCAAATGACTCAATTAAGTCCTAAGATATATTTTGCATCTCTTTAAGTATGAAAACTTGCATTGGTACTTATTTATGACCTACTTGATCATTAGTTATGATTCTCCATATATTAATAATTCCTTGACATTGTTATTCAGGGCAAACTACAATCATAAGATTAGGGCTTTGTACCCTACTTTGTTATTGGTGCATGGAAATTGGAGCCTATATGTCACTAGGTACTTTTTGATCTGTAAACTAGGTTTATTTCTTAGATAAATCAAATAGTTTAGAATTAGATATTGAATTCTCAATTCCTTAAAGTAAATATAATTGGTTGCAAAATCTAGGAATTGATAGAAGTAATCTACCAAATCTATAATTAATTTCCTACATTAAAAATCCCTATCTTGTATAATATTTTAACTTCCCATCATTCATTATATTATTCATTTAATCCATTCATGAACTGAATTAAATGAAAATAAAATAAAATGAAATGAAATACCTAACACAAGAAATTATAATGAAGTTCACCTATTATTTGGACTATGTCTCTAGGATTTGTTAACTTCAATCCAATCCATTACAAAAGATGTAAATATACAGTTAATAACTTACATCAAAATGGATTTTAGAAACTTGTAATGTAATGCTAAAATATGACAATGAAGGCTTTGAGGCTTTGAAATAATCTTCCCTCATCAACAACATTTATAATTCTTCTCCATGCATGTGAGAAATATATTATACATTCAGAGCATCTATTGAACTTTGATAACTTGGAAATAATGTTAAACAAAAGTAATAATAAATAGTGTCTCTAGTTTTTGTTTAGACCTACAACCCTTGATAATATTAGAACTATCTATATACATCCAAGTTAAAAACAAATAGAGGTAATATAAATAATACATTCATAGGTCTTTATATCAATACAAAAATACATTTATTCTTTCTATATAATGATATAAATAGAAGAAATAGATCTAACATTAGATCCTTGCCCATATATGCTATGAGTTCTATGTATGGCTAGAAGAACTTGTATGTTAACAATACATTCCATGATATCATCACACACACACACACACACACACACACACACACACACACACACACACACACACACACACACACACATAAAAATCTTATACTCCTAGCTCTATTTTCCATTATACATAATTATTCATTTATATTTTTGAATTGAATGACTAGATGGGCTTTCAAATTAAATACATATGCATCCAAAATAACTCAATCCAAGTTTATAGCCAATTCTAATATTTATATTCACATTCAAGATGTCATGGCTAAAATACCATTGAATAACTCATCATCTAAGGCTTAAAAACCTTTCAAATAGGTATAGTCCCATATTATATCTCCAAATCAAATTATACAAAAAAAATCTTTTTGTATTCTCATACTAATTCCATGGATTTTTATCAATAGATGAATAAAAACCAAAACTACAATGCATTATATACCTCCTTACCAATGTTAATGACATTCTTCTATTTAGGCTTAGTCTATGTGGTCTCCTAGGTATTTCATGTGTCCACAATGTAGATAGGCTTACATGATTGTATCTATCTATACATCTGCGGCTAGATCTACATGCTGATAATGACCTCAATTATGGATTCCATGAATGTAGGCCATTTGAATAGAAGTAGTACTAAAACTATTTAGACTCAACTCAACCACACTAATAGGGAAACACATTGATCCAAATTAATAGAAGAATACATACATGACTTAATATACCTCTCTCCTATATGGGATTGTATGTGCCATCACCAACATCATCCAAAGATTTTCTTCCAATCCATAAATTATCTTTCATTTTACCCAAAGATAAGTGCATTTCGGGTTGTGAGCTTTAAAACCATCCCAATCAAAATTCACATCCATATTATGGATCTAACTAGGAATGAAAACTCATCTTAGCTTTCATAGGCTTAGTCTTATAAACAAACGTTCCTTTTTGGCTTAGGCTCTACAAAGTGAACCATCTCAACCCAATGCCTTGGCCTTCATCAATAGGCCATATTTATACTACAACATTGATCCTTTAGGCTCCATATAATTGGTGAACTTCCCTCTAAGATTTTACATGGCTAACCATATATGGTCCCTATCTTATATATCCATGTTTAAGATGGAGAAAAAATGTCCCTTTTCCATTTTGGTTTTGTGCCCCTTGGATCTGTGTGTTTGTTGTGGATTTTTAATTATTCAAACAACCATCTCATCTTATAGACTTACATGATCTTCTCTCAAATATCCTTCTTTGTCCATTCCAATGGCCTCACCAAAATGGATGAAAAACCTCTTATTCATTGTGATCTCTATCAATTTGTTCCAATGGATTTACTACTAAGCATAATGATAACTATGTTCCCTTTCACCATTTTTATGGGCTCCAATCGTATCCACATTTTTCATTATATATTGAAACCTTAATCCCACATTAATTGATATGAATCAAAATAAATCCTTTAAATAAGATTTGACAATAATATAAACCTATGGCTTTAACCACGTATTAAACCACCTTTTATTTGTTGGAATATTAAACTAAAACCAACTATGAGTTGTTATTCGGTGAGCTAGTTTTATTTTGGAAACTTTGACTTGAGTTGGCTATGAGTTAGGTTTCCATGCAAGTTGAGCTTGGTTACCATGTTGAGTTATACTCAGATCAAGTTGGCCTCTAAGTTGGTTATATAGATTGGAACTCATGTTGGATTGACATGTAAGTTGGGTTGCATTGGGATTGGAGAAATAGAAAGTATGTGGTGGTAGGCCACATTGTGCCTATGGACCCACTATGTGGGCCTCTCCATATCACATTCCATAACCAAAAGCACAAAAATAATTTTATGTTAGAAAAATAGTGTAATTATAGAATTAAAAAAACACCATTACCATACATGGTGAATAGTTCCCCTCTATCATAGAAGTGGGCTCCAATAGCTAAGGTCTATGTAGCCATCATTTTAATTATAGATGAAAATGATGACCATAATCCTCTAGATGAAACCTCCTCACAAAGAGGCTTTTATCTTCAAAAGTATGAAGAATCTAACTAAACATGCTACACAACTTTCTATACCACTCTAACATACATAAACCTATGAGAAGTCAAATGCCAACTAAAATTACAACCTATATATCCATTTTTCCAAACTAACCTATTTACCCAAAATAATCATAGTCTTTGGTGGCTCCTCTCAACCCTGCATTGCATGAAGGTTAAGGTATTCTCCTTGTTATCACACAAGAGAAATCACATTATGTTGTGCACACCTATAGTGTTTAAAAATAACTTACACATATATATACTTACATTTTACAAATTTTGTACATCTATGGGTTCTTAAAAGTACACTTACATGATGTGCATAACAAACATACATGTGTGGATAAGAGGTTTTTAATACAAACATTACCCAAATTACTATGAGACTTAGATTATACAATGTCGAGTATAAAAACATGTAATGAATTTATCTATCATAAGATGAATAATGAACAATACTTGAAAGTATAATGAAAGGAAAGCATAATTAAGGGAACTAGAAATAACATACTTAACTACTGTGTTTCTCAAATCTTTCCCTGTACCTATCAAACTCCAACATCAACTTAGATACTTTACATAACAAGATATTCTTTACAAACTCACAAATTTGCAAGTAAATATATGCAAATATCATATAAAAGTGAGAAGAAACCAAGTATTTTAACCCTATATCAAGCTTCCTTCACCATCTTGATTGTTCCCTGATTCATACCTCGATAACTCATCCAACTGAGTTAGTCTCCCCAAAAAATATATAAACCCTTCCAAACACAAATTTAATGAAATTTCCTTCCAAAATTAAATAATTAGGAATTTATCTAATAATAATGTTTTGAAGAGAATAAAATCATACTAATCTAATGCTATAGTCATGCTTATCAAAACTATTCAAATAAACCATTTAACTAATAAGGGTTGTTCCCTCTTAATGGTTTTCATAACTGAATAGTAAGTGGTATCATCTTTTCAACCCTATCTCAATAAGAGTTAGATGATCAATGTTATATTTTCAAAGTTTTTTAAAAACAATTCCAAATAAATACATACTTTACTCCCAAAGCAACCTTACACAAAGGATTCAACCAAAATGTGTAAACATATTTACATTTGAGAATAATTTATACCTCTGAAGAAACTATGAAGTGCACCTATTGAGTATTGGATATCATACTATATGTATCTTAAAAAAATCATTATTTTATTCTTATAACTATTAAATAATCTATTAAACATACTAATCTATGAACTGGTTAATAACTCAAAACTCAAAGTGCAAAACCTATTTAATATTGAACAATGCTTTATTGTCATTTCTATATCTCACCATAGAAATGGTCTTTTTAATTTTTCCTATCATAAATGGCATAGGCATCCATAATATGATTAGTAGTTCAAAATATAAAGGCTACATAACTAGTCATCAAAGACCAAAAATATTATGTCAATACCAATATGAAATCAGATTACAACCATACCTCAATCTGCCCTCTATGTAAGACTATAATGAAATTGCAACTATTTACTCTTAGATGTACATCACTAAAAGTGCCTTGAACTTTATCTAAATGTTTCCCAAGGAAGAAAGGTTTTTCCTTTCAAAATACCATCTCACTCCTCAAGTGACAATGTGTTGTTCTTTATGTGTGTTGATCCTATAGGTCTAGTGGTTCCAAAACCTTGGCTGTTAAAATCTTGTCTTCTTCCAGTGATTTGGAACACCTTCCAATTTACATTTACACTAGATTTACTACATGTTCAACTCAAATAGAAGAATAATAAATCAATAATCTAATAAAAACTCCAAACTGAAGTATATCACAAGTGAAGCAAGGTCCTACAGTCACTTGTTATGATACTAAATTTGATCTATAAACTAGGTTTATTTCTTAGATAAATCAAATAGTTTAAAATCATATAATGAATTCTCAATTCCATAAATTAAATATAATTGGTTCCAGAATCTATGAATTAATAAAATTAACATTCCAAATATATAATTCATTTTCTACATTAAAACACCCTCTCTTATATAATATTTTAGCTTCCCATAATTTGTTCTATTATTCCTTTAATCCATTTATGAATTAAATGAACTGAATGACATGAAAATAGATTAAAATGAAATGAAATACCTAAAACAAGATATGATAATGGATTTCACCCATTATTTGGGATACATCTCTAGGATTACTTAATTGCAATTCAATCCATTATAAAATATGAAAAGATATAATAATAATAACTTACACAAAAATGGATTTTAGAAACTTGTAATGTAATGATGAAATCTAACAATGAAGGATTTGAGGCTATAATTCAATCTTCCCTTGTCAACATCATTTATAATTCTTCTCCATGCATGTAAGTAATATATTCTCCATTTAGAGCCTCTGTTAAACTCTGATAACTGGGAAATAATGTTAAATATGTGTAATAATAAATAGTGTATCTAGTTTTTATTTAAACATGTAACCCCTAATAATACTACAACTATCTATATCCCTCCAGGTTAAAAAAAATAGAGGTAATAGAAATAATATAGTCACAAGTCTTTGTATCAATAGAAAAATACATTTCTTCCTTATCTATCATGATATAAATAGAAGAAATAGATCTAACATCAGATCATTGCCTGTATATGTTATGGGTTTTATGTATGGCTACAGGAACTTGTATGTTAACAATACATGCCATGATATCATGAAAAACACACACAAACATCTTATATTCCTATCTCTATTTTTCATTATACATAACATTCACTCATATTTTTGAATTGAATGACTAGATGGTCTTTCAAAGTAAATGCATATGCATCCAAAATAACTCAGTTCAAGTCTATATCCATTTCTCATCTTTATATTCATATTCAATATAACATGGCTATAATACCATCAAATAACTCATCTCCCAAGGCTTAACAACCTTCCAAATAGGTAGAGTCACTTATTATATCTACAAATCAAATTCTATAGAAAAAATAATATTTTTACAATGCCATACTAATTTTATGACTTTTTGTCAATAGATGAGTAAAAAGGAAAATTGTAATGCATTATAAACCTCTTACTAATGATAATTACTTCCTTCTATCTAGAATTGGTCTGTGTAATCTTCTAGTTATTTCATGTGTCCACAATGTAGATGGGCCTATGTGACTATAGTTATCCATACATCCATGGCTAGATCTACATGTTGATAATGACCTCAGTTCTACATTCCATGGTTATAGGCCATTTGAATAGAAGAAAGATTAAAACTATATAGACTCAACTTGCTCAAACTAATAGGGAAACATATCAAGCTAAATTAATATAAGAACACATACACAACATAATGTACCTCTCTCCTCCATGGGACTATATATGTCATCACTAACCTCTTAAAAATCTTGACTGCCAATCCATAAATTATCTTTCATTTTACCCAACATCAAGTGCATTTAAGGTCATGGGCTCCAAATCCATCCCAATCAAATTTCACATCCATATTATAGACTCGAATAGAAATGAGACACCATCTTAGAATTCACAGACTAAGTCTTATAAATAGACATTCCTTTTTGGCTTGGGCCCTACAATGTGAACCATCTAGACCCAACACATTGGCCATGGCTTGGACTTTATCAAAATGCCATCTATATACTTTGACATCAATCATTTAGGCTCCATATAGATACCAAACTTCTCTCTGAGCTTTTCAATGACTGAGCATGTATGGTCCTTGGCTTATACAACCATGTCTAAGCTGGATGAAAAATATCCTCTTACCTTTTTGATTTTTTTCCCCCTAGATCCATGCCTTTGCCATGGATTTTTAAACCTTTAAATAACCATCTCCTCTTATAGACTTACATGATTTTCTTTCAAATATCCTCCACTATCCATTCTAATGGCCTCACCAAAATGGATGAAAAACCTCCTATTCACTATGATCTCTATCAAGTCATTCTAATGGATTTATCATAAATCATAATGGTAGTTGTGTTACATTTTATCATTTTTGTAGGGTCCAACCATATCCACATTTTTCATTATATATTGGAACCTTAATCCCATATTTTTTTGGATGAATCACAAAAAAGCCTTTAAATAGCCTTTTATAATAATATAGACCTGTCTGCAACAACTATGAGTTCGTTATTCAGTGAGTTGGTTTTGGTTTGGAAAGTTTGACTTGAGCTAGCTATGAGTTAGGTTGACATGCAAGTCAAGTTGGGTTTCTATGTTGAGTTAGACTTAGGTCAGGTTGGACTTTGAGTTATTTATATGGTTTAGAACTTGAGTTAGATTAACATGTGAGTTGGGTTACATTGTGTCTTGGAGAAATAGCAAGGATGTGGTGGTAAGCCATGTGGTGGCCTGAGGACCCACCACATGGGCCTCTCCAAGCACTTTTCATATTGCCACGTGTCACAACTATAAGCATAGAAATAATTGTATGGTAGAAAAATAGTGTAATTATGGAATTAATAAAACACCATTACCATACATGGTGGTAGATTCCCCCTCTATCATAAAAGTGGGCTCCATCAAATATAGTCTCCATAGCCTAACTTTTAGTTACTGATGAAAGTGATTACCATAATCCTCTAGATCAAACCTCCTCACAAAGAGGATTTTGTCCTTAAAAGTACCAAGAATCCAACTGAACCTACTACACATATTTTTATACCACTCTAATGTATAGAAACTTGAAATAAATCAAATTTAAACTACAATTATAACCTTTATATCCATTCTACCAAACTAACCTATTTACCCAAAATAGTCATAGTATTTGGTGGCTCCTCTCAACCCTACACTGCATGAAGGTTAACATATTCTCCTTGTTATCACATAAGGGAAATCACATTATTTTACACACCTATAGTATTTATAAACAAATTTTACACATGTATACTTACATTTTACAAATGTTACCCATTTATGGGTCTTTAAAATTACAATTACATGACATATATAACATACATATGTGTATAGGAGGTTTGTAATACAAACATTTCCCAAATTATTGTGGGAATTAGATGTATATAATGTCGAGTATAAAAATGTGTAATGAATTTGTCTATCCTAAGATGACTAATGTATAATACTTGAAAGCATAATGAAGGGAAATCATAATTAATGGAAATGTAAACAACATAGTTAACTGATGTGTTCCTCAAGTCTTTCCCTATCCCTGTCAAACTCCAATGTCAACTTAGAGACTTTCCATAATAAGATATTCTTTATAAACTTATGAATCTACAAGTAACTATAAGAAAATATCATATAAAAGTGAGAAGAAACCAAGTATTTTAAACCTATCCCAAGGTTATCTTCACCATCTTCACTGCTTCTTGATTCATACCTCCACAACTCATCCAACTAAGTTAATTTCCCCAAAAAGTCTATCAGAATGGAAAATTGAAATAGGAGATCATAAATATAAACCCTTCCAAACACAACTTTAATGAAATTTACTTCCCAAATTCAAAAATTATGAATTTCACTAATAATAATGTGTTGAAGATAATAAAAGCATACTAATCCAATGTTATAGTCATGAATATAAAAGCTATTCAAATAAACCATTTAACTAATAAGGGTTGTTCCCTCTTAACGGTTTTCATAATTGAATAATAAGTGGTTTTCTCTATTCAATTCTATCTCAATAATATTTAGATTATCAATGTTATATTTTCAAAGGTTTTTAAAAACAAAGACATACTTTACTCCCAAAGCAACCTTACATAAAGGATTTAACCAAAATGTGCAAACATAGTTACGTTTGAGAATAATTTATATCTCTAAAGAAACTATGAAGTGCACCTGATGAGTACTAGCTAACATATTATAGGTATCTTAAACAACTCCTTATTTACTTTTTGAAACTCTTAACAAAGATATGAAACATACCAATCTACGAACTAGTTAATAACTCAAAACTCAAAGTGCAAAAATAATTTAATATTGAACAATGCCTTATTTCCATTTCTATATCTTACCATGGAACTAGTATTTTCACTTGTTCCTATTATGAAGGACAAAAGCATCCATAATATGATTATTAATTTAAAATATAAAGGCTACACAACTGGTTATCAAAGACCAAAAATATTATATCAATACCAATATGAAATCAGATTACAATCATACCTCAATCTACCCTCTATGAAATCATCTTCTTATATGGACTTAGGGTAAAACCCAACTTCTAGAAAATGGAAGTTGGCATCACAGTGGCTAAAACTACAAAATCCACCAAATAGTTATGTATATTCTTTCCAAATTTTTAGATGGTTACTAAGAAAGGGTGAACCTCAATCATGCTTTTATGTATGACATTTGTGTTGTCCATTTTAGCCTTTCGTGCAATGGACTTCCCTATGATAAACTTACATAAGAGATCCTTTTGTTTAGTGATTTATGCTAGTTTATGGAGATTAATATTAGCCTTGATATTTTTCATATCCTTAACAATATTAAATCCTCCCTTACTTTATTCTTTGCTATGCTAAGGCTGATCATTTCCTTTTGGGAAAGGAGTTTATTATTATCTTTAGGATTCAAGGGAATAACTATATTATTAGGAGGAGTATAAATGGTGAGAGGTTGTAGGTTCCTCAAATTGTAATTATTCTTATTAAACTACTAAAATTCTTGTAATTCATTAGAATTATCCTCTGAAATGTTGTCATCTTCACTTGAGAAGGGAAACTCATAAGTTTCAATGCCCATATCTGAACTTAAGGGGCAAGATTCATGAGAGAGATCTTAGAGATTCAATTTGATCCTGTTTGACAATTTCCATTTAGAAAATCTTAAATGTTGCATATAAATCCACATAGTCAAATTCCCTATGTTGTTATGTGTTATGAACTATGAACCAATTACCCAAAGCTATCTCCATGATATTTATTTATGGTAATATAATTGACTATTAATGTTATGCATTATTGGTGGGTCTATTGAAGGGCCTATTATATCTTTGAAAAATAGAATTCTAGTTATTTTTATAATTGGTGGTTTTTACCATCCTTCTCTACATATTCAAGAAGTCATTGCTTAATTTTTAGACCATTATTTATATGAAATACAATTTATCTTTGGTGGAGTCTACACCCTGAGTGACTAATATGTTAGAATGAGTTAGTTGTTGATATTACTGGTTCTAATGTGGACTTTTATTTGTGCCTAATTATTTGAGAAACCATCATTCTACTTTGTCTCTTACCATGTCATGGGAGGTAGGGTGTAAAACTTATTTTGATTATATATAGAGACATTGTAACATTCTAATTAGTATGTGGAATTAGATTCAAATATGTAAAACCATTATTAAACATTGGGCCCATCAACATTTAAGGATTGAGATGACGATTGAGCTACTTCTCAATGTTGATAGCTTCTTCATATGTCAAGGCTAGATTGTTAGTGATGATATCTCTCCACAAAAACACTACAATGATGGGATCCAAAACATACTTATACATCTCAAGTGTTAGAGGTACTTTTGGTTTGTATGTAGTATTCAACCAAGCGTACATATTCTAAAATCTTGCATTAAAGGCTCTAACTATCTCATTGGGATCCTTCTTTATGTTGTTAAAATGTTGATACACTGAACTTGGATTAGTAACTTTCCCAAATTGTGCAAGGAAATTATTTTGACATGCATTCCATGAGGTCATGGATTTTTTTTTCAAGTTAATATACCAATAATAATCATAATCCTATAGAGTAAATGGAAAAATTCTACATACAACATCTTCATCTATGACATTCATTAATCTCAAAATAGCCTTAAAATATTTAATATGCTTTTCTATCGTCCTTCCACTTTAGGGAGAAAATATAGGCAAATATTTCTCTGGATTCTTTGGTAAATTATGTTGGTCTCTAGGAATGGAAATATTAGATATAACTAAGGTTGAGCCATATGATGGTTGATAAGTGGGATTTTTCTCACTAGGGAAGGTATCCTCTCTTGGTGTATTTTAGGGATGATCGATATTGGTAGAGGCACCCATGCTTTAACAAAGGTGCAACCAAAAGGCTAGCTTGGACCCTAAACCTTGTTACTCTTCTTGGTATCTCCCATGTAACTCTACATAGTGACTAACCTCTAATATTGAGAAAACACACAAGTGTGACCTCCTTCTAGCACCATCTTTTCTTTTTATTGATGTAGATTTTATGCAAACTATGTAAATTGAATGAGGTAGCCTATAACATTTTAAGATATCTATGGAATTGAAGTTATACTATAGGAAAATAGTTGAAGGTATGTAATTAGAATAATGAGTTGGTGTAATAGTAGGTTGAACATGTAGGTCATTTAACTAGGTAAATGGATCTATGTGTGAAATATAAAAGAGGTAAACACTAGGTGGGTTGGATGGGTGGACAATTACTCTAATATTTATAGATCTCGAAAGAAACTAAAAAAGGGAGGTGAAGGTAAAGTAGAAAATAAGGTTATATGTTCTTAAAGATTCACTTCCAAGGCTATTTCCTTAGTGGATGAGTATTTCCAAAACCAATGCTTTCCATTTGTAATTGTTGGACACTTATGAACAGACATAGTTAAGTAGTTTGGGAAAGTAGGCATAGAAAACTTAGTGGTGTTAGTTGAAGGTTGCTCTCTTTAGAGTAGCTATTGCACACCCTTAATTGAAATATTAAATATTAGACCAATAAGGTATCTAGAGTAGGCACAACACATACCTAGAATACTATATTAGAGGGAGACACTCTTGTATATCTTAAAATATCAATGCAGTCTAAATTTATTAATTAAAATCAATTAAATTTACTAAATTTTAATATCTTTTACACATCTATAATTAGTATACATAAATGATAAAAATTAGGAATATTTTAAACACTTAAAAATTAGTGAGTTGATATAGACAAAGAAGATAAAATCTTAACAACACAAAAAAGGGAGAAGAAAAAACCAATGTAGTTGCATGACAATCAATGACTTGATTTCTTCCTATATTGATCAAAATGCTAACCCTTTGAAAGAAGGTTTTACATGTATTTAAATACTTAGGGAAGGGTTAAATCATCATCAAAGTGTGGTAAATCATAAAATTTCATCTTATAATAAATATAACTTAATTTATGATTTAATGCAAAACTACATGTTACAACTCATAAATTATAATAGTTCTACCATTATAGAATCATGCAATGTGTGCATTCAAGAAAAATACTTTTGTTAAATATAACATGAATGTAATGAGTCATAATTATCTATAGTTATTTCTATAAATATTAAATGAAAAATTTAATACAAAGTTGATATTAACATATCTATTGTTTCCTCACACTGGAGTTTGTGTTGTTGAACTGGTAGATCGAGGTAGTGTTGAAACTAGCACATTGTATGAAATGGTAGATGGGGTGGATCTAGACTTCTTATTTTCATCCAAATCTTGGTAATGTCTATATAAAATAGTGTGTTTCACTCTTATTCTACTCATATCCAAGAGATATGGTCTATTCAACCTATATTGACCTATGTTATCAATCTTACATGTTTATCTTTTGTGACTCTGAAGCCTATCCAAAAGATATCCAATTATATGGACCTATTCCTTAAAAAAATCAAATTATTCTCAATCTCCTTGAAATTTAAACCATGTAGACTCTATTTGAAATCTATTAAGGCTTGTTAAACCATTTGATCAAAAATAGACCAAATCGCCAACTGTCTAGTTCCATATTGTGCATTTGCCAACTCTAATTCATTCAAAATTTGTATTTCTTGATTTTTATATTCAATTATCTTTGATAATGAGGTGTTATCAAAGTTATAAACTCCTTTTATTCATGGGGTTAGATGACCACTAAGTTTAACTAATTTTTCATTTTCAAGGGTGTCATCAAGTCAAGATGGCTAAAATCCTTATTTGGGGTGTATATAACAAAAAAAAACAATTTGGTATCATATTATTTCAAAATTTTGAAAATTATGGCAATTTCAATTAGATGAGGTCATAATTGTGTCTTTAAGAAGCCAATAGTGTCTAGTATCTCATACAACTTTAAGGCTATATTTTAAACATCTTGCTCAATCTCAGAGGGAACATGGATGGCCTACTTTGTTCTCTAATATTATAAAATTCATGTTGTAGATCCTTCCTCACCTACTCAGTACCCTCATGGATTATTATTAAATCTCTAGTATGGGTCTCCAAATAAGACCTAAAGTCCTCAATGTATGAGGACCAACCTATTATCCTATCTTGTCTCTTGTAAAGAAAATAGTCTTATTCTCTTTCTTCCAAAATCAAACTTTACCCAATGTTATTATCTATCTTTATTTTATTTATTATTTTCATAGATAAAATAGACTTATAAAATAAGGATCTCATAGTAGGCAACTCAGTAATCTTTAGGTATTTATTCTTAGAAGCTTAAGCTCTTAATTCATTTGCCTAGTCTAGAAGTGTCAATTGTGTTGGGTCTACTAGTTGTGCCTTTCTTTGGGTATCCTTTGAAGGCTCAATATTAATATCAAGATTTGACATGGAAGTTCATATTATTTTTGACCAGTTTACATTCCCAAAATGTGGCATTGGGTGAAAAATGTATACAAGCTTCTTCTTTGGATTTTTCTTAGTGGTTGCCTTTGTTGTGGCCTGAATTGATCTTGAGGAAGGCATGGGTGAATTCAACCTAGTAGAGGATGTTGTATATTGAGTCTTAGGTTGATTGGTACTAATATTAACATAGATGGAAAATAAAGTAATGGTTTTAATAATGGATGTGGAGATAGGTATATATGTAGGTAGTGATAGAATAGGGAAAGAAGTGACAAATGACAATGTGGAAATAGAACAATGGCCTAAGGTAGTAGTAGGAAGAAAACCCTTACATGATTGGTCGCTCCTAAGGGGTGCCTTTCCTTTGAGTCCTTAAAATATCAAAACATTGGCTTTTTATAGTTCTTATTCATGTTATTCATCCACTATTTAATCTTCAGTTGAGGGTAGTGTCTATTCACTTGGTCCCTCTTTAGATTGCACCTAAGGCCTTCCTACCTTGGAATTCTTCTTGTATCATATATTTTACTTCTAGTTAGAGGTATAATCACCTATTTGGTAGAAAGAGGGACATCCACATTTTATGTTATGGTTTTCAATGATACAATAGCAGGTGGAAGGTCTTCTAAGTTAGAGGATTATATATAGATAGTATATTATTCCTTCCTAAGAGAGATCTCCTTATATTGAAATGTCTCTACTTGAAGTTATTGTTTTACTTTCCTCAATTAAACTATGGGTACTTTAACCTAAGGAGTATCCTTTTATATTCATCTTGTAAAAACTAAAGTTTCCCCTTAAAATTTCTCTTTCTCTATAAGCATCATCAAGGTGGGTGGATTTTAGGGTTCTTAGATTTTATCATGTGGTTTATGAAGAGGACTATTCTTCCAAAATTCTTAATAAGTTCATCCTCCTAGTGGTGGGATCCTCTATTATGATTTATCAATTATGATAGAAGAATTTGCTTGAATTACCTTGAGTAAATATTCATTTACTCTAGATGTCCTATCCCTCCCTAAGTCTTGGGAATCATCCTTTGTATTGAGAAACAAGAAATCATGGTTATAGGGCTCATGCTTATAATAAATGCCCAAATTATTAACACATTATTATACCCTACCATAAGGTCCCAATATCTATAGGGAAAGGTTCTAAGGTATAGGATTTTGTAGAATTTATAGCTTCCTTGAAATATATATAAAAGGTGTAACACATCCACCTAATAGTTATATGAGAGCCATGAAATGTAATATTATTGCTTTTGGTCAAATATTCGTCAATACCCTTCCATAAATGATAATCAATTTATTGCTCAACCATATTTTTAGGGATGTATTTTGGGAGGTGAAGAGGATAGACCCTATGCCTAATAACCATTATCATAATGGAATCTAGATATAACTAGTACTCTCCCATAAACATGAGTGAATTGGAGATAATTTGGATATTATAGACATGGGTTACTCATGAATTATCCTCCAAACCTAGGGATACAGGTCCTCTATAATCCTCAATATGTTTTTAGTAGACACATAGATATACACAAATGAATATGTATCATAAATCCTAATTTTAATTTATTATGGATTTGGTTCCTATAAAGACCCATTTTTTATTTACACATTACCCATGATTGCATCAAGAAGGTAAGACATCATGTAAAAATTACCCCTTGGGCCATCTTGTATATATGAAATATCCACTCATGAAACCAAATAGTAATGATTTATCCTAATGTGTAGGGACATTATAAGGTTATCAATAGATTGAGAAATGGTACCCATTCTAAGTGGAGTAAGTGGATGCTTAAGTAACCACAAAAGAAATTCAATAGTGTCATATGAATGTGAATTTCCATCCAGAATTTGATGATGGGCATAGGATTATTATCTTTAAGAGAAAAGGTATCTTAAGGGATAATCCCTTTATTTATTGTCTTCTCTATATTATTTATTTTCTTATAGTTTATTACACTATGTAAATCAAATATGCAATCTATGATTGTTAACTATAAATACCTTTGAACCATTTCCCCTGATATGAAGGTGATGATAGTTTTGTGATTGACGTAGTGGGAGAAGATCAAGTATAAATCCTTCCCTTAAATAATAAGTCTTGTAAAAATTTGATGTATAGCATAACCTCAATTTAGAAAAACAATATTGAAGTGCATGACACTTGAATGGAAGTATGTTATCTTCTACCTATCATTCTTTTGGAGAGATGTATTCCTCACAGGTGAATGTGTTGATGCCTTATATAGCCTCCCATAGATCCAATTAGTTATCATATATATCATTAAACATGGAGGAATAAAATATCATGTACATATACTCTATTGAATATTTTATAAAAAAATTAGATGGTGTCTTGGCTTCCCTATATACTCTAGATGTAGATGTTATTGTTAGTATTAGTGTTGATTGAATTTTAGCTCTTTGTAATGGTATTTTGTCTCTATCCTATGAAAATTACATATTGATTTAACATAAATAGGTATTAAATTATCAATGGGAAATACTCATTTGAACTTGTTAACAATCAATGGATGTGAAGTTGGTTATCAGCTTGATTTTATAGCCTTTTATCATTCAAGCTCAATTTATGCACCATTAATCACAAATATCTCCAATATTTTGATGTTAATTAATTAAAATTTGACCACCTTGGCCTAGTAGATATGCCATGTAGGATGGTTACTCATTTAGAGGGGTGCCATGGTGCTTCTCTTTTTGACACCTATTAATGTGTGGTTTAGTTAGGCATCAATACTTATGTTTGGGCCAAATAATTTGATTTTTATTAGCCAAGAATTTTGAATTAAAGACCCAAAATACCAAATTGATCCTTAGGGATATTCATGAGACCTTTCTCAAAATCCAAAATTCTAGACACATTTCCTTAAGACTAAATTATCATTCAGGAAGAGTTTTTGGAGAAAGTTACCGAAGATGAATGTTTCAAATGAAAAGTTATTAAAGATAAAATTGTTGAAGACCAAAATCCCAAACAAAAATTCCCAAATGAAAAGTTTCCAAATGAAAATTTCCCAAAATAAAATATTTGAAGAAAAATTTACTGATGATAAAGTCCTAAATATAAAATCTCTAAGAAAATATTCTGATGAAAATTTACTGACAATAAAAGTTCTTGAGCGATTCTATTGAAGACCAAGATTTTAGGTTCCAAAATGCTAATAATGTCAAAAAAGTGAAATTTTGGAATACTAATAATTATAAATACTTGTCATACATAGTAATCTTACAAATATTTTCATTAATAGATTAGTTCAAATAAGTAATTTCAATGAAAATGGGTTGCAAGAGGAAAATAAATGCAACAAAGGTGATTTAATGTTAAAACCAACATATTTTCCAAAGATAAGTAGTAGGATAAATATGCATGTACATTTTTACTATGAACAAGTTTTCTAAGACCAAATTGGTCCCCACTTATCCATCACTAATCTAAGGTGGGGTGTTTTAAGTACAAAACATGGTGACTTATACGGATGAATACTCTTGAGTTTTTCAAGAACCTAGAACCCATGGTTTCATAATCCCAATATCAACCATGAAGCATGGTATAAAAGAAATGATTTTATTAAAAATATGAAAGGCACTCTTGGTGACTTCATAAAACATATTTAATATAATCATACCTTGGACCAGTGCGTGTCAAAGTGGTCTTCTTTACTCATTTTCAAAGGATTTTCACAAAGACATGGGATGAGATGTAGGTTTAATTTTGATTTAGTGTTAATTCAGTATAAATTTAGGGAGCTTAGGAATTGTTCTACTACTAGCCAAGTGTCCATAGGCCTGATATATATTACTTTGATCACCCTTACTCGCTTACTCTATATTATTTCATTATGCATGACACATTGAAATTATGTCATCATTGAATATTTTAATCAATTTTGACTTTATTTTAGACTTTTGGATTATCCTTTCTTTTTTTTTTAAGAATGAAATAAAGGAAAAGATAACTACTAGGAGCTAGTGTAGGTAAGGTTTGGTTTGTCAGAATGTCCCTATCAACTTTACCCATATCAATGGTTATTATCTCAAATAAGTATTAATTTTTAATTTAAATTTAATCTAAAAAGATGAGAAAAGCTTTCTAAATTTTCATGGAGCTATGGAAGTAGATTTTATATAGACGATAAAATCATTCACTTTATAACATTGTCATGGTTAACTCTCTCACTACTTACCTAGATTAATAATTTTTATGCTTAATGTGTAATGCCTACTAATTCAAGTTAAATCCAAAACATCAATTTGAGACACTATTTAAATAGTCTATTATTTGGTTATATTAGGAGTAATAAGTTAGTTTTTAAGGTAGTTTCCCACTTTTTAGGATAGTTTTCCTTTTGGTTTCATGTTAATCTACTTCACCCATATCAATGGTTATTATCTCAAATAAGTATTAATTTTTAATTTAAATTTGATCTAAGAAGATGATAAAAGCTTTCTAAATTTTCATGGTGCTATGGAAGTAGATTTTATATAGCTGATAGAATCATTCACTTTATAACATTGTCATGGTTAACTCTATCACTACTTACCTAGATTAATAATTTATATGATCAATGTGTAATGCCCATTGATTCAAGTTAAATCCAAAACATCAATTTGGGACACAATTTAAATAGGTTATTTTTTGGTTATAGTAGGAGTAATAAGTTAGATTAACATGAAACCAAAAGTAAAACTATCTTATGAAGTGGGAAATTACCTAAAAAATGAGAGACTAGACTAATCAAAACATTGAAAAAGTTGGAACAATTAATCTAGAAAGTGAGAGATACTATAATAAAAAAATGACTGAAAGTAAGAAAATAACTAAAAAAATGAGAGACTAACCTAACCATAAATCTAATGGGACATTTTTTATTAATCAGAGATATCTTTAGATGGAGTAGTCATGAAGTAGTGCTTTAAAAAAAGTCCACTGATCAGACATGTCAATTTATTACCTTAGAGGTCCCTCATATGGAAATCATTGTTACCTAGGATCTTAGAGATATGATAGGTTCCTATCCATAGTATTGTAAAATTGTCATGATATCCTTTATTTCATGGGATTTATCCCATAGAATCACCAAGTTAGATATCCTAATTGATTTAAATTTTAATTTTTTATCAAATCATCTTTTGACTATATCTTGATGCCCACTGAAGTTATGTAGGGATTTAAATATGGAGTCTTTTGTTTATATGATATCTATAAATCTAGACTCTATTATTTCATTGGGTTCCATGTATTCCTACATGAACTAATGTGTTGGCAACTTAAGCATGATTAGGAATATTGGTTGCCTCCTATAGACTAGCAGATTGGTAATGATTTAAGAGCCTACTTGTACTAAAGTTTGATCTAACCAAAGTACATATTTCAATATGAGATTCCACTATATAGATTTATCCATAGCTAATTTATTGATATAATGAATGATCTAATGGTGATATGATTGCCATGGGCCCATTCTATGAATTTAACTAATTGGAATGTTGACCCACTATCACAAACCAATGAAATAAGAGTACCAAACCTATTTGTGATATGGTCCTTGAGGAAATTGATCACATATTTTGCTCCTAAATTCTTTGTGGTTGTTGCTTTAGTCTATTTGGTGTAATAATACATAGTGATGAACATGAATTTGTGCCCATTTAAAGATTTTGGGCTGGTAATAACATTGAAATTTAAGATCGATTGGGAAAATAGCTTATATTCAATCATGGGTTGCAATGGAATTACTCTTTTCACATCTATTTTTAAAAAAACATGAAATTCATAGCACATACTTATGTGGGAGGGAGCATCCTTGAAGATTGTTGGACAAAATTAACCCATTTTAAGGATTCTATGGGTTGTAGTATTTCCAGATGGATGGCCACTACCGATATTTTGAGGTAGGTTCTCCAAAATATCTTAGGATTCATCACATGATACACATATGAAATAGATGCCTTCATAGATACTACTATAGAGAAATCCCTTCCTAATCATTTAATGATCAAAATTGAGTCTCAAGGCTTGCTTTAAAGTTTTTGGGGACATGTTCCACTAAATAAGAATTGAATGATATCTGAATACCATTCTTCTTTGGAAACTTGTATTGTGCAAACTTATTTGATGGTGACACATGGGTTTGTTTCAGTCATCAACTAGATGATACCTTATCATTTGATCATATTTTTAGGTTTGATCTCAATGTCAAACTCTTTCAATTTTCCATCCATTTTACCCTATGCTCTCTTAATTTTTTTATCCTAACATAAGCTTGACAACAAGATCTGGTATAATAGTAATGGTTTTATTCCTAAGAATATAGTGCCAGAATGTCTTCACCACTTTGACAAGGGAAAATATATACTTTTCAATTAAGGAATATTTATGATCTATGTATTTTAAGTTTGTGCTCATGAAAGTGATAGAATGCTCACTCCCTTCATTATATTGTGTGAGTCTAATAATGATTGTATGTAACAAAGTAAACAAGTAGAGAAAGAAGTCCTTAGTAAAATATAGGCTTACCAATACTGGGGCATATGATATAGCATTTTTAATTTCTTTGAAATACCTTCTAAATTCAGGTGTCCATTCCAATTTTGTATCTTATTTAATTATTGCATTCAAAGGTGTGACAATTAGTATAAATCTTGATATAAATTTTATTACAAGATTAATATTCCTAAAGGACTTAAGATCCCTTTTGCTATTTAGGAAAATTATTTTTTAAATTACCTAAACTCTATCTAGGTCAATGGTGATCCCGTATTTGGTGATAATATGGCCCAAAAACTTGACTTCACTAATGTTGAATATACTGGTTTTTAGGTTCAGTGAGATGTCAATGTCCTACATCTTTCAAATATGGACTAGAGATGGTCTATGTGATCAACCCTATTTTTTGAGAAAATTGTGAGTTTATCAATGTATATGATTATTAATATACCTATAATCCCTTGGAATGCATGATTTATGGCTCTACGAAAGGTAGTTCCCATGTTAATTAGGCCAAATGACATATGCTTATATGCATAAGTTCCCCATTTTGCGGTAAATGATTTTTTTATTCTATCCTATGATTCAACCAAAACTTGATTATATCCTAAAAATACATCTAAGAAAGACATCATTTCATAATGTCTCACTATCTAGATCACCTCATCCAATGAGGTCAAATAGTATTTATCTTTCTTAAAAGCTTTGTTAAGGTTATTAAAATTGATACACATCCTAGTTTTGCCATTCTTTTTCTGAATGGAACTAGATTAAAAAACCAAGTTAAATTCTTGAGAGAAAAGACTATCCAAACACTTAGTAAATTCTCTATATCCTTATAGATCAATGGTTATAGGATAGGATTACCCTATCTTTGTCTCTTCTTGAACGGTTTATGATTTGGCTTAAGTGGGATTATATGGGTGATGACCCTAGGATTAAATATCCTTAAATCATCATACATCCATGTAATTACATCTTTATATCTAATGATCATGTACTTGACACTTTGTCTCTCCTCTCAAGTGCAGCTTAAACTAATATTGACAATATGTAAGTTTCTTTCATCTCCCAAATTCTTTGAGATGAACTTAGACTTAATAAACTTAATTTACCCTTGTTGTTGGGCATGTGGATCCATGTCAAAGGCTCTTTTTAAAGAAACTATCCCTAGTGAGAGATGATTTTATTTTAGTTAGATGATATTTTCTTCATCCAATTACTCATGATAAAAGTGGCTTATTTCCACATAATCAATTATTTGGAACTTGAATTATCTTAAATTGGTCAAAAAACTAGATGATATGTTGATCATCATTGAATACTTAAAAATTATCAATATTATTTGGTACTAACAAATAAGGTACCAAATTGATAGATAACTTACGAACTTTTATCCCCTAAAGGGGTACCAATTTTTTGTTGAAGTGGAAAGTGAGTTAACATCTTGGTCTTGTTCTCTTGAAATTGACACTATGTTGAAAGACTTAAATTACTCAATTAAGTCCTAAGCTTTGTGTTTGTATCTACTTAATTATGACAACTTGCATTGGTACTTATTTCTAACCTGGTTGATCACTAGTTCTAAGTTTTCATATATTAGTATTTCTTTGATGTTGTTATCGAGCGAAAACTACAATCCTAAAATTAAGGCTTTGCAATCTGCTTTGTTATTGGTGTATGGGAATTAGAGCTTATATTCTGGCAAGTAATTTTTCCCTTATGGATTAACCAACTCAATTCCAACATCTAATCCTTGCTTGGATCTTAATCCATTAGAATGAAGGGTCCATAATTAGGAAGGGCCATGAACTTCATGTTTTGTAGTAAATGTATTTATTCCAAGACTAGGAGATTTATAACTTACTTATTCTTTAGTAGTATTGTATTTTGTGATAGGGTGATTCATCCTTGGCTCCCAATAGATTCTAATTTGGTTATAAATTCCTCTCCATGGTATACAAATATGAGATAACTATGTGGAAAAATATCCATTAATAATATTCAACCAATATCTTCTCAATAGTAACCCATACCCTTTAGGAATATATACTACTAGTATGTTGATATTCACCTGGACATGAGGTTTTAATGAAACCTGGATGCATACATCATTATGTTATGCTATCACTAGTACCACTATTTTATCTAGCTATAAAACTATCCTCTTTGATGGACTTGGTCTTAAACCCAACTTTTGGAAAATGGAGGTTATCATCATAGTGGCTAAAGCTTTGAAATCCACCAGATAATTATGTATATTTTTGCCAAATGCCCAGATTGTTAACAAGAAAGGGTAAAATCAAGGATTACTTGTATATATGATAATTGTGTTGGTTATTTTGGCCTTTTATACAATATACTTCCCTATGATAGACTTATATAAGAGTTCCTTTTGTTTAGTGATTTATGCCAGTTCATGGGGAGTAATATTAGCCTTGATCTTTTTCATATCCTCAAAAATATTATATCCTCACACTATTATTATCTATGTTGAGGCTAATCATTCAATTTTTTGGGAAGAGGATTATTATCAGCTTTAGGAATCAAGGGAATAACTATATTATTAGGAGTAGAAGTATTAAGAGGCTATATGTTCCTTAGATTGTAATTGTTCCTATTGAATTACTAAAATGCTTGTAATTCATTAGAATTATCCTTTAGCATGTTTTCATCTTCATTGTAAAATGGAAAATCATAAGTTTCAAAATAACTAAATTTGATGAGATAAATTCATGAGGGAGATCTAGGGGATTCATCATTCGATCATGTCAAACCATTTTGCTTTGGAAAATTTTAAATGTTGCACAAAACTCCATATAGTCCAATTCCTTATGCTATGATGTGTGATGAAATTTGTGCTAATTAGCCAAATTTATCTCTATTATATCAATTTTTGGTAACTTAGTGGACTATTATTGATCTAAATTATTGGTGGGTCTATTGAATGGATTTATTTATCTTGGAAAAATAGACTTTTTGTTATTGTTTTGATTGGTGGTATTGTATATATTATCTTCATATTTAAGAATCCTTCAGTCAAATTTTAGACCATTCTTTGTATCAAATCCAATTCATCTTTAGTGGAGTCTAAACAGTAAGTGACTGAGGTATTGAAATCAGTTAAATGTTGATTTTTCTAGTTCTATTAAAGGCTTGTCATTTTTGATTTATTAATTAAGAAATCATAATTTTGATTTGTCACTTGTTTTATTATGGGAGGTAGAGTGTATAATTAATTTTGATTAAATTCAAGGACATTCTAATTATCATGTATAATTAGATTCAAAGATGGAAAATCATTATTAAACATTGTCTTACTGATATTCTAAGGATTGAGCTACTTATCAATGTTGATATATTATTCATATGCCAAGGTTAAAGTCTTAGAGGTGGTAGCTCTTATCAAAAACACTATAGTGATGGGATCCAAAGTATTCTTATACATCTTTAGTGATAGAGATATTTTTTGTTTATATGTATTATTTATCTAAGTGTAAATCTTTTGAAATCTTGCATTAAAGGCTCTAATTGACTCTTTAAACTCTCTCTTCATGCTAGTGAAATGCCGATACACCAAAATTGGATTATTAACTTTTCTAAATTGAGCAAGGAAATTATTTTGACATGTATTCCATGAGGTGATGGAATTTTATGATAATTTAATATAACAATCATAAGCATAATCCTTTAGAGTGAATGGGAAAAGTCTACATGGAACATCTTTATTTATGACATTCATTAATCTCATAATAGCCGTAAAAGATTTAATATGCTCTTCTATCATCCTCCCTCTCAAGGGGGAAAATATAGGTAAGTATTTCTCTAGATTCCTTGGTAAATTATTTTACTCACCAAGAATGACAATAATATATCAAACTAACCAAGTTTGATCCATAGGATAGTTGATAAGTGGGACATTTATCACTATGGAATGTGTCCTACCTCAATGTATTTTAGGGATGATCAATACTAGTCTAGGCCTCTTATGATTTAATAAAGGTGAAACCAAAAGTCTATCTTGGGCCCTAGACCTTGTTACTCATATAGGCATCTCTAGTACAAATATATGTAGTGACTAGCCTCTACTATTAAGAAAACACACAAGTGTGTCCTCCTAGTATCAGTGTTACTTTATGTTGATGTATATTTTTTGCACGTTACAAAAATTAAATGATGTAGGCTCTAATGTTTTAGGATCTCTATGGAAATGAAGTTACACTATAGGGCATGAACTATAGGCATGTGGTTAAAAAACTAGTTGTTAGAATAACATGTTGAACATGTAGGTCATTTAACTAGGTAAATGGATGGATGTGTGAAATCTAAAAGAATGAAACACTAAGTGGGTTGGCTAGGTGGAAAATAACTCTAAGATCAATAGATCTCAAAATAAACTCAAAAAAAGGGAGGGGAAGGTAAGGTAAAAAATAAGGTCCTATGTTCTCAAAAGGTCACTTCTAATTATATTTCCTTAGTGGATAATTAATTCCAAAACCAATCATTTCCATTTTTATCTACTACACACTTATGAAAAAACACAGTTAAGCAGTCTTGGAAAGTAAGCATAAGAAACATAGTGTTATCAACTAAAGGTTTCTCTCTTTAGAGTAAATATTTAACACCCTTAATTGATAGATTATATCTTAGACTATGAATTTATATAGAGTATCCACAACACACACCTAGAAGACTATAATAGAGGGAGACATTCCTACACAACTTAGAATCTCAATGCAATCTAAACTGTTTGCTTAAAATTAACGAAATTTACTAACTTTCAATATATTTTGCACATATATGATTATTATATATAAATTATAATAGTCGTAATCATCTGTAGCTTTTTCACACTTCAAAATTACTAATTTGATAGAGATAAAGAAGCTAAAATCTTAACAACACAAAAAAGGGAGAAGAAAAAACCAACACAATTCCATGACAATCAAAGACTTGATTTCTTCTTGTATTGATAAAAAAATCCAACCCTTTAAAAGATAATTTTACATATATTTAAATACATGGGTATGGGGTTACCTCATACTCCAAGTGTGGTAAATATTTATATTACATCTTAAAATAAACAAAACTTGAGTTTTGATTTAATTCAAAATTTCAGGTTATAACTCATAAATTACAACAATTCTACCTGTATATAATCATAAAACATGTGCATGTTATAAATATACTTTATTTAATTGTAACATGAATTAAATGGAGCATAACTAGAAGTACTTAGTTTGATTAATATTACATGTAAATTTTCATAAAAAATTTATATTAACATATATATGGTTTGCTCATAACTAGAGTCAGTGTTGTTGAACTAGTAGTGGAGGTAGTGTTAAAACTAACACATTGGCTAAACTAATAGATGGGGTAGATATAAAATTCTTATTTCAATCCAAATCTTGGTAATTTATATATCAAATAACATTTTTCACTATTATTATGCTCATAACCAAGAGAGATGGTCTATTCATCCTGTTGACCTATATTTTTAATCTTGCATGTTCAAATTTTGTGGTTCTAAAGCCTTTTTTAAATATATCCACTTTTGTGTCCTTATTCTTTGAAAAAATAAACTTAGTCTCAATCTCATTAAAATTTAAACCTTGCATATTTTACTTGAATTTGACTAAAGCTTACTAAATCATTCATTAGAAAATGGACCTCACTAACAACTATCTAGTTCCATCTTATGCATTCACCAACTCTAACTCATTCAAAATTTGTACTGATTACTTCTATTTATTTATCTCTGAGACTAAGGTATCAATAGATGTTATTCACTCCCTTACTTCTTGGGTCTAGATGACCACTAAGCTTATTGCGTTTTACACTTTCAAGGTTGCCATGAATTCAAGATAGATGAAAGCCTTATTTGGGGTGTATAAAACCAAAATAATCAATTTGGTCTCATATTATTTCAAAATTTTAAAATAATTTAGCCATTTTAGTTAGATGAGGGGCCAATTGTGTCCTCAAGGAGATAATAGTGTCTAGTATCTCATATAACCTTAAGGCTATGTTTTTAACATCATACTCAATCTCAAAGGGAACATGGATGACATAATATTGTTCTTTGATATTCTCTAATTATTTTTATAGCTCCTTCCTCACTTGCTTAGTACCCTCATGGATTGTTAGCAAAGCTCTAGTATAAGGTTCCAAATAGGACCTAAATTCCTTAATATAAGGGGGCTGACCCATTCTCCTATCTTGTCTCTTGGAAAATGAAAAGACTTATTTTCTTTCCTCTAGAATCAAAATTCACTAAATGTTGTCCTCTATCTTTATTTTCTTTACCCATTACACAAAGCTAGCAAACTTTTCAAATAATGAGCTCACAATGGGTAGTTTAGTAATATTTAGGTATGTCCTATTAAAAGTTGAAGATCTTAATTCTTTAGCCCAATATGTAAGTGTCAATTATGTTGGGTCTACTATTTATGCCTCTATTTGGGTATCTTTTTAAGGCTCAATCTTAGGAGCTTGATTTGACATGGAAGGCCATATTAGTTTTGACCAGTCTACATTCCCAGAATGTGGAATTGGGTGAAAAATGTACACAAGCTTTTTCCTTAGAGTTTTATTAGTGGATATCATTTCCATGGTCTAAATTTCTCCTAAACAAGGCATGGGTGAACTCAACTAAATATAGGATGCTATAAATTGAGTACTGGGTTAGTTTGTAGTAATAGTAACATAAGTCATAACCAAAGGAATAGTTACAGTAATGGATGTGGAGATAAGTCCAAATGGAGGTAATGATGTAAAAAATAAATAAATGAAAAATGGAAATATGAAAACAAAAGTGTGGCCTAAGTGATAAGTTTCAAGTAAACCATTAAATTATTGGTCACTCTTGAGGGGTTTTTTTCTTACAAACTCAAAACATTGGCTTATTTTAGTTCTTCTTCATGTTCTTCATCGACTAGCTAATCTTCAGTTAAGGGTAATGTCTATTGAATTTGTTCCTTTATAGACTACACTTTATTCCTTTCTACCATGGAATTCCTCTTTTATCATATAGTTACCTTCTCTATCAAAGGAGCATCCACGTGTTGGGTATAAAGAGGGACTTTCACATTCAATACTATGGTTACGAAAGATACAATAATAGGTGTGAGGTTTTTAAAGTTAGATGAGTCTATACTATAGGATCCTCTTCCTTTCCAAGAGATATTTACTTATCTTGAATTGTATCTACCTAAAGTTATTATTTTACTTCCCTCAATTCAACTATAGTTTCTCAAACTTGAGGAGTATTTTTTAGGTTTTTCTTGTAGCAACGAAAGTTTCCCCTTCACCTTGATCTTGTTCTATAACCATCATCATGGTGGGTGGATTTTAGGGGTGTTGGATTTTATCATGAGGTTGATGAAGAGGTTTATTATTCCAAAATTCCAAAAAAGTCCATCCTCTTAGTGGTGGGATCCTATATTATGCTTTCTCAATTGTGATGGAAGGATTATCTTGAATTACCTTGAGTAAATATTTATTTACTCCAACTGTCTTAGCCCTCTCCAAAACTTGGGCATCATGTTTTGAATTGAAAAATAATAAATTATGGTCATATGACCTATGCTTATACCAAATTCCCAAATTATGAACATGTTGTTTCACCCTACCATGGGGGTCCCAATATCTATGGGGAAAGGTAGGTAAGGCATAGGCTTTCCTAGCATTACCATCTTCCCTTAAATGTCTATTGAAGGTGTAACACATCCTCCCAATCATGAGATGAGATAAATGAAATGTTATATAATTGTTTCCAGTTAAATATTCATCGATCCCATTCCATAACTGATAATTAATTAATTACTTATCCATCTTGTTGAGGAAATATTTTAAGAGGTAGAGAGGATAGACCCTATTACCAATAACTATTATCATGGTGTAATCTTGATATAAATAGTAGTTTCCCATAGACATGAGTGAATTGGTGATAATTTTGGATATTATGGGTAGGTTTACTCATGAATTTCCATCCAAACCTAGGGATACATGTCATATAAAATCCTAAATATATTTATTGTATATGAATATATATGCATGAATGAATACATATCATAAATCTTGTTTTTGATATAATCTAGATTTGGTTCCTGTTACCTACTACTCTTGCACCCATATGAAGGTAGTTTCAAGCCTTCACATTATAAATTAATATGGATAAAATACTAGTATATGTTTGGCCTAATGGATGGATTTAATCTCTATGTTATAAGGGCTAGCTCCCTTTGATGTATTAGTTAGTATCTATACTCTACACTACCGAATTTCAAGGGAAAAGAGAAGAAGGTAAACTAAAAGTAAACCTATGTAACTGAGGTGATACACAAAAATGTGTCATTAAATTATCATGATATGAATTTAATAAGGATGAATAGATATATGGACCTAATTTCAATTCTCAACTGAAAGTCTCTAAACATCAATGTTTCACACAGAGGCTTAGCTTAATGAATGATCTAAGGTAATTGATCAATAGGTCTCTTAAAGACACCAAGGAAATATTACACTTACCATACATATAAGATTGTTAAATCACACTATAAAACATATAAGTATTAAATAACACCTACAAATAGGCAAATAGGAGAGGAAAAAATGAAATGAGGCATGCACTATCACTGTCATTTATCAGCTAACCATGGGCATACACTAGTCAGAAGATTTGAGGAGGCATGAATTAAATCTTATTAATTATAAAAAGGAAAGTAAAATTGTTTTTATAAGCATGGAATTTAAAAAAATTGAGTTAATTATTTTTTCCAATGACAACAATAGGCTTACATATAAAGAGAATGAGAGATGTGAGAGAGATAGAGGCAAGGCAACCCAAAATCTAGGGGTGACTCATCCACTTAGTCTCCCTTAAAATACAATGTAGTATTCCTTTATTATCTCTTTTATTTCCTCCTCCAAAATATTTTATGGGATAAGGAGGAATTGTATTGAAAGTTTGAATAAGTCATGGCTTTGATTTCTAATGTTTGACCAATACAAGTGCCTATATTCTTTGCTTACATACCCCTATATTCTTGGTCACATGTCTTTCTTGAATAATGAGTCTTCCTACTATAAAATATGTCTTAAAGTCTCATTAATCTTTCCAATTAAATATTATTCTAATAAATTAAATAGGTCTCTCCAACTTTTTTGGGTTTTTAGAAGCTCATTTATGCTTTTTTGACTCTTTCAACATGATAGGTGTTGGAAGGAAGGAGGGCCTAGTTAAGAGTTTTAGAGACCTTTTAAAAATTTGAAACCTTATTAAAATAAACCTATGATTTTTTCATACCATTCAAGTGGTTTGGAAACAAGTAATAACCTCAATAAATCCTTCTAAAGAGATTTTATGCATCCATTTTAGTGTTTTGACTACTTGACTCCATGAACAAAAAGGCATAAGAGAGATAAATTGAGTTTATATTTTAATTAGGAAATTATATTCCATGTATGACTTCTATACAACATATTAGACCTGAATTAAGATAATTGGAACCATAAAGTAGTCTAAAAAATGTGATTTTACACTAAAAGTATGCATTTCTTCATATTCTTTGTACCCCTAAAAACTAGTAAAGCTCCTCGTCCAAAAGAATATAAGAATAAACTTGGGAAATTGAGAAAAAAATTTATTACCCTCTATCCTATTAAATCTTCATAAAAAATTTCATGAGCTAAATTCAAGTATAAGTATCTCTTTTATGTCATGTATCTCTCTAATTAGGCCTAATTAGGCCTCATGAGCCTAGAAAGAGAAATTTGGCCCAAATAACCACCCACACGTGTTTTATTTATGAAAAAAGTGTTTTATTCACTTTACCTTGCCTAATTACATCTTCAATTACAAATTTAAACTTATGGAATGTTATGTATGTGGACAATCCATGAAATGGCCATTTGTAAGCCTAGACGTGTTTGTGTGCTTAAGGGGTAGTTTGAGATGCTTTAAAAAAAAAAAAAGATTTTATACTTAAATATTACCTTATGAGACCTTTATTATCATTAAAAAATTCACTCATTGATATTTAATTCCTTTAAGGCACTCTCAATCCTCCACCATTAATTTTGAGCTTGTAAAATTGAGTTTTCTCACCTGTTAAGCTAGTGGCCAACTTGAAAGAGATGTATAACAACTTGAGGAAACTATATAAACATTTTTATGATCATGAAACCCATATAAATTCAACATAATACTATTTATATGGTTTGGAGATCACTCCATAGTCTATACCCTCACAAATAAGCTAAAACTACCCTTTTTTCCTTGTGTCTTATGATATTGTACCTACGCCTATGAATAAATACATAGAAGTGAATATAAATAGATTTTATAACATGATAAATATCATTTGGTTGTAAAAAAAATTCCTTTTTTTGCATAAGAATCATATCTCTCTAATCTGGTTAATTGAAGGGTTTAAGGAGGGTTTTAGGAGGATTATGTTCTTCAAAATGGTTCATAAAGGAAATGGGTCCTTTCTAAAAAATAATGAAAATAATATTTGGTGAGGTAACCCCCATAAAATACCCTATGGTATTGATTTTCCATTCAAAATATCATGGAAGATATAAGAAAACAAAGTTAACTCTTCAAGCTCCTTCTTAAGCAAAATAGGGTTCTTTGTATTTTAACTAATTGTTCATAAAAATGTGAAGCCTAAGGACCAAACCAATGTAATTAATATGAATAATGTGATCCCATAAACACCTCAATGAATCTTAATCGTCCATACATCTCCATCAACATGTTCTAAGATATTTAAATCTACTTCTTTGGCTGAGATGATTGAGTGTGAAGGTTGAGGAAGGTCATTGGAGTCATATGACCTCAAAATCCATTTTAATGGAAAATGAATCTTTTAAACCTGTTTTTAAAAATATATTAAATTATCCATGATAATTCTCTTAATAACTAAAATTTTAAATAGGTCAAAAACTTAGAACTTCACTATTGAGGGATTTATGCAAATTGGGCATTATTGACCCTAAAAACTTATAAACTAAGTTTTTCTCCTAATTCATTATATGAAAAATTTATAAAGTTTTCATTAAGTCATATAAACTATATTCACATTATTAGACATTAAATATCAATAATTAAAAATACACTATCTTCATTTTGTTATATGGCAGGCCTGTAGGTCTAAAATAGATTATGTGTAAACTGAGTTTTTGACTGAGTTTAATGTCTTCAAAAACATTTTCAATGGAGATGTATCCTATCAAAACTAACTCCTAGTCCATTAAAATTCATCTCTCCAAATCTCCTATCATTACAAGTATAACCCCTGACCTTTATCCATGTTCTCATTCTTTTCCCTTAATTGCCTATAGGCCTATATTGGCTATAGGTGTCTATTTTGGGTTTACATGGCTATAGGTGGATAATTTAGGTGAAATATGACCATGAAAATTTCTATGACAATTCCTAAGAGTTTGTATTACCTATTGAAGTTATCCATACTCTAAAAACCTCCTCTAGTGTATTCATGCTTCCTTCATCTTGTAATACATAGTTGACTATGTCTTTTCTTCTTAGACTATGGGTGCATGGTTGTAGGTACCATTTTTATAAAGTTTAAATTATTAACCTAATTTTTTATACAACATAAATTAATTCTTGTATGAAATCATCCCTCATATAAGAACCTTCTTTATCTTCTTGACTGACACAAGTCCACTTGCATAGAAGATTGTCTATGCCACACATATATGGTTGAGTTGTAGATGATTGTTTGGTGGACTATAGATTGCACAAAAAAACCCACCTCACCAGAATTATTTATCTAAATATTATATAATATCAAATTCATATCATTTATAACCTTAAACTTGACAACCGCTTACTTTCATAATTCAACAAGATGATTCTTGCAGTAGCCTAATTGATTATGATTATAGATAGTAATTTTTACCCGTTTAGGCCTTTATTGAGACTATAGGTTCACTAAAACATTTAACTTACCTTATAATTCTTAAATATAAACTTATTATCACTAACTTCATTTGATCTCTTAAACTTTAAATATTCCTACCTTCACGACTCTTATGTTCATCTCATTCTTGAAATAGCCTTAAACTAGGACTATTATAGGTAATATTTAGCTCGCTATACAGACCAAATAAAAACATATGAAATGCTTGGTAATAGGGAAAACATGATAAAATAATACTAAATTATACCACTTACCTTGGATTCAATTGAATAATTATTCAAATAACTCGATAAGGATGGAAACCAAAACATAAGCATTATCTTAAAATTTATGAACTTACCTTAGTTTCTACTAAACTAGTTTTAAGGTAATTTATTTGTATGGTTTATGGGACTTGATAACCTTGTGATATATATAATCTATTTAAGGGACCTAGATCAACCTAAAAAATCATCTAGAACCATGATAACACATTTTAAGGTGCACAAGTCTTTTATATCTCTAAACAATTAATAACATAGTCATACACAACCATGACTATGTCTTTTAGGCATTAGAGGCTCTAAGGAGGTATTTATATTATATTTTTATTGTGAATATTAAAATCCTTATGATAAATCTCAAAAAACATCATGACATGAAAACACACATCTTTACCCTCATGAATCTTCATATCTCGTGACACCTTCCATGATGTCCTTTTAGCCTGCTCATTAGGGCTACAAGAGAGATTTTGATGTTTTAAGAAAGAATGGTCTTAATAACTTATATGAAATGTAATTATAAGTTAAATTAAAACTTTTTAACTTGGTGAAATACTTAAATATCATTAGTAGGTGATTGAGATACTCTCACACACTTGAAACTTCACTAGACCTACAATTATACCTTGTGGAAGGCCCCATCTAATTCAAACTACCTCAAGAAGGATCCTCTTCAAGATGAATCCACATAAAAAATTGTATTTTATGAAATAGTTTTATTATAACTTAAACATTATATTGAATAATTCTAAAAATGAATACACTCAACTAACATATCAAGCATGCTTGAAAATTGATAAAACTCAAGTTAAGACAAACAACCATTTTCTTGTTAAAAGACTCCTTATCAAGGTAAATTATCTGATTATTACAACATTAAAAGGTCCTATTTGACCCAAAATCATCCCCCTATAACCATTTTCACCCTTCCAAATTAGAAGTGAATCAACAGAGACAAATATGGACCTTATTTAGATGACTAGGATATAACAACCCTCTTACACTCTTAATGATTGTTCATAAATATGGCGGAATGACTCTAAAAACCAATTACACAAAATTAAATATCATTAGGGTCCATATCATTCCCCAAGATATTTGGACCTAAATCTCTCTTTCCTACCTGTACTAAGTAAAAAATGATGGCTTTCCTAGAGCTATCAAGGAGGTTGATATGAGAGATAAGTTAGTTTTATTTATTTTAACAACTAAAAATCCTTTAAAATCATGGATTTGACTTTTTAATGAATAAATAAGGTCTTGGATATGCATGAATATCAATTTTATCTTGAAGAACTATATACATAACCTTAAAATTAGCCTTTTTAACATTAAATCTATAAAAATTACTCGAGAAACCTAGTGAAAATAATGAAAAATGTATCTATTGAAACTTATCATGCTTGAATAAGTACACTATGTCCTTCTTCTGATATTAAAATATAATTAACATGTAAAACCTACTATAGAATCTACAAAGTGGCAAAAAATGCAGTCAACTAGGTTATGAAGTTAGTCAAACATATCACCAACTAGTTTGATTAATTATTAAGAATTTCAGGATATTTCCAAAAGCCATGAGGCCTCTTAGGATGTTATGGTTTATTTTCATCTCTTGAAACAAACTGAAACATGTTAAGAGGTGGCTCAATAAACACATGGACATGATGATCAAATCCTTAAACTCACCAAATTTACCTTAAACTCTACAAATAAAGGTTTTAGATGACCATCTAAATGCAATTATAGGTAAAACATAACAATCAATAGGGAAAATAAGATAAAGGAAAAGTTTTGAATTAGAGGGGTGATAGTTTGACCTTTGAGGTCAAACTTGTCAAAATTTTGGTGACTCAATTGGGAAGCATGTCTACTATGCTTAAGAACCAAACCATTGACATCTATTTTGGACTGATGAGATCAATAAAACTCTAAAAAAAATATGATTAGACCTTGAACAATGACTACAATACTCTTGAATTGAAACAAGGTAACTACTTCTCCTCCAAAATAAGGAAAAAACACACAAAACAAGGAAACTAACTAACAAGACAAATGTGTAATCAAAACACTTATTTGAAAAAAAACATAAGAAAAATAATGTGCAGGAAACTAACTAACAAGACAAATGTGTAAGCAGAACACTTGGAGTAAATATAAACTAACTACAAATAACCTATAAATAATCCTCCTCTAAGATCAAAAGGAAAGTTTTTTGGATCACTTCATTCACATGATGAATAAGGATATGAAACAAGATGCTTCTTATACTTTTAATTCATTGAGCTATACTACTTTATGGTTGTCAACCCTCTTGATAGGATTTCAAGTGAATAATAAACAACATACCAGTTACTTATGAATACATTTTTGTATTGTACTTTAAGATATTTATCATATTTCTTGTCAGCTACAACCTCATCAAGTGATACCTCATCTACGCATTGTACTTGAGTCTCTATGGCATCTTGATCAACTTGGATGAGATCAACTTTAATGGCATCTTCATTTTTTTAATTGGAGCTATAGGGATATCAATGATGTCAAAGGTCAACTTCTTACTCCTTTTAAACCATGTCAAATCCATTTATGACTTCAACTTGTTGTATCTCATGGAGATCTTACACATCAAGACCAAATTTATATTGCACACCTGAGGTACTATAAGGGATATTTAGCTAAAGTTATACTATAAAAATATCTTCAAAATAATGAAGAGGTTCTAAGAACAAATATTCTTGATCATTTATAACATATTTTACATTGTCTTCAATCACACCAAGATGTAGCTCTTGAAACAAGTCAACATCTCCTTTTCCTTCTACTACAACTTCTCCATCTTCTTTGAAGGTCAAATGGCCTTTGCTCTCACCAAGGGTTGTACCAATGAAAATTTACTCTTCAGGCACACTTAAGACATCCCCATCACACTCTCTTTAAAACTCAACTATAGCTTTAACTTAATATTATATCCTCCATAGAATGGGATCCTCTTCAAGAAGGGATATGGTGGGATAGCAATGGATATGCTCATGAGTTTGTTTGGGAACTATGGGAGTACTCTTGCAACTTGAGGTCTTGGGTATGGTGGGATATTATAGAAATTCTTGAAGAAAAATCAAATTTAACTATTTTATGAGTGCTTCACTGTTCTTAATAACCATTTCAATTTTCTCATTTTCTCCTTGAGATTCCATCTCAACTACAACTTGATTTATATTCTCAACTAAAACCTCTTTCTTGTCTTGAGAGCCTTCTTGGACAAACCTTTAATATGGAATAAATTTAGGTTATTTATGAAGTGGAAATGGGGCTTGAATAGGCATAAGGTAACCTTTGGGCTCAAAATTTGAATCTTGACTCTCCACCTCCTTCTCCCAAGACTTAACTACTTGGTTCCAAGTTAAGATTTTGAAAGTATTAGGCTCACTTGATGGTTGAATTAATTCTCTTGAAGGATCCATTTAAAAATGGTCAATGACTCCACAAGGACAAGTAACATAAGAGGGATGATATGGTAAATAAGAGTGTTATTTAAGAGTGATGGAAGGGGATTCATCCACAATACCTGGCATGGAATAACTAGGAATCATAGTCCAAGAAGGCCTCCAAAATGAAGTGAGCTTGTTTTATTTAGCAAGGGTAGATGTAGCTATAAGTAAACTTGGAATACAAGAACTTTTACTAGGGGTAAGAAGATATGGATGAGGTTATTTGGACTAGATATCTTGATTCTCTCATCTCACTAACCTGTGTATCCATAATGGGATCATAAAATAATTTCACATAACTCATAAGTCATAACATAATACTTTTCCTCTCTAATTTTTTCCCACCTATCTTTCAACATAATTAATATCTTCCTCAATTTTTTTATGAGTTGAAAAGGTATCACATCTAACTCTCTATCCTATACTCTCATCATGCCTTTAGACATTAGCATATTTTGATTGAATTCCAACAAGGATATGGTAGGGGAATCATGGTTTTGAGTTATAAATAGATCAGGAGGAGGTGAGTATGACTATTTCAAGTCTTAATAAGGATGTTGAGGCATATATTTAAGGTCATAGTGAGGCTGATATGAATGAGGATAAAGCTAATATAAACCATCATGATCTTGACAAGATTGATCATAAGACTAATAAGTATCTTGGTAAGGTTTATTAGGATCATAACAAGGTTGGTTTAGATCATCACAAGGATGGTATAACTCATTATAAGGCTGATAATGATTACCATAGACTTTAAATGTCTCATCAATTTGCATGAAATTGCCATTTTACTCAAAGTCAGACATAAAAACAACATCAAGATAGTTTAATGAAGTTACACTTACTTTTAAAATATACCTAGACTATTAAAGGAAAATAATTTATCCTATAGTCATTATATACTTCATGAAAAATTATGCTACAACTAAAATTTCACCAAGACCATCACCAATTTGGTCCCACCAAACATGCCAAAAATTATTATCTACAATAATTACACCCTTATGAATTTAGTGTTGCCACCAAATCCTACACCCTAGAGATGTTTTTGAAAGTATACTATAATATTTGGGTAACATTGTAATATCTCTAGGCTTGTGGGTTGTCGATGGTAGATGTAGACCTCTCGGTTTAAGAGCTAGCTCCCTAGATTTCTCTTTGCTATCTTATAACCTATACTACTTGCTTAATTAGATGTAAAAGGATATAATTAAAATGAAAATAAAATACTATAATGATTTCATACACTATTAATATCTCAAATATATTACCATATAATTGCACTAAGAAACATGACTCACAACACTAGTCTCAAAATCTTGAATTGCTCTAACATTAGTATTTTAAACATAGAGGTGATATGTATTAAAGTAATAAAGGTGAGTGAACTGGAGGTCATATTTTAGACACTAAGGCTACTCCTTATAATTAAATATATAAAAAATTCACTTGAATACACTTCATATGACCTGTTAGAGTGGAAACTACTTGCATCAACCATGGAAGAGTTAAGAGAAAGAAAGGATAACTACTAATCACTTGACCTTTCACTATACACCACTTCACACACTTATAAAATATAGCTTGTGAAGTCAAAACTAGATTTAAAATATTTATTTATAAGGAAAAATATAATATCAAATCGGTAGGGCTTCACCATATCAGGTGTAGATTCTTTTATAAAATCCAAAATGGTTTGCATTTATAGAACATGTGTGAGGAGAGAGAAGTGAAGCTCAATGGTCACAAGAACAAGTGTACATTGATGAGTACTAGCTAAATTTTAGAATAATGAAGTGGAGAATAAACCATGAAGGTCTTCTTAGAAAACTATCCATCTGAAGCATGACAAACTCTCCAAAATAAGCATAGAGGTATTTAACTACCTTATTGAAATTGCCTTCGTAATGAGGCATCTCCTGACTACTCAAAAATAGACTAAGAATACTTGACACATATGTATTATAATATGGGGGTTGTAAATAAGGTGTGATAGTCTTTATATGCTTCACTCACCCCTAAACTTCTTCATGACACTTGTGTTCACTATCTATAGTCATTCATTGGTCTTCTAGGCTTCATTCTTGACATTTATCATCTAAGTGGCCTTAATTTTATCAACCAATTCCATGGAAGAGGTGTTAAGACACTTTTTTAGATTCCTTTTTCCTTCCATTCCATAATTAATACCTTAAAAACTCCCAAATTGGACCTCTCATCTCCTCATGAGGTAGCCACTCCTTATTTTCACTATTTGTCTAAGATTGCCTATGATGAATGGTGTAGTAGAGGATATTTTGAACTTAAACAAGGTGAGAGGTAAATATAAGGAGTTATAATAATTCCATATATACCTCATTAAATAGTTTTCATAAATCAAAACTCTTCTATATATGTAAATGAAGTTAAAACTTATACAAAACCCTAAATTTATTTTATCCATACAAGTAGGGTACAAACCAATTAGATGGAAATAATATTGGGAGAGTTATAAACATTTTAAATGAATTTTATTGTCCAAATAAGCTCTTATGGATACATCTCAATTGATATTTCCTTCATTAGGTCTTAGATAGGGTTTTAGGAGGATTTAGCAAGTTTTATTTCTTAATAATAACTCATAAAAATTGACATCCAAACCCTAAAAAAATCCATAAATATTGATTATAGGACCTAAAAAACTACCCATATATATTTTAGGTCTCGTGTTTGGTGTTTTTATAGATATGAACACTTGAAGTTGGCCTATTGAGCTTTAGACTACATTCTAGACACCCTAAAGTGAGTTTGAGCTAAAAATAACCCCTCTATGGAGTTCCTATGTAAAATAATGATTCTTGGAGGCTCTATACCTTCCCATAAATGTCATAAAATGTATTTTATAGTTTTCATGGTCATATTAATTAATTTATACCCTTGTAGGGCTTAGGTCTTGTTTAGGCCTAATGGTGTTCTAGTTATACATGACCACCTCTTAGCGGTTTGTAATGATTGTGAGGTGTTCTCCAAATTTTTTCATGTTTAAAAAAACATTTTACACCATTCTATAGTATCTAAAGACTTCTATCTCATCCTTCCAACAACCACACACCAAACCTATAGTCTTTGACTTGATTGGGAGTGCCCTTTGTTTGAGATAAAATAAAGGGAATATCCCCTATTTACTCTACAAAAGAGAATTTATGGATATATATAATAGGTATTGATGACATTTTATACCAAATTACAAGGCCTGGTCACCTCTACAAGGATCTCACCATTCCAAAACCTAGAATTGGCTTTTAATACTATGTATTGTGTACATAAAATAAATTAACTATAGGTGAGGTTTGAAATTTGTATTTTATTTTGCCTTGCATACTAGGATCACCTAAAGATGTTTTTACCACTATGGGAATGGTTTCAACATTTTTACCATCCTACATCTCTACTAAACTCCTTATCTCACATCTCTTCCATTTGCCTAGGCTAGTCCAAAAACTATGTCACCTATAGGTGACAATTAGGGAGAAGTTGTGAGACCTCTATAGGTGATCATTTGTGTTTTAGTACTTCACTACTTCCTCTTTATCCTTATGAGATAATTGGATTACTTTAATATTTAGTTAACATCTATGAGCATCTAGGTCTATGGGGTTTGCTTTCATTGTGTTGCAAGGTCTTTTTAGCTTAATGCACTGTAGATTTCATTGAAAGTCTACAATGAGAGTTTGATTAAATCAGGAACCAACCTACATCACCTTATCTTGACCAAAAAACCACTCCCTTATGTCAATATTTTGTTTCTAGGTCTAGTCTACAATATGAAAACTACCAATTCTATCTAAATCTTAAGACACTATATCATGGAAAAACATAGTAAATGGGTAAAACACGATACAAATAAATTAAGGTAAGGTGTCCGAATTACAACATTATAAATTTTTCAACAAGGCATTAGGTTTTTCTACCATCCCATGACTCTACCATTGTCATAATGACCTTATCGATGTTCTTAAAACTTTAATGAATGTCTTACATGAGTTCAAATTTATCCATTTCAATACTCCCTAGACCTCTATTAGAACTACCTGTTGGTGTCAATATTAAAAATTATTTGTAGGTGATGATCAAATATGTGACTATGCTAATAATTGGTCCTCACAACTAATCAATAAACCTCTTTAAATATATCCATATTATTGTTCACACTTTGAGAGTGTCCTTAACACCTTGAACTCTTCTTATCTCATCATCACGATTGTTCAAAGCTCTTTTACACTTAAATGTAAGTGACAGTCATAGGGTTTCTTGACTATGTTTGATTTTTGAATTTATTATTCATCAATTTTATTATTGATAAAAATATCTTCATGAATAATGTGATCATACATACTCTCAGATGTTGAACTCAATCATTCCATCTTTTTTCTTAATCCATTTATAGGAAAATGAACTTTGCATAGGTGAAACATGGTCTAAAGAACTTTGATAGAGTTTGTACTAGTATAATGAGATGTTTATGCCAAATCCTTCAAATCAAATGTTCAAACTAATTTTAATCTAACATGAAAAAGTTAGAAATTATCCTACAAGTTCACATACAACACTTGATATGTCCATACCAATCCAAACAAAGGAGAAAATTGAATGCCATATGGTTGTACAAGTAGAAAAGAGTCACATAAATTATTATCAATGGTTCATAGAGAATGGTACACCAAACCTAAAACTATTTCCATGAATTTTAATTACACAAAGATTAATTTCATCCCTCAAATTCACTTGTTCTAACTCACCTCTTCTTGGCCATACCAAACTAAAATTGGTTGACCATTTGATCTTCTCTAAGAGAGTGATAAGAAATATAGTTTAATTTTGATAATTTTAAAGTCTGTCAAAGCTGATTAATAATGAAAGTGAACTAATGGAATTTAAAGAGGTGCTATGTAATTATCCACACATGCCATAACTACTACACAAGCTATACAACTACTTGAAAATACCATTTTTCTCACTAATCTTGTTTTGATGTTTCACCCATATTTTGTTAGTTTTGATATGGTTCTTCTAACATATTTTGACATGTGGGATGTTGAATATGCCTTTGTAACACTTGTAATCTAGGAAAATCCCATAAAGTTCAATAAATGACCCAAAAGTGACCTTAGAATGACCTAAGACAAACTATATAAATATGACAAGAGAGGAAACATATATATGACCTTATTAAAGACCATGGGACACAAATACACCATTTTAAACCCTATAAAAATTTTTACTATATAGAGGGTTGACCTAATTTGACTTATGGTAAAATTATTCAACACTTTGATGATTTCCTAGAGGTGGCAAAGCAACTATGCCAAAGACCAGTAGCCTTTTCCTATCAATTTAGATATGGAGTCACTTGTACACTATACTAACACTGATAAGCCTCTAAAATCACACCAAATAACATTAAACAAACACATAATACAACACACCAAATAAAACACACTTGTGTTCTTAAGAAAACTTAAGGAAAACCCATACAACTTAAACAAAACACACCTATCCTAGTATGTACAAGACCTTAAACACTTGAGGTGAAAGATAGTTCACCATACTTCAACTAGGATCAAAGATGGTACCTCTTGCATCATTGCTACCCCATGAAAGTAACCCATTAGGTGAATCATACTTATCAATTAACACTTGATTATGTAAGTAATTATATTACTTACCACATTTATATATTCCTGTATTTACAAGTGCACCACTTGGAGTTTTCAAGGACACTCTTTATATCTCTTCAAGAGACTTGTTTGAGTTTGTGATCTACTTAACTTCTACTATGTCCATTTAGAACTTTCCAAATTGTAACTTAAGAAAAAAAGTTTATTCAACCTTAAATTATTATTAAACATGATATAATTGATGTCTAGGGCCATAAAGTTTGTCTTCTTTTTCCTCAAACACACCCAAAAATGATTCAACTTCAATTTGAGGTTTGGACTGCTCCTCAAACATAAATTTTTCTACTTTGTATTCACTAGAATCCTCCATGAATACAACCTTGTTGATAGTGACTAAACATTCATTATCATAATCAAAAGGATACTATCCTTATTTTTAGGATCATAAATAACCTTACTATCAAATTCATGCTTCTTTGGAGAAGGACTAGACTTAACTGATCAAATTCTTGAACTAGGACATGGAATAATTGCCATAGGTCATCTTCTTTTTCATGGAAATCATGTTCATGGAATCCTCCATATTGTGAAGGCATAATGGCATTATTATCTTCATCATCATAATCTACCATTATTTTAATAATAACATCATCATGCAAATGAATAAGGTAATTACCTTTAGTATCATGTGAAAAAGAATTATCAATGCTTACCTCAAATTATTCATACTTTCCCTCATGGATGATGTATGTGGAAAAATTAGTTTTATCAAATAAGGTATATGGATCATGTCCATAATTGTCATCACTATAATCATCTAGGGACATATCAAATATTCCCTCAAGATTAGAGGATGCTCCATCATCCATAATAAATTATTTTTTATCATTGATTGTACAATTGAGATTAAAACTTGCTTCTACATAATGCTCATCATGAAATTTAGCCAATGGTTGAGTTCTAATGGTTAAATTTGATACATACCTTATAATTAAGGCTAATAATGACTAATTATCTAAGAGGTAGCCTCCTATCTTGGTTTTGAAATCCCTTGATAGGTAGATAGCAAAGAGATTAGTCAAATTAACCACTACTATATCTTGAAGAATTGGGAAGCTAGGAGAATCAAGCAAGAGAACTCTCAAACCTTTGATAAGTATCAATTAATTAGTTCATGTCCCATAAATTTGTATCAATACCTTAATTTATGATTCATATTTCAAACCCAATTCATTTTACATAAGATTGGGCATCACTAAGAAACTAGCTCCACTATCTACAATGCAATTGTGAATAAGTTTGTTTCCCACAATGAGAGTGAGGTAGAAGTTTAGGGGATCTTAATATTTGGAAGAGGGTTAAGAAATGTGTGAGGGAGAATTAATGAGATAAAAATTGCCATGTATTGATGATTTATGACATAGGTTAAATTGGGATAACTTCTATTGAAGAAGATCTTTTTGACTACGCAATTGAAGCATTTCCTAAAGAGAGAGACTAGATTTAACATTCTTTAAAGAATTAACAATGTTAAAATAAGGATAACTTACATTTTATTGTGTCATTTAAGTAAAATAAGTTCCTTGAGCTTAATTTACTGAATCAATTTTATTCACCCTTCCAACATTTTGATTTGAAATGGGTGCAAAAGTTGTAGGGATTATCACACTTGGAATCACACCTTGATGCATAATAGGAGGAATACTTGAAATTTTATCAACACCATGGACATATACCAATTAATTAATCTTATATCTATTATTATTTGAAATTTAAGTATTATAATTGAGGATAAATTTATCCTCAACTATAAAGTTTGCAAGGTTCAATGTTTGGGGTTGCCATACTTCATTTTCTTGCATGTAAATCTCATATTATGCTAATAGTTGATGAGTAATTATTATTTAATAAATAAAATCATATACTCCATATTAATTTTCATCCATGAATTATCCTTTCTTACATTCTTCTCCTTGGACCAATTTACTATGCATTGGGATCATAGCTCTTGTATTGGAGGTGGAAGTTGGGTTATATGAATTAGTGGCCTATTGAAATTAGGTTATCCTTGACCTATACCTTAACCATATCAACGAGGTCAAAAACTATTACCATGTTGAGAATATGGGTAGGGTTTTTGGTTAATTACATACTATATATATAATTTCCTAATCTAAGCTTCTAAATCCTGGACCCTTGCATCTAAAATAATAGTATCTTATACCTTCTTCCAAATAGCTCTAGACTTGGTATTTGCACTTGGGACTTGAGAAAAACATAGAGTAGCATCAAAAATATTATGTAGAAGAGGCATATAAAGTTTTGGATGTAATTTTAAATATGTTATTAGGCCATTCTCAACTCTAATGGCAAGGTTGTAAGCTTCAGGTAAGGTGTAACCACCCATAGACTATAACATGATGGATATGTTAGTACCAATAGCCATTAGGTATGTAGGGAACATAAAAATTAATGGGGGTCTCATGGGAGGAGGAATCATATGAAAATTTAATTGTAATCTCTCATTAAAGTCATGCATTGTCCCTTTAGGACCCTTTGAATTACATGGAGATGATGGATGAGTGATGTTAGATCACTTTAGTCTTCAAACCTTGAGGTTAGTAACTCTCTAAAATAATCCCAAGTGGTGATACGCCCTCTAGGTAATGTCATATACCAGTCAATTGTTTTAATTATAAAGGACATGGAAAGTAATCTAATAGAAATATTGACTTTAGTAACCTTGTGAAAACTAAAAAAGTTAGAGATGTCCCTAATATGATCACTAGGGCTGACATGACCTTCCCCATTAAAAGTGGGAACACTCTTGGTAGAATTAGGAGGTATATCATCATATGTATTGAGGTGGATAGGATTTCTAGTTTTAAAGGATGGGAAGGCATACTACCTATCCATGTTTTTATCAATTTCCTCTTCACTCTCTTGATCGTCTTGGATTGAAAAGTCCTCTTGTTATTCAAAGGTCAAGATAGGCTGAGGATGTTGAACCTCAAGCGAAAGTTTAGGTTGAAGGAGTGGGTTTATAGGATTGATACCTCTACTATATTATGACCTAGTAAGGACCATTATGCATGAAAAAATAATAGGTAAAAATTAGTCTACAAATAAATATTACCTTTAATGGATTTGCCAAGTTTTGATTAGAACATCACATGCAGTTGTGATATTGTCAAGACCAACATTCGCCTTGACAATATATCTTTAAGATAATGGTCCCACTAGGTATGCCAAAATTGTTGCCACCAAATATTTCACCCTATAAATGGTTTCTCAAGCCTCCTCTAATATTTTTGAAACATTGGAATAACTCTAGGCCTGTGGGTTGCCTATGGTAGAGGTAGACCTCTAGGTTTAAGGGATAGCTCCCAATATTTATCTTTGCTTGTTTATCACTTAGATTACTTGATTTATTAGATGAAAAGGGATATAACTAACATGAAAGTAAAATAATCTAATGAGGTGATAAAATATAAATATCTCCACTATATTACTATAAAATTGTACTAAGAAACATGACTCACAACACTAGTATCAATATCTTGAATTGATCTAACATTAATATTTCAAACATGGAGGTGATATGCATTTAAATAATCAAGGTGAGTGAACCATAGGTCATATTTCAAAACTTTAGGCTACTCCTTACACTTAAATATAAATATATGCATTTGAATATACTTAATGTGACATGTTAGAATGGAAACTAATTACATCAAACATGGAAGAGTTGAGAGAAAATAAGGATAAATACTAATCACTTGACCTTTCACTATACACCACTTCACACACTTAGATAAGATATCTTGTGAAATCAAAATCATATTTTAAATATTTATTTCAAATGTAAAATATGGTATTAAATTAGTGTGGCTTCACCATACCAAGTGTGGATTCTTTTATAAAATTGAAAATGGCTTGCATTTATAGAACATGTGAGACATAAAATAAGTGGAGATCAAGGGAAACAAGAACAAGTGTCAACTGATGAGGACAAGTTAAATTATATAATAATGAATTGGAAAATAGACCATGAAGGTATTATTAGATAAGTATCCATATAAATCATGCTAAATCTCCGAAAGTAGCACAAATGTCTTCAACTACCTTCTTGAAACTACCTCCATGATGAGGCATCTACTAACTTCTCAGAACTAGAATAAGAAGACTAAACTATATAAACTATCTTAAGGGGGTTGGAAATAAGGTTTTATAATCATCAAATGTTTCCCTAACTATTATCCTTATTCATGACACTTGTGCTCACTATCTGTAGTCATTTATTGGTCTTCTAGGCCTCATTATTCACATTTGTCATCTAAGTGGACTTTAGTTTCTCAAAACAATATATGGAAGAGGTGTTAGGACACTTTTTCAGAGTTTATTTTTCTTCTAATCCATCGGGCAAACCTTAAAAATATCCTAAATTAGACCTCTCATCTCCTCACTAGATAGTCACTCCTTATTTTCATTATCTGTCCAAGACTACCCATGATGAATGGTGTAGGAGAGGAGCTTTTGAAATTAATTGAGGTTATATGTGAGAATAAATATTTATAATAATTCCATATGGACCTAATTAAATATTTTTCATCCTTAAAATCTCTTCTCTACTTGAAAAACAAGTCAAAACTTGCAAAAAACCCTAAATTTAGCTTGTTTATACAAGTAGGGTATAGACCAATTAGATTGAAAGAATATTTGGATATTAATAGAAATTTTAAAATAATTATCATGTCCAAATTATCTCATATATATGCATCTCAAGTGATATTTCATTTATCAGGTCTCAGATAGTGTTTTAAGAGGGTTTTAGTAGGTTTTGGTTCTTAACAATAGTTCATAAAAACCTGACATCCAAACCCTAAATAAATTACACAAATATTGAGTATACGATCCTAAAAAACTTCCCATATCTTATTTATGTCTCATTATTAGTCTCCATAAAAATCTGAGCACTTGAAGTTGGCCTATTGAGCTTTAAACTACATTCTAGACACCCTAAACTAAGTTTGAGATAAAAATGACCCATATATGTAGTTCTTATATAAAAAAATGGATCTTGGAGAATATATACCTTCACACAAATTTCATAAAATATATTGGATATTTTACATGGTCATGTGAATGAATTTATATCCTTGTAGGGCATAGGTCAAGTCTAGGCCTAATAGGCCTAACAATGTTCTAGTTGTCCATGACCACCTCTAAGTGGTTTCTAGTGACTTTGAAGTATTCTACAATTTTTTTCATGTAATTTTTTTTACATGATTATATAGTCTCTCTATACTTCTCATCTCATCATTCTAACACCCACACAACAGACCTTCATTATTTGACTTGACTGGGAGTGCCCTCTGTTTGAGACAAAATACAGGGTATCTCCCTTATTTTATCTACAAAAGTGAAGTTATGGAGAGATATAATATGAATTTATGACCTTATATACCAGATTATAAGGCTTTTTCACCTATACAAGGATCTCACCATTCCAAAACCTAAAACTAGCTTTCAAGGATATGTATTGTGCACAAAAATTAAACTGACTGTAGGTGAGGTTTAAAAAATTTCTTTGCACTATCCTTATACTAGGATCACCTAAAGATGTTTTTACCACTATGGGAGTGGTATAAAATTTTTTACCATCATACATATATTATAACCCCTTTATCTCACATCTCTTCCATTTTCCTAGGTTAGTCCAAGAACTGTGTGGATTGTGTCACCTGTAGGTGACAATTAGGGAGAAGTTGTGAGACCCCTGTATGTACTCACTTATGTTTGAGTAATTAATTACTTCATATTTATCCTTATAAGGTAATTTTATTACTTTAAACTTTATTGAACATCTATGATCATCTAGGTTTGTAGAGTTTGCTTCCATTGTGCCACTATTGTGTTATAAGGTCTTTTTGGCTTAATGCAATATAGATTTCACTAAAAGTATATAGTGAGAGTTTTATTAAATTAGTAACATACCTAAATCACCTTGTATTTAACAATTAACCACTTATTTATTTCAATATATAGTTTTTATGCCTAGGCTATAAGATGAAAACTACCAGGCTTGTCTAAACCTTAAGATACTCTACCATGAAAAAACATGGTATGTGGGTAAAACATGATTTGGAGAAACTAAGGTAAAGTGTCTCAATTGTAACATTACAAATCTTTGAAAAAGGCATTAGGTATATCTTCCATCTCATGAATATAACATTATCATAATATCCTTCTCCATTTTCTTAGACCCTTAATGAAGGTCTCAAATGAGTTCAAGCTTCTCCATTTCAATACTCCTCAAACCTCTATTGGAGATACCTTACCTATAGGTATCAATATTGAAAACTATCTATAGGTGATGATCATATATATTACTTAGATAATAAATGGTCTTCAAAACTAATCAATAAACCTATTTGAATAAATCAATCTGATTTTTTACACTTTGAGAGTGTCCTCAACACTTGAAGTCTTCATATCTCATCACCATGACTTTTCAAACCTCTTTTACACTTGACTGTAGGTGATAGTCATAGTTTTTTTTATTATGTTTGATTTATAACTATGTTATTTATCATTTTTAATATTTAAACAAATATCTTCATGAAGAATTCTATCAGACATACTCTCAAATTTTTAACTCAAACATCCCATCTTTGTTTTCAAGTCATTTATAAGAAAATGAACTCTACATAGATGAAACACAATCTAAAACACTTCCATGGAGTTTGTACTAGAAAAATGAGATGTTTATGCCAACTCCTTCACACCACACATTTAAACTAAGTTTAATCCAACATGAAAATGGTTTAAATATCTTTCAAGTCCATGTACAATACTTGATATGTACATACCCATCGAAATATAAGAGAAAATTGAAGGCATGGGGATGTAGAGGTAAAAAAGAGTCACAACCTTCTTATAAATGGTTCATAGAGAATGGTACACCAAACTTATAACTATTTCCATGAATTTTAAGTATATATAGATTAATTTCATCCCTCAAGTGCACTTTTTCTATCTCACCTCCTCCTAGTTGTACCAAATTGAAATTGATTAACCATTTGACCTTTTCTAGGAGAGTGATAGGAAAGATAGGTCAATTTTGATCATTTAAAAGTTTATAAAATATGATCAAGCATGAAATTTAATTGATGGAATCTAAAGAGGCAATGTTGAAGCATCCACATGTGACATAACTACTGCACAAACCATACAACTACATGAAACTACCACTTTCCTCACTAATCTTCTTGTTTTGATGTTGTAACTAGATTTTTCAAATTTTAAAATAGTTCCTTTGACATATTATAACATGTGGGATTCTTAATATTCCTTTGAAACACTTTTACTCTATGGAAAACCTATACAAGTTCAATAAATGACCCAAAAGTGACCTTAGTATGACATATGACAAACTATATAAAGATAATAAGAGATGAAACATATATTTCACCTTATTAAAGACCATATGACACAAATTACACCCTATTATACCCCTATAACAAGTTTAACTATATATGGGGTTGAACTAATTGACTTGTGGTCATATTACTTAATAGGTAGTTTCAAACCTTCACAATCTAAAGTAACATGGAGATAATCTTAAGCTATGGGTGGCCTCATTGATGAATTGAATCTCTAGATTCTAAGGGATATATCCCCTTAATGTATCAGTTAGGATCTATACTCCACAATACAATGTTTCAAGGGAAAAAAGAAGGTAAACTAAAATGAAACCTACCTAATTGAGGTGACACACTAGAATGTTTACTTGTCATGATATGCACTTAAGTAGGATGAATAGAGACATGGACCTGATTTCACTTCTCAAATGAAAGTATCCAAACATCAATGTTTCACATAGAAGCTTAGCTTGATAAATGATATAAGGTAGTTTTTCAATAGTTCTATCAAAGAAACAAAGGAAATCTTACACTTGCCATACATACAATATTATTCAAGCACATTATGTAACCTATAAGGATGAAAAAAAACATGAAAATATGAAAAGAGGAGAAGATAAAATGAAATTTTTAATGCACTATCACTATCATTCATCAACTAACCATGGGCATACACTAGTCACAAGCTTTAAGGAGGCATGAATTAAGTCTTATTCAATCTAAAGAGGCAAGTAAACATGTTTTTCTAAGAATGGCCTTTTAAAAACTTAGGTTAAGTATTTTTTCCAATGCCAAAATTAGGATTACATATAGAGAGAATGAGATAAGAGAGAGAAAGAGGAAAGGCAACCCAAAAACTAGGGGTGACTCATCCACTTGGTCTCCCATAAAATACAACAAGTATTCCTTAATTATTTATTTTCTTTCCTCTTCCAAACTAGCTTATGGGTAAATTAGTAATTTTATTTTAATTTTTAATAAGTCATGGAATTATTTTATGATGTTTGACCAATATAAGTGCCTACATTCTTTGCTTGGATACCCTTATATTCTTGGTCACATGTCTTTGTTTAAAAATGAGTCTTCCTCCTAGAAAATAGGTCTTCATGTCTTATTAATATATAAATTTAAATATTCTTATAATCCATTCATGTGGTCTATCCAATGTTTTTGGGCTGATAGAAGATCATTTATGTTTGTTTGACTCTTTCAACATGTTAGGCATAGGAAGGAAAGAAGGTCTAGTTATGAGCCTTAGAGACCTTTTCAACCTTTGAAACATTATTCCAATAAACCTATGACTTTTTCATACCCTTAAAGTGGATTTTAAGTAAGTAGAAACCTCAATAAATCCTTATGAAGAGATTTTATGAATCAATTTGGGTGTTTTGACTACTTTACTCCTTCATGAGCAAAGAGGTGTAGGAGAGAGAATTTGAGTTTTAATTTGAATCAATAAAATATCTTCCATAGATGGATTTTGAATAAAATATAAGACTTAAAAAAAGTAAATTATAACCATCAAGTAGTAAAAAAGATGTGGGTTTGCACCAAAAGCATGCATTTCTTCATATTCCTTATAGCCCTAAAACCTGGTAAAGTTCCTTATCTAGAATAATGTACAAATAAAAATATCAAAATGAGAACATTTTTAAGTGAATTATATATAAATACAAATTAATAAAAAAATTAGTGAGATAAATCCAAGTGGAAGTATCTGTAATTTATCATTTCTCTCTCTAATTAGGCCTAATTAAGCCTCCTAGGCCTATAAAGAGAAATTTGGGCCAAATGACCACCCACACATGTGAAACATTCCAAAAGTTTTATATTAACTTTACCTAGCCTAATAAAATCCACCATGACAATTTTTAAGTTATGGAACATTATCTAGATGGGCAAACCATGAAATGGCCATTTACAAGCCTAGATGTTTTTGTGTGATTAAGGCATAGTTTGAGATATTTTTAAAAAAATTACAGGTTTTTATGATTTAATGTGACCTTATGAGAAATATAGGACCCTTACACAACTAAATACTTTATATTTAAGTCTTATAAGGTACTCTCAACCCTTCATTAATTATTTTAAGCTTATAAAATTGAGTTTTCTCACATGTTGCGCTAGTGGCCAACTTGCAAGGGGTGTATAAAAAATTAATGAACTTTTAGAACCTTTTTTATGATCATGAAACATCTATGAAGTACCAATAAGACTATAAAGATGTTTTATATATCACTCCATAGTGTACACTCTCACAAACAAGCTAAAAATTGCACTTTTTACCTTGTACCATATGGTACTATACATGTACCTATGAACAAAAACTTGAGAGTTAAGATTAGGAGAGTTTAGAACATGATAAATATCATTTTTAAGTCAAAATATTTCATTTTATATAATTAATAATAATATTTCTCCAATTGGATCAATTGAAAGGTTTAAGGAGGGGTTTAGGGGGTTTACGTTCTTAATAATGGTTCATAAAGGACGGGTTCCTTTCAAAAAACCAATGAAAAGAATTTGTGATATGGGAACCACACTTACATATCATATTTGCATGAATTTTCATGCCAAACCTCATGAAATATCCAAGCAAATAGAGTTACCTCTTTGAGCTCCCTCTTAAGCAAAATAGGGTTATTTTTATTCTAACTAATTGGTCATGAAAATTGAAGCCTAAGGACCCAAAAAAGTCATGAATATAATGAATAAGACACCCATAAACACCTTAGAAACCTTAATGATCAATAAATCTCCTATAACATGTTTTAATCTATTCAAATCTACCTCTCACGATGAGATGACTGAGTGTGAAGGTCAAGGAAGGTCATTGGAGTCATAATACCTAAAAATCCATTTAACTTGAAAATGAAGATTTTAAACATGTTTTAAACCATATATTAAATTATCCATTATTATAATCTCAATCATTGACCATTAAAATAGGTTAGAAACTCAGAACTTCACCACTAAGGGTTTTATGAATGTTGGGCATTGTCGACCCTATAAACTTATAAACTAAGTTTTTCTCCTAATTCACTATATGAAAATTTAATAAAGGTTTTAATTGAGTCATATAAACTCTCCTAACACTAATATACATTCAATATAAATAATTACAAAGACATTATCTTCATTTTGCTATAGGGTAGACCTATAGGTCTACTGTAGACTATGTATAAACTGAGTTTATGGTCTTCAAAGACATTTTCAATGGAGATGGATCCTCTAGACACTCGATCTTATCCAATTCAACTTCATCTCTCCAAATCTCATATAATCACAAGTATAACTCCTAACCTTTGTCTATGTTCTCATTCTTTACCCTTGATTGCATGTAGGCCTTACTAGATGTAGATATCCATTTTGGGTTCCCTTGGATATAGGTGGAGAAGTGAGGTGCAATAATACCTTGAAAAGGTATATGGAATATCACAAGATTTTTTATTACCTATTGAAGGTATCCAAACTCCATAAACCTCTTATTATTTATTCATACTTCATCATGTATTACACAATTTATTGTGTCTTTTCTTATCTAACTATAGGTGCATGGTTGTAGGTGCCATTTTTTCAAATTTTGAATTGTTAAATTAATTTTATTTTATGACATAAATTAATTATTTTATCAACTCATCCATTATATAAGTAAATTCTTACTCTCCTTTATTGACACAAGTTCAGTTTCATAAAAGATTAAATGTACCACAAATATATGGTTAAGTTGTAGATGACTATTTGGTGGACTATAGATTGCATGAAAAAAAACCACCTCAAAAAGATTAATTATCTAAATATTCTATAATATCAAATTCCTATCAATGAGAATCTTAAACTTTATAACCACCTACTTTCATAATTCAACAAGATGATTCTTGAAGAAGCCTAATTGATTGTGACTATAGATAGTGATTTTTGCCCTTTTAGGACATTGTACAGACTATAGGTTCATTAAAAAATATATCTTACCTCATGATACCTACATATAAAATGCTTATCATTAGCCTAATTTGATATCTTAAACTAAAAATCCACATATCTTCTTGTCTCTTATGTTCATGTCCTTCTTGAGATAGCCTTAAATTAAGACAACTATAGGAGACATTTAGCTCACTATACGAACTAAGGAAGAGCATATCATATGCTTGGTAATATGTAAAACATGATCCAATAACACTAAACGATACCAATTACCTTACATCCATTTTAATAATTATTCAAGGTACTTGATAAGCATGGAAACCAAAACATAAACATTACCTTAAAAACTACTAACTTACCTTAGTTTTAGATAAACTAGTTTTAAGGTAGTTTCTTTGTATGGTTTTGATGGGCCTTGATAGTATTGTGAGAATTTTCATATATTTAAGGGACCTATATCACCCTAAAAAATCATCTAGTACCATCATAACACATTTCTAAGTTACACATAGTCTTTAAGATCTCTAAATAATTAGTAACACAATCATATACAATCATGACTGTGTCTTTTAGGCATTATAGGATCTAAAAAGGTATTTATATCATATTGTCATTAGGAATATTAAAGACATTATGAAAACTCTAAAATAACATCATTACCTCAAGAAACACATCTTTACCCTCATGACTACTCATATCTCCTAACACCTGCATGATGTCCTTTTAGCCTATTCATTAGGCCTAGAAGAGATATTTTGAGATTTTAAGAGAGCATGGTCTTAAAAACTTATATGGAACGTACTTAAAAGGTAAATTCAAAATTTATCACTTGGTTAAATCCTTTAATATAATTCTAAGGTGACTAAGATACTCTCACAGACTCAAAATCTCATTAGACCTATAACTATACCTTGTGAAAGGCCTCAACTCACTCAAACTACCTCAAGAAGGATTGTCTTAAATCTGAAGGAAAATAAACATTTTTATTTGATTAAATATTTTTTTTTACCTAAAAAATTATATTTAATACTTATAAAAATGAATACACTCAACTGACATATCAAGCATGCTTGAAAACTACCAAAACTCAAGTTAAGATAAATAACTAGTTTATTGTCAAAAGTTTCCATATAAAGGAAAATTAGATGATGAGTCAAAAATTAAAAAGGTCCTATTTCCTGAAGTCATTCCCATATAACCATTTTTATCCATTGATCTTATAAATTAATAAATGGAGACAAACCTGGACCCTGTCTGGATAACTAAGACATAGTGACCCCTTACACTTTAGAAATTATTCATAAATATGAGGGGATGAAAATGAAAAATAATGAAAATAAATTTAAGGTCATTAGGATACATATAATTTTTATAGATATTTGGATTTAACTCTCTCTCTCTCCTACATGTATTGAGCAAAAACTTATGACCTTCTTAGAGCTAATGAGGAGGTTGATATGAGAGATAAGTCAGTTTTCTTCATTTTGACACCGAAAAATCCTTTCAAATAATGTATTTTAATTTTTCATGAATAAATAAGGTCTTTAAGATGTCTAAAGATAAATTTTATCTTCAATAACTATATAAATAGCCTCAAAATAGGCCTTTTGATAATAAAACTTCAAACATTACTTGAGAACCCTAACGAAATTACTAAAAATGTATATATTGTACCTTTTCATGATTGAAAAGGTACCCATGTAATTATTATGATATCATAGTGTCATTAACATGTAAAACCTACTCTAGAATCCACAAATCAATAGGGAAAATAACATGATAAGAAAATTTTTATAGGGGTGATAGTTTGACCTATGAGGTTAAACTTGTAAATAGTTCCTAGAAAGACCCATTGTGTATGTACATAGTACCCATGATAGTATGAAGAAGGTAAGACATCATGTAAAAATTACCCCCTTGGGACCTCTTGTCTTTATGTAGTATCAACTCACACAACCAGACACTATTGATTTCTCCCAATGCATATGTACATTCAGAGGTTAATAATACATCAAGAAATGGTATCCATTATAAGTGAAGGAATTGGATACTTAGGTGATAATACATGTAGTTCATCAGTGCCATACCAATTTGAATTTCTATCTATAATTTGGTGATGGGCACAAGATTCTTATCTTTTATCAAAAAGCCTCTCTAGGGAGAAGCCATTTGATAAATATCTTTTCTATATCATTGATTTTATTTTAAGAGATTACACTATGTAAATTAAATGTGGCATATGGGATTGGTAAAAATATATAGCTTTGAAATTTATCCCTTGATATGTAGATGACAATGGTTTTTTTATTGACATAGAAGAGGAATCTATTAGGATCAATCCTTCCCTTGAATAACAAGTCATGTAATATGTTGATGCATGGTGTAGATGAAATTTGATCTCTATATGTATTTCAAAATGTAAATTCAAACCCAAATATAAAACTACTAGCTAAAGTGATTGAGCTATTAGAACATAATTCTAACTAATGAATTCACAATTTAAAATAACATTAAAATTCTAAAGCTAAATGTTCTACACTATAATAAAACATAATTAAAATAAGAGGATTGGGATATGGATTGCCTTGACATAGATTTTTGACATGGATGTTTGATCAAAGGATTGTTGATGAAGGATTATATTGGCATGGATTTTCTATGCAGATTATAGTTAGCTATAATAGAGCAGTGACCTTGTTTAAATAGAAGAAGAGAAGGATCAATGGTAGAGATTTAAAGTTTGTTGAGGGAGAACAATGGTAGAGATTTAAACTTTGTTGAGGGAGATAAATGGATGGGAATTATTTAAGGAATTTAAAATTCCTTAGAATCCTCTAGATTTAGATGATTATATAGAGGAGGGGTTAGAATAGAGAGGATTATAGAATCCTCTCATTCTAGAATCCTCTTAGGGATTAATATTGATTAGAATGAGGTTAGATAGGGATTAGGTGGTTATTACAAACTAGGGGTGTAGGATAGCCTAGGAATATAATAGTAGGTGGACCATTGGGAATTTAAAATTCCCAAATAATATTTAAATGGGATTAGATTAGGATAATAGGGATTTAGGATAAATTAATGATGAAGTGGAATAGAATAAGGTTAGTAGATGAAGAATGATAAAAGGGGAACATTAGATGAGTGATTAGGGAGGGGATAAATTATAATAAAATGAGATGAGTAGAATTAGTGTCAACTAATAGTATTATTAGAGATGTTAATGTAGGTGAACAAATTTAGGTGCATACATTTTGCCCTTCTTTTAAAGGATATTATGAGTGGATGAAGTAGAAGGAGTAATGGTATTTCAAAGAAAAATCATGTCATGGATGATGTTAGTAGATTATATTAGTGGATATGATTCCCCCTGGAGGGGACATGTGAAGAAGAATGAGATGGATGGCTACTAAAAATAAGAAGCAAGGGGTAGGATGTAATGGATAGATGATGGGATGGGATGATATATGTGAGGTAGATGGTGAAGGATATGAGGTCAACTTGAGTAATGAGATACATATTAATGATGCCCCTAGAAAATATATATGCATAGGGAGTAAAGATAATGAGTGTCATGGTTATCAACAAATCCCAAGGGGAATCAACCATAACATGATGATGATAGGAATAAAGGGTCTAAAATATTTAGATGTATCCCAAGCAAAGATGCATGCAAGGGAGAGATATAGGCAAGGATTTTGATGAGATTAATGATGGCTATATCTCAATGATGATGTAATTAATATGATGTAGGTGATAAGAGAGAATAAATTATGTGATAAAGTGACCAAGAGACTAGGGGATGAGGATTAATGAAAGAGATAGTGGTTGAGCCATCCTTGGGCATTGAAACATGGACAATTACTACCTACATAGTTTGAACAAACCTCAGACGAATGTAGTTCTAACTCAGGGATAAATGATAATTGATGGATGTAGGTGATGATGAATGTTAGTAAGTAGAGGATGATGTTACTGATTATAATATATTGATTCAAAGGATGGGATGAGGATAAAATATTATATGTTATTTAGAGGAGTTCATAGGATTAGATTAGTGATGGAAAATAAGTATTTTTGATTACATGATGAAGATAATGATGATAAATGATGAGAAAATAGGTGATCAAGCCATCATAATGTCATAAATATCATCATATTCTAAGTAAACTAATAGATATAACACATGAAAGTATGCCCCATGATATAGAAATGACCAACAGGATGTTGTGCCAAAGTGCATGGGCAAGTAGCAAACTCTGCATCCTTGAAATCACTTTTTGTGTCCTTATAGCATCCCTATTCTTTTACTAATAGACAAAAATACGTAATGAAAAACATAATAAAAATTATACACACACACACACACACACACACACACACACACACACACACACACACACACACACATGTTAAATGGCATGTAAATAAGACAAAAATAAATAAATAGTAACACACATAATTATCTACATGCACTATCCCCATGTCTTGTCTAATGATGGGATAAGGGATTAAGTGATGGGTTGGAATAAGATGTTCTTAATGTGATTTGGGGCTTAGGATAGAATTATATTGGGATATGATGATCAAGACTAGGATTAGGATAAGGTGTTACCCCTAATTTAGGATAGAAGGATGGACGATGCGGTAAGGTATTTGAATAATATTTTGGTCTTGAAACTAGATCAAAAAGTGGCAAAAACAAAAGGTTTAGAAAATTTATTACCAAGGATTATCAATAGATAAGGCCTTAAAATATTTCTTTCTAGGAAGAAGAGGAGATAATGATGGGATCAAATACCCTTAAAACTAGCAAGGAAGTGATTTGATGGGTGTTAACTATGAAGAGGCAATAATAAGGCAATGGGATTAATTATCATTTACCCTAGAAAATAAGTTAGTTGATTACTATTGTATATGAAAAGGCAAATGATAAGAAATGATGGGTTCCTGATTAAATTCTTTGATAAGGTGATTCATGTTGATAAGTCTTAGTCAAAAATATGATATTGAGGATACGAAGGGATGGGTGACCACTCTAATTTAGTTCCAATGCTGAAGGTGGTATCCAAATATGATGGATGGGAAGACAAAGCATAGATGGATATGTATGCAACTATGTGATAGACATAAGACAAGACACCATGGATTATTTTTGGATTTTTCAAATATTATGATTTTTAGGGTTTTTTGGACATATTTCAATTTTTAGGGATTTTTGGGATATGTATGTACACTATACAAATGGGTTTATTAGTAAAGGGAATACCAAGCCTATCAACTAAGATGAATATAGATGGAATAATGGATGAGTGACCAGAGGATGAGGATGATGCTAAAAGGGATATAAGGACCAAGGAAGGAATGGACTAGGGATTTCTAATGACCACATCATGAAGGAACCAAATGTTCAGCTCACTAGGTGTCCATTAGAGGATATTCTAATATGGTTCAAGAATAATTCTCAAAACACCTTCAATTCCTTAAAAAGGCTAATATGGGAAGGAATGCAATATGGTGGAAGATGATGGGTAAGAATAATGGACTAGGTGATAAGATGGATAAGGATGACATAGTTGGGTTATGTAGACAAATTTGATGGGGGATGAGACAAGTATGAAAGGATTGACAATGGATAGACAAATTTTTCCCCCAAGTGTTGAGGCTTAATTCAAATAATTAATTATTTTACCATGATGCCAGAAACCAATTTTCATCATGGTACTTGCCCAAGGTGTTACAAGACTAGCTTTCACCATTGGATGAAAGTTATTTTTTGACATTTTTTACTTTTATTTTAATGGGAATCTTAATTTATTTGAGGAGGGAAAGATTAAATATGCATAAATTATGGTGATATTTAACCAACACCTATTATGGGGATATATGATGCTCAGATCATGTCTTGGTGGCCTTTACTTATTCTTGATTTAGCATCCTCTAAATGTTTTGACTACGTGTCTTTGTAACCCCTATGAGGGATAATGCTACCAAAGGATTATATATATGGTATGGATGGGAGGATGTTATGATTTTGATTATCAGAGATAGGATGGGAAGGAGGGATGTGATTATGAATGATTGATGGGATGGGGAGAAAAAATGGGTTTCAATAGTTGCATAAATCATTATTAATGGTGAAGGGGATTATTTATATTGGTGCCATGAGAGTAAGGGATTCAAGACCTTTTTATTTTTTTAATTCTTTAACCCAAGCATTAACAGGATGAACATTCCTATGATTATTTTTTTGTATTTATTTTGAATTGTTGATTGGATTTGACTTTGATGGTCCCCTAGTGCTTCATTATGGTCTTCACCATAGGAGATTTATATCTAAATTGATATATGATTATTTTGACTTTGATATGCCCTTAGTACCAAACTTTGGGCTTCACTAGGGAAAGACATTTTTTTATTAGGTTGATGATTTGATTTTGATTAATTTTGATTGATAGGATAAAAGATGATTTGATATTGATTTATGTCTTTTAAAATATGTTCTTAGATATTTGGATGTGTGGCATATGATGTTGAATGTAGAGGGGAATCTAATGATGTATAATCTTGTTCATTTTGATCATGCAATGAGATGTAGGGATTATGAAGGTGAGGTAGATGATGAATTTTGGGTGATGGATTAAGGGGATAAAGGGTAAAATAGTCCTCACAAAGGTCATTACAAGCCCTAGCCTCAAAATTGGAGAAAGTGTCCTCAAGAATCTCTAAAGGTTCACTAATACACATATTCGAAGTAGAATTAGATCCACTCTAAAAATTACATAAAGCATTCAATAAATAAATTATCATGTCATAATCTTAAGTGGGATATTCAAAATAATATGCATTATCATCATATACTATAATATTTATGAGGGATGATGATTCTAATGAGGAATCTAACTCAGAGATTGGTGCTACACATGATCTTGATACAAATGGATTTGATATTAAATGTGGTGTATATGACTTGATACTACTAGTGGAAGAGTGATTGTATATAATTTCCCTCTTAATGAGGGGTATTTGATGTAACGGGTGAGAGGAAGATGATGGAGGGATAATAGATTGAATAAATATCAGTCCATGAAAGGATACATGAGATATAGGGGGACTAGGCATATGGGAAATGTACTTATGGTTGAGGGAGAATTGAGTGATGATGGGGGGATCATGGAAGATAGTAATATATATTGACCTTGGTTTGGAAGGGGAAGGGATTGATCATGATCAATAATGGAATCTTTTCACTCCTCTTCTTATTCACCCAAGGATGCAGATTCATCTTGTTCATCCTTGATTTTTATCTCACCATGGTTGATGAGGTCTTGGACATAGTCACTAAAATTTTGATATCATTTGATGGAATGACCCCAATTTTAATGATATAAATAATATTAGTTTATTATATACCAAAAGGGATTAGGCTTGGGATCAAGATGTTGAATAAGTGGATAGACCATCATGTTAGTGGTGATAATTTATTAAAAAAGGGATTTAAATGATATGGTAAATGGAGTATAAGGACCCACTTCACTTGGTGACTTGGATGTGGATACATTGGTAATTTTATTAGATGAAGTTTAATGTGACTAGGTATATGGACTTGCAGTAGATGAGGTATTTATGATAAGATTCACTTTGCTAGTATAAGAAGGGGTGATGGTGTATGACTAGCAGATGTAGGATTGGTATAAGCCTCACATGAAAGGGCTTTGATGGGATTTGCAATGAGTTAAAGGGGGATAACACCTTAAGGAAGGGGGATACCCATCATAATAAGCTACAACAAGATCTCATCCTTATTGGCAACTATGTATTGGTCGATGAGAGTAGGGTCTAGATTCATGATAAAAGATGAGGGAATAGTGATGGATTATGATTAGTAGATGGAAGATTTAGTTGTGTACAGGTATGAATTAGGGATAATGGGATGTAGATAGGTTTAGTGGATGATTGAAGGGAATGAGATGGAGATAAGGGTTGATGGTGGACGTGTCTAGGAGATGATTTTAGGCTTATGGGATAAAAATCATCAAGAAAGAGATCACCCATATTCCATATCTATAAGATAAATTCATCTTTATTCTATATAATGTATTGATTAATTAGGGTGACCACATCAAGGAATGTTGCTATTGACTTTGATGAGATAGGGGGTTATATATGGGGAAGCACATGGGATGGTGGTTTGGGCTGAGTGGGAGCTAGGTTAAAAGGTAGGAAAAGACCTAATTTTAGTGCTCATAAAATTATTTAATCCTTATTTTCTATGATGTACTGGTATATAAGAACTAGGTCCAAATATATGGGGATAGATGATAAAAGATGGATGAGGAGGAGGTAGACCAAGGATTAGAGATGGTTTCTTAAAAAAAGTAGGCTTGAATGACTGAGCTAGTATGATGAGGATGAAATAGATAAATAGATTAAAATGTGAAGGAGATTATTAATGACTATGATTTTATGTCAAACCAATAGCACAATAGGTGCTAATAACCTATCAACAATGCCTAGTAGTTAAGATAGCAAATTAATTTAGCATAGTGATGGGTTCCTAAATTTAAACTAGCAAGATGACAATATGATGGGTGCTAGTTATAAATATTTAGATATGATAGAGACTATATTGATGATGATTAATAGATTGACACTAACAAAGACATAAAATACTAATATGCTACTAACTAGGTATGAGATCTGACCAAATGATGAGTGATAGTGGATTAGGATGATAGGATGATATGGATGGGATAAAAGGAATAAATTGAGACTTTTAACCTATTTTCTCTTGATGGGATAGAATATGACTATGTGATGAAGGTGGTAGGATGGTGATCTAAGCATATAAATAAATAGGTGATGATGGGATGTGTATGGTTTGGACATGCACATGACTTAATGAGCTAACTAGGATAAGACAAGATAGGGTTAGACTAGATGGGTGATGAGGTGACTAGGCTAAGGCAAGGTCAAAATAAAAAGTTTTATTAAGACAAGATGTGGGCTTAATATAAGATACGAATGACAAGTGCAAATATGATTAGGATGAGGGAGGGGGTATGAATAATGATGAGTGAGATGAATATATGATGTGACTAAAAGTATGTACAAGAGAACAAATTATGTACAAGATATAGGTGATGGGGATTATGGCTAATTATGAGTGTATAATGGTTGGACAAGGATGAAGGGAAGACAAGGTGGTGATAAGATGTGCCTAGGATATGATGAAGATAGGATGGGGATGGGATAGGATAATATGTATAATGAGATGATGATAAGACCTGATTATAATATATAAGTGATGGGGGATGATCAAATATGGGTGGATATGGTTAGAATAGCAAGACAATATGTACAAGATGATGTCTAGAATGCATAAGATGAGATATTAGTGATGTAGTGTGACTAATGATTAGTGTTTCTAATGATACAAAGAGATAAAAGGATGTAGAAGAGAATAATGATATGTAAAAGAGGGTAATACAAGGATATACAATATGATTATTAAGATGTGTGATTGATGGTCTAATGACTAATGATGGGTGTATATGGATAGACTAGGAAGGGGATGAGGTGACTGTATGAAGGCAAGATCAATAAAATTGGTTGATGATGTGGACTTCGGTCAAAATGTAAGATATATGACTAATTATAGGTGGATAGGACTAAACTATAAGGATGTATAAAATATGATATATACAATGAGATGATGACAAAGATGTAGAAAATATGATTGGATAAACAAGATGATGACTAAGATATGCAAGGGATAGGGTAATGATAATTTATGAGGATGTGCAAGATGATAGGCTATGTATAAAAGGATAATCAAGAAGATACATGATTATATGTACAAAAGGATGATGGGATATGGATGTAAAAGAGGATGATGAGGTAAGGATATAAAAAATGATATGCAATGACCTAGATGGGCATGGATAGGTTTGGGTGAAGGCTGAATTGGCTCACAAATAGCACATGTTTAGTACAACACACATAAAATCAAAAAATCCACAAACCTATAATTAATAAACTAATAAGGGTCTATAACCCAATGCCCAGACCATTCAATGGCTTCACAGGTGAGTCTATAGACCAATGACCCATTATAGAATCAACTGAGCCTTCACAACTCCCCTTATACATGATGGCTACTTTAGAGCTGATACTAAATCCTATAAATGTATACCTGTTATGACTAAAGGATCCTATGCTAGGTTTACATGAGATATTTATGTGAATCCCCTATATATGTGAAGTGATAATGGATCCCAAGTATATATAGGATGTTGTCTAACTACCTTGTATCTTGGAGCCTAAATGCCCCTCACTCCATAGAACCCTTTATAGGGAATTCCACTTTGGTACAAAATGACAACTCTCCTGATAGTTAGACTCCAGTAGAACATAGAGTTTAGAATAATGCATGGTATTGAAATCCACAATCACTATTCCTCTAGGAGAAAAAATGATTGAGGGTTTATACGTAGTTTTTGATACCCCAAGAATCATTGTAAGGATGCAAGGGGGAGAGCATACACTAATTATAACCCTCAAGATACAAACATGTAAACCAAAATATTAATTAAATAATTAGATTAAGATGTGTGATTGTATTTACTAAGATAAATGATAAGAATATACAAAACAAATAGATATATACACAACAATGATATAGATAAAGTGATGGAAATCAATAAATACAAGATGAATCAAAATGATTTTCAAAGTGTGAAAGTATTCCTTGATAGGTGGCCTAAAAGCACATGCTAATTAGTTTGAATTTGGCACTCAAAAGAGGGGTCTTACAAAATAAGGATTAGTAGTTTCAATTGGAACTCAAAAGAGGTAACCTGTAAGAAAATAACTAGTAGTTTAATTTAAAAATCTTGAGGAGTAACCTGTAAGTCAAAATGTTAGACCAAAATATGACTTGTAAAAGATGATGTTAAAAATAAAAAATGGCCTCTATATTTATCCCCTAAAATTAAAATATGTTATTATAATAGGCCTTAATAAAATACCCTAAAAAATCATATTTTGGCTTTATAATTCATTTGGGGTAAACGGGCCACAACATGGGGGTCTGGAGGTGGCAACCCCATACAAAGTCAAGGGGTAGATCCCCTTGCAAGATCTATGGGAAGTGCTCTAAGAGTGATCCATATCATAGTATAAGTTAGGGTTGAGGTGTAGAGCCTCCAATGCTAGAGGTAATTTTAACCTTGCAAGAGGCCCAAAATTTCTAAAATATCAACAAAAATGACTCAAAAAATGAACTTAAAAAGACCAAATTAAAGGAAAAAAAATTAGTGCAAAATCAAAACTACATAATTCAAAGTCACAAATAGAGATTTCAAAACCACAACTCCAAGGAAAATAATAGATTTTGAGTTGTTATTTTTCATCAGTTAACTTAACCATGATACTTAGGCTACAAAACCATAATAGTTAGACAAATTTGCAATTATAAATGTGAAAATGCTACTAGATACAAATTGATAGTTACATTTTTTTGATAAACTATAAAAACTTTAGATTTAGATATTTAACATAGATAGAGGCCTATCTAAGTATGACAAATTGTTTAGGTGTCCAAATATGTTTTAAATATGCTTACTTATGGATGTTTAAAAGATGGATTACAATATATCCAAAAATTTATAAATAGAGATATTTATAAAAAATTATCAAAATTTAAGATTATAAAAGGAGTTATTTTAATCATATTAAGTCCTAAATATGTCTTATAAGATTTAAATATGAAAACTAATAAACATAATGGCCAAAAAAAGATATGATTAGGTTAAAATCATAAAATCGTTATTGGTGCTACAATATTGTGACTCTATAGGATAAAGTTGTGACTCCTAGATTTTAATGATTTATAATTTTGTCAAGGATAAAAAAAGGACTATGTATGGTATTATTTAAATATGACCTTCATACCTTAGCCTCTTTTCACTACTACAATTTGTAAACCACATAGATAAACTACAAAAAGATAAAATCTGGTTATAGATCAAGGTTAGCAATAAGTATGTAGATCAAAATCCTTTTAGATCAAAATACAATGACAAAATGTTTATGGACTATGTGATTATTGAGTCCCCTATAGAATAGAATATGTCAAATTAAAAATTTTGACACAATAGATAATGACTATTAGGAATTTCCCAAAATTTATAAAATCACAACTCACAACTTGAATATTGTAGTTATCAAGGCAAAGTCACTATTCATGAAGTCATGATTTTTCATAAAAATGGGAACCTAAAAAATAGATTATTAGAGGATAAAATTGAAGTTATTATTGTCACATGAAAAACCACTACTCTACTGGCAAAGTCATAAATCATGGGCTACAATATTTTCAAAGGACAAAAACCTACAAACAACTAGTGGTTAAGGCAAATGGTTATCACAAAATTGATAATCATAGGAAAGGTCATAAATATAAAGTTGATAATACTAGTGTAAAACTATATATTTTCCTTGTGCATGCAAATTCTCAAAAATCTGCCTTTTTTCTTGTCTAATTAAACCTATAGGCTACAAAAAATAACTTTAGGAGGCAAAAAAATTAAATTGGGAGTGTGTGTCCCACTATGATCACCAAAATGTAGATGAAATTTAAGCTCTATATGGATTTAAAAATGTGAATTTAAACACAAAGATCAAATTACTAGATAAAGTGATAGAGACATTAGAACCTAATTCCAACTAATGAATTCATAATTCAAAACAAAATTACAATTGTAAAGCTAAATTCTCTACACTATGATTACACAAAATTAAAATAAGATGATTGGGATATAGATTACCTTGACTCACATTTTTGACATAGATGCTTGATCAAAGGATTATTGATGAATAATTATATTAGCATGGACTTGTTATGAATATTCTAATTATCTCCAATGGAGGAGTGGGCTTTTTTAAATAGGAGGGAAGGATCAATGGTGGAGATTTAAACATTGTTGAGGGAGATCAATGGATGTGAATTATCCAAGAAATTTAAAATTCCTTGGAATCCTATAGATTTAGAGGATTCTATAGAGGAGGGGTTATAATAAAGAGGAATATATAATCCTCTTAGGAATTAATGGTGATTATAATGAGGTTAGATTGGGATTAAGTAGGTCTTAGGGACTAGGGGTGTAAGATAACCTAGGAATAGGCTAGTAGGTATGCCATTGAGAGTTTTAAATTCCCAAATAATAGGTAAATGGGATTAGATTATTATAATGGGGATTTAGGATAAATTAATGATGAAGTGGGATATAATAATGTTAGCAGATGAAGAATGATAAAAGGGGAACATTAGATGAGTGATTAGGGAGGGAATAAATTTACAGGATAAATTGGAATAAAATGAGATGAGAAAAATTAGTGTCAACTAATAGTACTGTTAAAAATGGTAATGGTGGAGAATGAATTTAGATATATACACATGGCATGACCTTAGGTATAACAATAACATAGTGAAGGTCTTGACACTTGAAGGGAAGTATGCTAGTTGTTACCTATCATTCATTTGGAGAGACATCTTTATAGGTGAATATGATGGCATCTTCTATATCCTCTCAAAAAGCTAATTAGTTAGCATATATACCATCTAACATGGAGGCATAAAATATCATGCCTATATACTACATTAAATATTTGATAAAAATCTAGATGGGGCTTGGGCCTCCCTATATACTTTGGATGTATATGCCATTATTAGTTCATGATGATGACATAATTATGGCTCATTGTAATGGTATTTTGGCTCTCTTTTGTGAAAATTATAACTTCATTAAATGTAACTAGGGCTTGAAATATTATAGGACAATATTCTCTTGAGATCATTGAAAATCAATTGTTATGAATTTGGTTATCAGCTCAATGTTATATCATTTTTCCATTCAAGATCTTCATGTGCATTTAATCACTAACATATCCAAGCTTTTCATGTTCATTTGATTGGAAATTAACCACCTTGTCCTAGTGGAAACACCATGTAGGATGCTTACTCATTTGGAGGGATGACATGATATTGCTCTTTTTGACACCTATCAATTTGTGGTTTAGTTGAGCATCAATGCTTTCATTTAGGCTTTATCATTTTATTTTTGTGAGTCAATAATTTATAATTAAAGACACCATAGACAAAATTATTCTTTAGGGAGATTCGTGAGACCTCTATTAAAAGCCAAAATGTTGAACACTTTTCTTAAAGACTAAATTGTCATTTGAAAATATTTGTCAGAGAAAGTTTTTGAAGACAAAAGCTCCAAATGAAAAGTTGTCAAATAAAAAGTTCCCAAACTAAAAATTTCCAAAAACCAAAATCCCCCAAAAAAGTTACTGAATGAAAAGTTACTAAATAAAAATATCTAAAGAATAATTTATGGATGATAATGTCCCAAATAAAAAATATCAAAGAATATATTCTGATGAAATTTTTTTGATAACAAAAATTCTCAAGCAATTCCCCTGAATACCAAAATTTGAAAGACCAAGATGTTAGGTTCTAAAATGCTCCTAATGTTGAACAAGTGAGAATTCAGAATACTAATAATTTTGAAGACCTATCATACATATTAATCTTCCCAATATTTTCATTAATAGATTAGCTCAATCAGTCATTTCAATCAAAATGGGTTACAAGAGGAAAACAAATGAAACAGAGGTGATTTAATGTTAAAACCTAAAAAATTTCCAAAGATAAGTAAAAAGATAAACAAGCATGTAAAACCCTACTATGAATATGTTTTTTAACACCAAATGAGTACCCACTTGTCCATTACTAATACACGTTGGGGTGTGTTGAGTACAATAAGGGAAATGGTCAAAATAATGATTTACCCAAAGGTAGTTATAATCATTAGGAGGTAACTCAACAAAGACTGGCTTGTTAGAGTGAGACTCCTAAATCAAAGGGAAAGGGTCAAAGGGTGATTCAAGTTAAATCATCACAAATAGGTGATTAAAAAAAAACATCATAGATTGGTTGGTTATCTTGGCCTTGGCTTATAATTGGTTATAAAACCTTAGATTTGGACACATATTACTCTTTGAATGATGGCTCTAATATGGTTTGAAGACCAGCCTAGATTTTTTAAAGTGGGGGAAGGTTAGAAATGGATGAAGAATGATTGGTGGTTTAATAATGATCTCTTTGTAAATAGGCTCATCTAAGATGGGATTAATAAAGACTAGATTTAGGTCTAGGATGGTAACTATGATTTGTCTTGTCACAATTATATAACCTTTTTGGGATAATGAGCTACTAGATTTGGAAGGGCTTGGAATAGTAATAAATAGACATTGTAGAGTTTGGTTGATGATGTAGGCGAAAGTATGAGGTATTGGAATTATAATCCTTAGGTGTCATGGATCTTGGTTGCTAACCCTTACTAAAAGATGAAGGCATATAATGGTAATCCTTGGGAAAAGTGAAGCTTGGTTGTTAATTAAAACTAGAGGACAAGGGCTTAAACAAGAAGGTGTCATCACCAAATACTACACTAAAGGGTCATGCTTTTGTTCAATGTATGGAATGTTATAAGATAGATCAATATCTATCTCATAAGATACATCATTATAAAAATAGTAAATAAAAGGGTCATACCTCAGTTCAACATATGGAATGTTATACGATATATTAGGACCCATCTCATAAGATATGTTGTTATATGACTCTTGCAAAAAGGTTCAATGGTCACAAAGTTCCCATAGCTAGGATTATACATAGTCCCACTATGTGTGTAATATGGCATGTTTAGATCTATAGATAGGTCTCATAAAACACAAAGGGTCTAAAGGTAATAAATAATCAAGATGTAAAAAACAAAGTACCTTTTTATCTATAAAATAAGAACAAAGGGATAAACAAATAAACTAAGAAAAGGTAGAATAAAATAAACATGAGACTAGTTTAAAAAAATGATACTAATTTTTGAAAAGGTAGTTATAATTAGTAGAAAAAGTAACATAAAGGATTAAACTCATTTATGTATAGAGTACTAATTTTCCCATAGTTATTTATAATCAGCCACAAGAGTGTCTAAACAAATTAGATCAAACTAATATCAAGAGATAACAATGATTATCCCAAAGGTAGTTATAATCATGATAAAAAATTTCTAGACTTAGAAACATAAAAATCAAACAAGAAATTTAAAGAAAACTAAATAAAGTAATTGGCTTAGATGAAAATTGTAATTGTCTCACTTAAGACTCAAAGTTTAACTCATGAAAACTATTAGAATAATTAAATAAGGATGCTCAAAACATTTGGCATGGCAAACTTCAAACAAAGTACATGACATCAACTTGACTCAAAAGGATGATCTAAAGAAGGCACAAACCAAACAAGAAGAGTTAGGTCTAGGTAAGGGGTATTTTAGATCAAATATGAAACCAAAATAAGTAACATAATCTAAACATAAAAGGTGGATAACCTAATACAAAATTAGACGAGACTTTAGTATGAACCTAATTAGTTTAGGATTTACACTTTAAAAGGTTGAATTTTATATTTAATGTGAAAAGACTCAAATGTTCTAAGGCAAAGGATGGACCAAAATGGACAGTGTAACCACTCTTTTAAAATAAGAGAGGTACAACAATATATTATTTTAGACACCTAAAAGTGGCCACCAATGACCTACAACTAGGGTTTTGACCAATTTCTATCAAAATACCCAATTTGGCCTAAAAACACTAAAATACACTAAAAGATGTGAACCTATCATATAAAGGTGCTAATTTTGGCCCATGTATCCCTAAATGGGGTAATGCATTTTATGAGATAACTAACTTTGATCAGATCATTTTGAGTCAAAATGATGATTTTCCACTTAGGTGCTCTAGATTGCTCTTTTCTACTAGATTTCTTGCATAAAACATTTGCCCTTGTTATTTTATGTTGGTAACATATTAAATGGGATAAAGAGTCTAACACATCTAACAGTTCATATAATTACAATCTAGTCAAATTTTGAGCCACTAATATGAAATTTTTACCCATTTGATAAATTTGTGCACCAATTGCTAAGATTTGCACCAAAATTGATGAATCATGTTTAAGGCTAATTAATTTTATTTAAGAGTTGAAGTTAATTTTACATGGAACTTGTTGAATATTTCATTAATGGAAATTTATAATGAATATTTGTATCATCATGTGACATCATTTCTTAAGAAGGCATCCCTAAGCCATAAATGCCACAAATATCTGATTAAGCCCTCCTATGCCTCTTTAATGCCTCTCTATCCCAAATATTTATGAGGGAATTTATTGATTTTAGCCTAAAAAATTGAATGTATTCTTAGATGCACATCTTCATCTTAGATGGATGGTTCAGACTCATTTTAATCATGTGCAAAAATCTATAAATAGGAGGCCTCACACTCATAATTAAAAAAAGCTCTTTTGGTTTAAACGTCTAATGCTAAAAATATCTCTCAAGCCATTGATTTAGTGTTATCATGCCCAATTATTGAGCCAATTTGAAGTCATCAAAATCCAAAATTTCCAAGGAGAAAAAGGAGATAACCAAGCCTCCTATGGTGAAGACTCATTGAGCACAAGCTGAGCAAGCCACTTCAACAAGCCATTTGGAGCATCTAAAGAAGGTGAAAGAGCATTTGTCTTTGGCATTCTAACTATGTTCTATATTTAGTTTTGTTCGTTAATCTCTCCTTTTGATCTAGGCTTAAGGTGTTATCTATTAGTGTGTTATTTTGAATTTTGATTTCATATACTAACACTATACAAATCTCCCCTTATTTCAATCCTATATTCATAAATGGCATGACTAATGGGACCTATCACTAATAATTTGATCAAATAACTCATATAAGTAACCTAATAACCATTTTATGTAGGATCTTGGAGTTTAAGGCCAAAGAGAGTGAAACATTTGATCAAAAAGATGTTTTCCTAGAAGTCATGGTTTTGTCACTATGGAGTTGTGATGTTGTCCTTTAAACCATAATCCCACAACTAACACATGCATTGTTTTATAATTATAGACATGATATTCATCATAACTATGTTTTTAGACTAACATTTTATTTATTTGTAGGTCAAGTTATGATATTTAAATACTACTACTAGATAGTAGCAATATTGTAATACCATGATTTTACAAGTTACAATATTGTAATACTATGTCTTGATAGTCATGATATTGTAATACTGTGATTTTGTAAGTTGTGATATTATCAGTTTGAGTCATAGTATTGTAGGTGGTTTGCCCAAATAATTAGGGTTAATATATAATACCAAAACTCTCTATGTTATGGGTTTTATCTGTCAGTCATGATATTGTCTGTTAGAGTAGTGATATTGTCTATTTTGTTGACTAGCTTATGAGTTGAGATATTTTGTTAACCAGTCATGGTTTTGCAGAGTTGTAGTATTGGACTATGGAGTTGTGGGATTGCACTGTGTGAACCTGAGAGCTTAATTCACAAAGTTATTTGTTTCATTTTAAAAAGTGCTTCAAGGCTAGACAAAACTCTAAATTTTTCCTTATAGGGCCCATTTAAAAAGTGATCAAAATAAGCTTAATCTAGTCTTTTTAACCTCTTTTTGGGTGCTTAAAAGGGATTATGAAATTTTATTTGGGGATTAAAGAAAAACTTAGATGATTATTTGAATGTTTTTGTGCTTGTTCTGAAAAAAATTAACTTAAATCCAAGTGGCTAAAGAACACCACAAAACTTTCCATTTAGTGCTCAAAAATTGAACTCACTTCCAAGCTTTTTGTTTTATGTAAGTTAATCATTATTTACTTAGATAGTTTTGTTTGTGTGAAAAGGAAGTTGTGAATGTATGCTCTCCCCCATCCCCTATAGGGAAATTGTGGTATTAAAAGTGACATATTCATTACAAATTGCCTTAGTCTAAAGATGTAAAAGATATGTTGTGAAGATTCTCCCCAAGACCCACATGGCTTAGGTGATATAGAAACAACCATAAAGATATTTTACTTTATTTTTATTTCATTGCATTTTATCTTATGAGGGGAACTGTATTACCTCCCATAATTTTTATAGGGAAGCCTTGACCCAAGAATTCATCTCCCAGTATTGTGTTTAACCCCTCTCCATAGGGGGTATATAAATTGGGATTCCATCATTAGAATAATGTTTGAGATATTAAACCATATCCATTAGTAGAGCATAATCTTAGGATATTTGAGCATGTTGGACATCACACCACATTGAGTGATAGATGGATTTAGTGGTTGTAAAAAGGGTAAGACATTTTTACAACAAACCATATGATTTAAGCCTAATTAACATGTTGTTTAATTTGAATTTTAATGTCAAAGTCATATGAATTTGATCTATCTAGATGTTTGAAAACTTGTTATCTTAGTTAACGCATTTTACCAAACCTTATTAGTTTATGGCTTAAGATGATTAATTATGTGGTATGTCTTTGTCTTAGTTTACTTGGTCTTGTTTGGAATCAAAAATATATGTTACCATAAATCCAAATACATTGTCCACCAGTTTCTTGAACAAGGAGACGTTATGTTTTCCAAGTGAAAATCATTTTTTTCCTTGTTAAAAATTTTGTCATAAACTTTGTGTCATATCTTCAATTTTGGCATAGTTTTTCTACCCATTTGAGTATATATCATTTGCCCAATTTTTCTTAAGTCCTTCATTGATAGTTTAAATTCAAAATTACACCTTTATAAGTTCATAAGGTTGATGTGTTAAGTGGGTTTGCCATTTGCACTAAACTTGAGGGAACTTAAGTTCAATTTTTAATTTAAATTAAGTGTCATTTTTAGACTCAATCATTATCATCATTTGTTAAAAATCAGTTCATATTGTGTAACACTCACTCTTTGAGTCATAGTCTACATTTTGTACTACCTTTCCTATTTTACAATTATCTTGAGTTTATTTGATACAATACTTTTGCCCTTGAGATTTGTCAAAATTTGTGGGTGTATGTCATTTGAGTTGAGGAGAGTAGTGGTATGCTACCAAAGTCATGTTAAACCATTCTACCTTAGAGTCTTGAAACAAGAATTTGTCACACCTTTTGAGCATTTTAGTGTTGTTATGCTACTAAAATTATTTTGAAACTTTCTTTCATAAACCTATTTGCATAGAGTCCAATTATTTATCAAATTATACCCAATCCAAGTATCTTTTGAGTCTTTATCTAGAGAAGTTACACTATTCACCTTTGTCTAGTTTCTTAGATGAAAGAATCTATTTTCTGCCATTATTTGGGAAAGAATAAACTATCTCCAAGTGTCTTTTGTTTCATACCTTATAATGATTGATCAAGTTTATGTTCAAAACTCAAAGTGACTAGTTTTTGTTGAAAAGTGTTTAAAATCTATTAGATTAAGCATATCATATCTATTTCAAGTCTAGATTTTGACATCAATTGGCCAAAATTCCTAGTACATAGCTTTGTTTGAGCCTCAATTTTGAACTGCATTTGGCTAAAAGACCTAACAACTTGTATTTTTCCTAGATTAGACTCATTTGAAACACTTTGATCCTAGAATTTGGCATTTTGATTTTTGGTACATATACTTGACCTTTTTGTGTGAGACATGTAATGTTAGACATTTGACATTAGCTTGTTTTATCACAAATAATTTCATCAATATTTTTGGATATAGATATCCATCCTTTTAACTAGTTTAGATCAAATTTCAACCTCTTTTTAGACATCACTTTTTTAGAGTTTATATAAGTCTATTAATTTTGGTCACAAAACATTTACTATGTATCCCAACATGTATTCTTACACTTGTATTAGCCTCATGTACAATTTGAGATTTAGTAATATAGTTTTACAAGAATCAATGGTTTAAGACCCCTATGCAGACAATGTTATTTATGAGATAGATCCTTGTCCATCTTATAACACTAAAATAGGGGCACAAAACCAAGACCCATTGGCTCATTTTTTGGTTATAAAGCTTCCATAATCGAATCAAGATTATGAGATAATAAAGCAATACCTATCTATGATACCTACAGTTCAAGAACCATTTCCTCAACAACTATACTATGTTACTAAACCATAAACAAATGATCTTTATCTATTTGGGCATCACTTATTAGAAAACAAAGATGAGATTTTGGCTAGAGATTTAGAATTAAGGGCTTAGTTTCTGGTAGACTTCCCCCATGAGAATTATCCAAGTCCATTAACAATTCTTGACAACATATTATATAGTCAACATGCTTCTTCTAGAAATCCTTTAGCTCAATCCCTAATGGTATATCAGGACCCTAGTATTATTGTCAAAGGAAAGGACCCTATGGAGGGTCACTTTGTATAGATGCATACATCATACCAAACTTACTTGAGCCTAGCACACAATTTTAATCATATGATTGTGTCAAATAGGCCTCTTATTGACTTGGTTCCTTTAATAGGAGTATTAATAAAATTTACAAATCAGGACATCCATGGTGTAGACCCATTCATGTAAAACACTTTGTTTTAAAACTTTTTTCATATGCTAACCATCAAATAGTTGTATTCTACTTCTACATAGAGTATTGAGTAAAACATAGTGGACAATGTGCAAGCAACTTCTAATCCAAACCAAAGTGGTGTAAGTACATAAAAAACTAGTCTACAAACAAGTGTACCTTTGGTTAACACCATGAGTGGTTCTCAAATTTAGGGAGTAGGAGTTTATACATCCCAACCTTAGAAAACTACTACCACTAATCCTCAACCAGATACTTCTTCAAGAGCTCAACCAAAAAGGTTAAATAACCAACCAATGACCAATGTCATGCCTCAACAATAAAATGTGATGAATCCTACTCCTCCCCAATAGGTAATTAGTATCATTCCACAATAGTATGCATAATAAAACCTACCAATATATTATAGGAAAAATATATTGACACCTCAACATGGGGCAACCAATATTCCACCTTGCTAGGTAGTAGAAAACATACCTCTTTCCTTGTAGACCAATAACCAATTAAAAGTCAAATGATGTCTATTAAATAATGTATGACTATTGGTTAACAACAAATGCCAACTATCTAACATGAATCCACTTCCCAATTGGGATTCATGTAATAAAGAGGTGATAATATTCTTCAAGTATCGATCAAACAACCTTTGCCTTTTGTGTAGAACGTGCCACTAGTTTAAAGATATGGTCCTGGTTGACAAGTACCCCCCTAATAGCAAGGTTTAATTAGTTAGAAGTAGGTCCCTATTTAGCCTCAATAGACATAGTATAATTATATCCCTCCATCCCAACTTCAATATCCTCAAAATCAAGCCTATATACCTAATCCAAACCATAATATCACACAACCATAAATGTAATTTCAACAATAATACTCTAATCCACATATACGTATTCTTGGTCCATTCCTCAACCAAACCAACATACCCTAGTAAATTCCTTCATCATACCCCAATCAAAGTGCTTCACTTGTGACTACTTAACCATCTACCTAGGCCAATATTCCACCTCAAACTAATGTTCCCACTAATTTCCTAGCCCAAAAACTATAACAGATGAAGGATGTAATTGCTACCATCCAAGCTGAGAAATAAAGTAAAAATTTTAAGTTGGATGACATGTGTTCTTGTCCATTTAACATTGATTAATGTTAGATACCATTTCCTCAAGGATATGAACCACTAAAATTTGATAAATACAAGGGGAAAGGTGACCCCAAGGCTCATTTAATCATGTTCTTTGTTGCATGCTAGCTAGTGACATAGAGTGACATATACCTTTTGTTGTTGTTACTAAGGAGTTTATTAAGACAAGCATTGGAGTGTTTTTTGAAGTTGGTCAAGAATTTAATATCAAATTTTGATGATCTTTTAGATAAGTTTGTACAACACTTTTCATATAATCTTAAACATGATATTTCATTGGTCAACTTAATGCAAGATATGTAAAAGGTTGGTGAAAGTTTTGAAAGTTATCTATAGTGATGGAGATCCCTTGCAAGATGATTCACCCATAGTTTACCAAATAAATAATTATCTGCTATGTTTACCAAAATTTTTTGTAATGAGATATCCTATCATCTAGTACTATAGTGTGTGCATACCTTTAAATATGTCATTGATAAAGTTTTTTTAATCAAATGAGCCCTTATCAATAAATGTATCATTAAACTTACTTCATCAAATTGGAACCAAAATACTAATCAAGGAAATGGCTAAAACCAAAACTAGCATCAAGTCCAAGTGCTATCATCATAACTAGCATAGTCTAATAATAATGATAGACCAAAACAATAAAATTGTAATAAAAATGTTGTTGTAAATGGATTAATAAAGTTAAGACATGTATAAATAGTGCAAACACCATCTACTTAGCCTATGTAGCATATGCAAATTATGCCTAACCCACAACCTTTTTAGCAAATGTAACAAGTGTAATAGCTTAGGCCCAGACAATAAACACAATAACCTTTACCATTACAAACTCCTCCTCTAGGGAGAATAATGCCTATTCATCATGTTTTTAGTGACATTAGAGAAGAACCTATTGAATCAATGTTTTAAAAACTCACTACTACTAATCTGATTAGCTATCCTATACTAAAACATTATCTTAAGGGCATCCCTTATCTTGATTTGTACCACCAAAATGAATTATGTGAATATCATCAAGTTAATGGACATAATTTGTGTCATTATGTGTAAATCAGATATTTGATTCAAAATATGTTAGATAATGGTGAGATAAAATTTGATGGTAATGCTTCCACTTCTAGTTAGACCCTTAGAGTCTATCAAAACCCCTTTCCCTAACATAAAAACCAACCATAATAGTAGTAATGAAAATAATGGCTTGTATAACACCTAAAAAAATAGATTCAACAACCAAGGATGAACCAACAGAGTCAATAAAATCACCAACAATAGAACCAATAGCATCTGAACAATGGATAAAACTAATCTCAAAATGGTAACAACCAACATACCTACCATGCAATTACATATGACTATAATAGGGTTATAGGTCATATTTTAGGAGGTCATGTTAACACCATTTCTATTAATTTGAGATTAAATTCTAATAAATCAATACCTTTGCTAAATAATGTCAATCTGTCAACTCGCATTGATAATCCTTCCTTGACCTGAAACCACACATAAGTGTACCAACAACATGGATTACTAATTTTGGACCCTATACTGATACTCATCATTTCCTTATGACCATACATAAGTGCACCAAAAAATGAGACTTATCATATCTAGTCCCCAACCATCACCATCATTTGTTAGAAATCATGGTCCTATATTTAATCTTGATTGTGAAATCATAATTCAATGGTAAAGAATAACATCCAAGGTCCACAACCATCTTCCCCTTCAATCATCACCTAATAAGCTATTATACCTTGAAACAAACCATTTAACACTAACTAGGAATTTTTTTTTGACATTATGGAATAATTGCAAAATATAGCTACACAAATCTCCATTTTAGATTTGTTGCATATGTCAACAATCCATAAAAACATTTTGAATGAGTTCCGTAGCCAATCCATGGTTTCAAGTGAGATATCCACTGACAAATTATAAGCATTAGTTGGACACCTAACTTAAACCCAACAAGTCACTTTCAACCAAGGTAATATGTCATCCTTTGGCCCACTGCATAATAATTCATTATACATTAGAATTTTCATAAAGTGGCACAAAGTGAAATGTGTCATTATAGACAATGGATTAGGTCTAAACATGGTGTCTCTAATGCTCATCAAGATTCTCAAGTACATAACATCAGATATTTAAGCCAAAATAATAACCATCAAAGCCTATGATAATAAATAATAAGAATCACAAGGTACCATCTATTTTCTATATATCCTTGGGCCCTTGACCTATGATACTCTTTTCCATGTGCTATATCTCAATTTTTCATATAATATGATTTTAAGTAGACTTTTATTTCATGAATTCCATGCCATCCCATTAACATTTCAACAATGTATCAATTTCTCCTATTCAATAATAGAAGTTTGTATACTAGAATATTTACATCCATATGAGCACTACAAACACCTAGAGGCTGAGATCAAGAGATATAACTATCATTTCAACATGAATCTAAGTGTCCAATTAGGATAATGGAAAAGTAATACTCCTTGATTTACTTGAGGATAACTACATTTATCTTAATACCCTTGATTCCCTTTCCCACGTGCCACCTCCTAAGATATCTAATCATTATACCATCTCACCTAATAGCCCATGAGAGTATATAAACCATGATTCATTTTATATTTCAAACCTTACATATAATCCAAAGTCATTTGGAAGACCTAAGACCAATCTATTTTGTCCAAAATGGAAACAAAAAGGCAAAAGTAAAAAGTATAGTATAGGACCCATCATGTTTATACTGACATCTGGCCTAGAATAGGACCCTTTCAAAGGATATGAATCATGATTATACAATGAAAAATAGGTTTATTGTTATGAGAACTCAATGTATCCTATACCCAATATGATCACGAAGAATCAAGACTATAAAGTAGGAGGTCTCAAACTAAATGAATAAGGAATACTTGATTCGATTTCCATGACTAGATACAAAGGCCCCTATGGACTTGGATTTAAACCACCTAGGGGTGACCCTATGTAACTTAATCATGTTCTATTTTCATATACTAGTGATGATAATTCCATAAGTAAATAAAATTCCAATCATATCCTTTTTGATGACCTGATAAGACCAACTTGTTTAACCCTCATTCTATTTGTACTGTTAGACCAGTCATTCATCACAATCCACAACTATTGTATTATCCCCAACTGATAGACTAGGACCAACAAGAATCCAATGTGCCAATTGATGATTTTCAAAATGATAAAGATTTCTATGATTTTCTAGGCCTTAGAGATAATGTTTCATTAGGGGATCATAAATCAAGGTTCTCAATCAAATTATATCTTGAATTCTATTTTGGAAAACATATGAACACCCTTAGCTAAAATAAAATAATTAAAACATTGAGATCCCAAAGTGGAAACCTCTTTGAGACACTTTTCGACTCGGAAAAAAGTAAAGAAAAATTCTAGTCTAGTGGTGAAAACCTATTTCAGGCATCATTACATGGGGGTGTTCAATCTTCTTCAAACATAGCTCAGGAGACTACCAAAAACAAACTTGTTTATGAGTCTGAGTTATGTTTTGAATAATAATCTTTCAATAAAACATTTAGTATTTTCCAATAATTTTTGTTACATAACTAAACCTCTCATTAGGGGACTCTGATTCATCTTACCTTTGGGAACTCAAAGAGTTAGTCCAAATAGAGGACTCTAATGTTGCCAATAAATTTAGATCATTACCCACTATCCTTGAAGATGGTTCAACCCTTCTAGTGGAAGATAAAATAAAGGTGAACATTATGTCCATAGATGATCCAAATTAGATCAATCTAGGTATGTCCCTTACTAAGAAGGAGCATGAAGTCCTTATAGTCCTTTTGAGGAAATTTATTAACATATTTGTATGGGCATATTCTGACATGCTAGGTTTGGACCCCACATTTGTTCTACACCATCTTGTGGTCAATCCTAATGCCAAACTAGTGAAACAAAAGTTGTATAAGATACATCCTCAAATTTTTGTATTAGTGAAAAAAGAGTTTGAAAACCTCTTAGAATCAGGATGTTTTCAGTAGATCGACTATTTAGATTAGATCTCTAATGTTGTGGTAGTTAGCAAAAAACCAAAAGGAATCAAAATCTATACTGATTTATAAGATATAAACAAAGATTTCCCTAAGGAAAATTTTCCATTTCCAAAAATTGACATGATAGTCAATTCCATAATGGGTTATGAAATTCTTTCATTAATGGATAGTTTTTCAGGGTATAACCAAATTAGAATAGCACTAGAAGACTAGCACAAGACAACATTCACCACTCCATGAGGAACATTCTATTATCATTTTATGCCATTTGGTCTTAAAAATGTAGGGGCCACCTATTAAAGATCCATGACCATCATATTTCATGATATGATACATGACATTACCAAATACTATGTCGATGACATTATTGGCAAATCAAAGACCAAGGTTGATCATTCAATAGTGTTACATAGAATATTTAAAAGACTACATAGTACAAAGTCAGAATTAATCCTAATAAGTCTATCTTTGGTATTACTTTAGGTAAATTTCTTGGCTTTGTTATGTCTCATCAAGATATTGAAGTTGATCTAGCTAATGTCCAAACCATAATAGTGATGTCACCACTGACTAATTTGAGGTAGCTTCATAGTTTATAGGGCAATATCTAGTCTATCTAATTCTTCATATCATAGTTGGCCAATAAGTGCCATAGTTTTATGAATATAATAAACAAGGGAGTCACATTTCACTAGGATGATCATTTCCATAAATATTTTCAATAGCTAAAGGACTATCTATCAAATCCACCTATTTTGTTACCTCTTATGCTAGGAAAAACATTCTTGTTGTATTTATTTGTTATTGACAATGCCCTAGGGGCACTTTTGGATCAACACAATGATAATGGAAAAGAGCATGTTTTGTAATACTTAAGTCATACACTATTCATTTATGAACATAATTATATGCCTATAGAAAAATCCTATTTAGCCATGGTCTTCATAGCTCAAAAATTGCACCATTACATGTTAAACAATAAAACCATGGTTATTTCAAAAGTAGATCTACTCAAGTATCTACTATCCAAAAAAGATTTTCAAGGTCATATGGCCAAAGAGATCATGCCTCTTAGTGAGTTTGGAATTGATTACATCAACTAAAAATCCATTAAGGGGCAAGTTCTTCTAGATCAACTTGGTAAAGGACCCCTTATTGACATAAAACCACTTACATTCTAATTTTGTAATGAATCATAATGACCATCATTGACACACCTCTTGAGAAGTAGAATTTAAAGTTACATTTTGATGTGTCATTCACATAACATGGATCAAAGGTAGGCCTTTTATTTATTACACCATAGGGGGATATAATCCCTAAATCATTTAGGATGATCTTCCCTTGTACCAATAACATGTCTAAATATGAAGCACTTATTATAGGACTTTGACAAGTGGTACAATGGAACATATCTCATATCAAGGTTTATGGTGATGCTTAGTTAATCATCAATCAAGTTATAGACCACTTTCAGACCAAAAATGACAAGCTAATTCTATATAAGTCCATGGTCAACACCCTCAAATAGTAGATTATTGACATTCAGTTTGAGCATATAGCAAGGGAAAGTAACATAATCATAGACGTTATGGCTAGTATTAGATCTTTGATTAGAAAAATGGACATAGCTAAATAGTATCAATTATCTGTCAATAATTTGCTAACACTAGCCAATTAACCTTCAATTGTCATGAGGATTTGTGATATTGTTGGTGTTAGCTCTATTTGGTACTGAGACCTTTACAACTACCTCCAAGACCAAATTATACCCCGTAGCCTATCTTTAAATTAATCAAAAGCAATCATTCACCAAACCACCCATTATACCTTACTTATATCAACCCTTTACCATCATGGTTTTTATGGAACTTTGTTTCATTGTTTAACTTCACTAGAATATACACAAGTGTTACAAGAGGTTCATGAAGGAGTATGTTGAGCCCACACTAGTGGGATAGTCCTATCCAAAAAAATCTTGCATATTAGTTATTATTGGCCCATCATGGATGTAGATGCAACTAAATATGTGAATACATGTGAAAAGTGTCAATGGAATGCCAATTTGGTTCATGCCCCAACTAAAACTGTAAAACCAATGTTGACACCACGGCCATTTGCTACATGGGGATTCAACCTCATTGGGAAGATCAATACCACATCATTTGATGTCCATAAAAATATCCTTATCACCACCAAATATTTCACTAAGTGGGTTGAAAATATACCCCTCACTTACATGATTGGAAAGCAAATTTCTAAGTTCATTTTCAACCATCTCATTTGCTACTATGGTATGCAATTTGACATTATATTTGATAATGGAAGATCATTTAATAAAAAGGATGTCAAATAGCTTTATGTTTAATACAACATCACACAAAATTTCTCCATGGAATATTACCCTTAAGGTAATGGTCAAGCCAAATCATCACACAAAACAATTATTAATATTCTCAAAAATATTGTCAATGATGCAAGTCACAATTGGCACCTTCAAATATTTCATGCCCTTTAGGCATACCATAATAATCATCATACACCTATAAAAGACACTCCATATTCACTTGTTTATGGTACTAAGGCCATTATTCCCATTGATGTTGAGTTACCTTCTTTATGTATCTCTTTTAAGCATGTCCCAGATGATAATGACTATTGAGTAATTCTCCTGCAAGAACTAGAATTACTTGATGAGAAATTTATGGACGTGGTGAATAATATCCAAGCCTATCAAAATCAACTTTTATCCCACTATAATTATCACATGAAACATAGAGAATTTGAACTTGGTGATCTTGTCCTTAAATAATAACAAAAAAATACAATGACAAAAAATAAGCATAAAGGTAAGTTCAAACCCAGTTGGGTTGGTCCTTTCATCATTATGACAAACTATGGAATAGGACCATATAGGCTTGCCACATGATATGGACATGAACATGATAAGCTGATGAATATTATCCACCTCAAGTGGTACTATGCTTAAGTGACTTGGTGTATTATCTATAAGGACCATTTCAAGTTGTATGATTTTATCAGTAGTCTTGTTTGTACTATACCATTTTACCATCCTATCATCCTACTAACTTGTCACTTTTTCTTATCACCTATCCATTCTACCATACCTTTTCCCATCAACTAAGTTGATTTATCCCTCCTTACCCTACCCTATGACCTTAGTTCCATTCCATTTTGTTTCAAAGCCATTTTTAACAAGAGGATTTAGATTTAACTTTAGTAGTTCTTTCACATATTCTAGATAGAGGCAGTATATTAAAACAATAATATAAAAGTTTAATAATTTCATCCTTCATTTATTATTTCATTCTCTCTCATTATCTTGATCCTAATTATAACCATCTATGGGAAAATTAGTATAATTAACTTTTGCCATTGTGTATTAGTTATAACTGCCTATGGGCAAACTAGGGGCCACATTTATTTATCATTCCTTGACATGCCAACTTGTCATTCTTATGTCATACTATGCCTTTATACCAACTATGCCTATTTTGTTTAAATTGGCTACTACGTTAGTCAGATTCCTTCATTGTATGGTAGAACTATAGTGACTTGAGGTCCCATCCTGGGACTCTTCAAGAAATGCTTGATACTTGTTGAGGGAATCTCAGTCACCCTTTTCCATGCTCTCACAATTTTGTGAGCAACCTTTTCGATGCTCTCGCTATTTTACAAGCAACCTAAGCCATACTCTCACCATTTTGTGAGAAACTTAAGCCACACTCTAATCATTTTTTAAGCCACATAAGACACACTCTTGTCATTTTGAGAGCAACCTTTTCTACACTCTCACCATTTTGTGAGAAACCCTTTGACATGATTTCACCATTTTTTAAGAAAATTAAGCCATGATCTCATTATTTTACAAGCAAACCTAAGACATATTTTTGCCATTTTGTGAGCAATCCTTTTCCATGTTCTCACCATTTTGTGAGAAACCCTTTTCAACACTCTCTCCATTTTTTGAGAAACCTAAGCCATTATCTTTATATTTTGTGAGAAACCTAATCCATATTCTCACTATTTTTCAAAAAACCTAAGCTGTGCTCTCACCATTTTGTGAGCAACCTAGGCCACTCTCTCACCATTTTTTGAGCAACATAAGGAATGCTCTAGCCATTTTTCAAGCTTGGACCATTTAATTTTTCATCATTCTCAACTGAGTTGATATACTCTAAAATTCCAAAAACATTTGTAAAATCATTATAGAAACCAAAAACATTGACCACTTCTTTACCTTAAGGATTCTGAGAACCCTTACTAAGTTATAAGATAATCACTTATCATTTATTTTATCCATCCTTTTTGGCCTTTTATCCCATTCAGTTTCCATTTTTTAAGACCATTCCTAATCTTATATCACATCCATTATGTTTTTTTCATCAGTTATCATTTTCTTCCTTTTTCTTGGGAGAACTAAATTTTGCCTAAAGTTTTTATTGGATATTTTGTCTATGGAATTATGTAGGTAGCATCTACTTGCCTAGGGAATATGAAGATAGCTTAGCCACCCCTTCCTTTTCTTATTTCCCCCCATATTGTTTATTTGTTAAGTTGTCACCTATTTTATAAGGGTAATATTCATCACATTGTTTATACTAACAATAGGACTAACTATTATTTATTTCTTCGCTTTTTTTATGTTTGTTGTTTATGTACCTATTTGTTTTCTTTCAATGCTATTACCTTGATTTAGTATATTTATGTTCATTAGGTGATTCCTTTCACATGTATACTTAAATCCATTTGTATACATATTTTTACATTGTTATCATGGTTTTTATCATTAGTGTATTGTTTCCCTTGAATATTGGATTATGAGAGTTAATCTTTATGCATCTTTCAGCCTAATCCTCATGGTGTTCTATCAAGAGGCCTACCATACAATGATACAAAAAAATCATATTTAGGAAGTCTATTCACCAATGGTGGCATCAACATCTCTTCAACACCAACATCCACAACATCCCAATCATATCCTAAATAGGTAATTCACCATGAAATAATTTTAGCCTTTGTTAGTTTAGATGAACATCTCCCAAATATTAAGTTGTTCTAATTCATTATTGCCCTTTATGTCATCATATCATCATCATCAGCTAATTAATCATATTTTACATAATCAGGGTCTAATGATTATAATTTCCTATGGTCAAATAATTTTACACCATCCCACCTACATTTCTCAATGATTATAACTAACTTTAGGCAAAGCATTGTGTTATCACCAAATTTAATTTATTTTTTCTCAAATAGGGGCATATTTTTATCATGTTTATTTGTCCTAACTAGGTATCTCCATCTTATCAATGATTATATCCAAATTTAGGCAAATCATTGTGTTATCATACCATGTTCCCACTATCGGGGTACAATTATTATAACCACCTTTGGGTAAATAATTATACGCCATCCCACTTTCATTCTCAATGATTTTGACTATTTTTTAAGAATCATTGTGTTCTCACACCATAATATTCATATGTTTGGTTCCCTTGATTTTTGTTTTATTTTATGGATCATTTGTTGACCTACTTGTGCTAACCATTCCTTTGTGGGGGCATCATATAGTTCATCCATTATTGTTGAAGTCATAGGCATGCAAGACCTTTTAATTCTTTGAGAAGATGTTATTATGCCTATATATTTTAACACCTTATAAAATATGGGTAAATTTTAGACACATAAAAGTGACCTCCAATGACCTCTAACTAGGCTTTTGACCAATTTTTATCAAAATAAATAATTTAGCCTAAAAACACTAAAATATGATAAAAGTTGTGAACCTGTCATATACAAGTGCCAATTTTGGCCAATGTATCCCTAAATTAGGTAATGAATTTTATTAGATAGATAACTCTAATTAGATAATTTTGATTCAAAGTTATTATTTTTCACCTAGGTGCTTTGGATTGCTTTTTTCTACCAAATTTCTTGCATGAGACATGTGCCCTTGTTATTTTGTGTTGGCAATATCCTAAATAGAATAATATATCCAACACATCTTACATCACATAATAATTCTAATCTAGTAAAATTTTGAGCTAATAATATTATATTTTGATCAATTTTATTAATTTGTGCACTAATTATCAAGATTTGCACCAAAATTGATAGATCATGTTTAAGGCTAATTAATTTGAATCAAGAGCTTAAGTTAATTTTACATAGAACTTGTTGAATATTTTATTAATGGAAATTGATATCAAATATTTTCATCATCATTTCTTAGGAAGACATCCATAAGACATAAATGCCACAAATATTTGATTAAGCCCTCCCATGCCTCTTTAATGACTCTTTATCCCAAATATTTATGAGGGCATTTATTGATTTTAGCCTCCAAAATTGAATGGATTATTAACCACACATCTTCATCTTGGGATAGATGGTTTAGATTCATTCTGATCATTTAAAAGAATCTATAAATATGAGGCCTCAAACTCATAATTGAAAAATCTCTTTTGGTGTAAAGTTATAATTCTAAAAAGCTCTCTCAAGCCATTAATGTAGTGTTATCATGATCAACTATTGAGCCAAACCAAAGTCATCACAAGCCAAAGGTGAAAAGGAAAAAATATGATATAACCAAGCCTCCTTTGATGAAGACTCATTGAGCATAAGCCAAGCAATCCGTTTCAACAAGCCATTTGGAGCATCCAAGGAAGGTGAAAGATCATTTGTATTTTTTATTCTAGTTGTGTTTTCCATTCAGTTTTGTGCATTACTCTCTCCTTTGTATCTAGACTTAAGGTTTTAGCTATTAGTGTGTTATTTTGTATCTTTATTTCATATAATAACACTATACTAATCTCCCCTTATTAAAATCCTATGTTCACAATTATAACTTGTTTTCAAAAGTGATAAGAGTTTGGAATAATTTTAGTAGTGTAACAACACTCCTATAAACAAAGTCATGGTAAATGGTTTAGACTATAATATCCAACTTAAATGTTTGAGATGAAATGGGTAGCATAATGATGCCCTATTTAAATAAGGGACACACAAATGGTTTTGAAATAAATATCTAAATGAAAAAATGCAACATAAATAAATAGAATAACACATCTTAGGCTAAAGAGGTGTAAAAACAACATGATAGTTTTGGATTTATTTTTATGTGACAACACAAAAAAATATATTTAGTCTAAAAACACAAATTTAAATAAAATAAAAATAGAATTAATACTCATGGGTCATCCTATTCCCTATAAATGACATAGGTGTGCATACCTTTAGCCAAAGTTTCCACTGATATACTATTTCTTGTGAGTAATTAAGTGTTAATCCAAAAAACAAAGTACAAGTGTAGGTATATTTTTTTACAACCCTATGTCTCTCAAGAATTGATACTTGACATGAAATTATAGTATGTATCACTCAAAATTTGGCATGAAATTATATGACAAGTTGGTTTTTTTCTAAAATCTATAAGTTTCACATATATTAGATGGTCCCAATTATGAAAAACACAAGAGTAAAATCATTTAAATTAGGTTTATATCTATTAAATTACTATTAAAGGGCCTATTACTTTACATAGTGACTCTAGAAATGTACTTCTTAGTGGATTTTGATGTTTAGCAAGATTTGACCCAAGTTTTCATTAGGATTGGAGAGGTTAGCCATTCAACCCCTTGATAATCCTAGTATCACATGCCCTAATTTTTATAACTCATCATGGATCATGGTTAGTGTGATGATAAGAGATGAAACCTTAGGTCAATTCACCATTAAATAACTTGTGGGGAGGAGATGAACTCTCACCCACAAGTCAAATGTATAAAAGAAATAAATGAAAAAGGAAAGACTTTAGAGGTTTTTTTTGGGTTACCCAAGTCACTTAAATCTTAGGGAGAGAATATGAAATATTATTTATAAAAAAAAATTCAAACAAAGGTAATAAATTAAGTTATTTTGGTCACCTGAGTTACCTAAAATGGAGGCGGGGGAGAGCATACATGTAATCATTCATAGTTTTCCACAAACAAAGAAACTAGTCTAAGAATCTTTGGACTTTAGATAATAATGAAAAATAAACACAAAGTAAAAAGTCTCTTAAGATCTTTAAATAAGGTGTATGTTTATTTTAATATCACTAAATTTAAGTTTGATTGAAATTTTGGCTCCTTGGCCTTGTTTGTACTTCTATTTTTTTTAAAACAACTAAAAGGAAAATACAACTAAATGGACTTTAAGAACCAAATAAAATGTATGTAATATTTTAACAATGCTTAAACTTTATTCTCTCCAATTTAGGGCCTAAAAATTATTAGAGTGTTTGCCTACTTAGAATCCCAAAAGGAATTGAGCAAATAACAATTTAATTTGAGCTCTTGGGTTTTTATTTTTGTCTTGGAGAAAATCAATAACAATCACACAGAGTTTGATACTGATTCCTAAAATCGACATCGATTCAATCAAATCATCCATGTTTCTTAAAAACTTAAGAAAATATTTAATATGTAAAATGGTTAATAATCAAGCTCAAAGCATAAATATCTCATATATATACAGTATTAATGGTTAAATAGACAACAAACAAGTTGTTAAACATAAAATGAAAAAAAAAATATCAATAAAAATAAATTTTAGCCATGTTCCTGCCTTGCTCTATTTTCTATGTAGAGATTGTGGTTGATTATTACGATTGACATAAACAAATAAAATTGGCATTTATCCCTACAACCTTGTTAAAAAATACATAAAATTCAAAGCTAAGACTTGAAATTTGAAGATTTTAATACATCAATTAAAAAAACTAAAACTAGCATATTAATCTACTTGGACATACAATATGTTTGGTCCCACCAGGCATGACATTATGTACCTTAAGAGTTTAAAGATGAAAAAATTTGTATATTAGTCTTTTGTTAGCCCTAATGAGAAATCATCAAGAACAAAAATTACCTAAGACTAGACCCTCTTTCCTAAGAACATGGGGGAGCTTAACACAATAATCAAGAGCACAAAATAGAGATGAATACAATATAATTTTCTTACCTCCCTTTTCACATATGATGCTTATTTTTTGGTATAAGAATGTTTTAACTCGGCCTATTATGATTTAAGTCTTTTATAAATGTTCTTCCAAGGAGCTAAAATCTTTCCAATCATCATTTTTGGCTTGGTGTTGAAGCTTGGCATAATTTTAGCATCAAAGGCTTCAAGAAGGTACTCTAATATAATAACATTACACACAAAAGCTTTCTTATCAAGGGCATGGTTAATTTTATTTATATCTCAAATAACTAACTCTAACCATGGGTGGGTTAGGTTAAATTCTAACTTGGGTTGAGTCTAAATTAACCTTGGTTAAGTCAATCTAAATCTAAAAGGGTTTAAACCACTCATGAAATCTTGACACTTTAGTTTTAGATATTTGTGAGGCATGACAACTAATTTAAGATATTTCTGAGGTGTGATTCATATTTTTTAATATTTATGAGATAATAAATAACTTTATTAGATCGTTTGACTCTTTGACTTATTTTTTGGCAAAAATCCCTTTTTAGTCAATGAAATTCACTAATTTGATTTGGAATTTTGTTTAATAAGGTTAACTAATATTTTTAATATAATTAGTCTTATTTAGTTATTTTTAGCTTTTGGTAATTCATTTAAATGTTTTGAATTAATATCTTAACATACCAAAATTGCCAAATTACTAGGTAATAATTTGACTATGGTTATAACTGAACTAGTTTAATGATGCATATATGATAATACACCAAATAAGCTATCCTTGTCATTTTTCAAGATGATTAAATCCATTATGAAGATATATTTTAATAATTTAAGAGATTTCTAGGCTTAAAATATGTTGTTTTCTAGAAATTGAATTGAATGTTAGTTTTAACATGAAAGTGGGAAAAAGGAGTGTTTACAAATGAGGCATGATGTCCATGATGACACCCAAGTAATAAGGGTAGATGCCTTAGGTCCCTCATGGCATCAAAAATTTGTGTGTAATCAATAAAAACAAGTGTCATGGCCATGATGCATACAATAAAGTATACATACAAAACACATATGACATGTAAAGTAGGACAAGTGGCCATAATATAAGGGACATGGGAAAATTTCATTAAATATGAGAAAATAATATATACAAAGACATGTTCAAATGTCCACATATGTAATCAATAAGAAAGTTGGCTTAGAGCCACATAGGACATATTCAAATGTTTGCATACACAATCAAAAAGACACACATAAGGAAATGGGAAAATGTCCAAAGTATACATACTATAAATAGAAGTGGTGTAGAACCAAATAAAAATGGCACATTAAAATTCCATAGAATAGAAGAAGAAAATAAATATAATCAAGTCTAGACTAGGTAATATAGAAATTAAAGTATGCATGAATATGTAAAACAAATTTGTGTAAGAGATAAGATATACTTATGTTGAGTCTAAAGTTTATACACATAATATTTACAATTTTTATCAATTAATGATGCTTCTATCTTGAAGGAACCCATCAAGTCTCAATCTCTCTAAGTGCATGCCTTAAAGGGTGCACTAGGAAAGGAGTGGGTAGACCATTGGTGTTTCATAAGATTTTTGTCCCTTATTACCACTTGATATCTACACACGTCTCCTAAAACCATTCCCCTAATATTTGCCTCCTATTTTTCACCCTCATCTAGTAATTTACCACCTTCATTAAACATTCCCTAACCTAAAACCTTTTTTGATAGTTTACATTACATATTCAATGGCATCAACCTTGTACTCTTATTGATAACAATTATTAGGGTCTAGATTACCCCTGACTAACCTAGTACATTACCTAATTTGTTTATTTGTTAATAACAATAACAGGTCAACTAGGTCAACCTTGTCAACCTAAACTTTCAAAAATATTTAGGGTTAGATCCTCCTATATAAACACATCTATTTTTCCATTCTTATGGAGATAACAAGAGTTAATTATTCATTTGTACATTTTTTACACTTTACTCTTCTACCATTCTAATTGAGGAGTGTTAGCTTAGGGTTTTTACTTGGAGAATAATATTGACTTGTGGAGAAGTCTTTGATGCTTTGGCCTTTTCTTAGTGATCCTTACAAACCAAAACAACCTCTTATGAAGCACCTTTGACCAAGGAAGAGATTGAATATCGATGGTTTTGTTTTCAAGGTAAGAATATCTAATTTTACTCCTATATTTAATATATAGAAGTAGTAAAAGTAATGGATTTTGAATATATTACTCTCTCCATACATTAAGGTTTTACTTATACATAGCTTAATTAGGATTCTCTTATGCATGTTTACTTTTATTTCTACTAACCCCCTCTTTGTGCCACAAGGTTTGATGATCACAAGATTATACTTTAATTTACTTGTTATTATCTTAGTGAATATGAAAACATAAGACCTAGTTATGGTTAATGCATAATTTTATTTGTATGGAGGATTTGGAACCCTCCCTAATGATTTTATTATGGTAAAAGATCCATTGATTAGTTTTAGTGGATCCATCTTGGTCATGACCCATAATATCTAATGTATCCCCAATCATAAGTGTAGGTAGGATTTATCTTCTCAAAGCTAGGATTGATTTATAGATTTGCTACATTTCCCATTACATACAATCTAGTCAACCTGACATAAATATAAACCTTGAAGTTTTTATTTCACACTATAATTTTTTAATAATTTTATTATATTTTTAGTACTCTATTGAACTAGTAAGTATAGTTCTAACTTCCTATGCATTGGTTTAACACATAGTTGCATCAAAATGACTATGTTTTATCTATGTAGGTCTTCATTAGATATAGGTTACTAGATTGAATAGGTTGACATAGTACTCCTTTTAAGTTCTATATAATCATACAAAGTTGAACATGTCAACTTTTTCATCTTATTCTCTCTAGCAACATTTAGATTAATAAACTAGGTTGAATAGGTTAGATTAGTCATATTATTCTTATTCAAAACATAGGGTTTTATAAAGCTAGTTTGAACCAATTGACATAGTTTATAACATTTAAAAGTAGCATTTAAGGCACTTTAACATAAAATTTACAATCCTAACCATCTTCAATCCCACCAAGGTTCCTCTCTTTTCTCTCTCTATCATTTCAGTACTTTTTTAATTCTATTTTATACAAGTTAGTAATATTCAAAATTGAAACCCTACAACCAACTAAGTCAACCTAATTGACTTAGATCTATAGCTTATCTTCTATCTGAAAGACATAGTTGACCCATTCAACTCTATTCTTAAAGACTTTACTTCTATATAATAGTGGTAACCCAATGAACTCTATTATATATTATTTGGATATAGTGTCACATAAACTAACTCTATGTAATTCTTCATCAAATAATTAACAACTATTTTCTAGTAATTAATTCACACTTCCTTTTTTAGTTGTGTGTATGCTTAGAGTAACTCACATAGTCTAAGTAGGTTTTTATTTGAATTTCCATTTAGTTACACTATTTTCTCTTTTACATACACTACCAAATCACATAATATTCAAAATGCATTTAGAATCTTATCTTCCCAAGGCCTAACTACTTGGATTTCATCACCAAAGAGGAAGCCAATTAGTTTTTTAGCCAAGTATAAATACTAGTTAATGGTATATATTGGAAAATCACCTAACACCCTTATCAATATAATATTTTGAAGTGAGGGAGTAGGCCCAAATACTAAGATAGTACCATTACCAACACAAAACCCTTTCAACCCAAACATCTTAAAACCATATATAGATTGCTTTCTAGTTCCCTATTTTCAACCAACTTTATTATCACACTTAAATAAATAATTTATAATAATATAATAACACTCAATATGACCACATAGATATAATTTAATTTTTAGTTGAATGCTTGCTCTGTAATCAATGTGTGTTATATTACAAAAAAATGTATTAGCCAATGTTGGTGCAAGGTTTTATGTTGTGTACTCCAATTAGATCACTCATATTGATCCAATTATTTGTTTATAATTTCAATCTTACTTCACTTATATTGAAAAAAATTTACCCTATGTTAGAAAACTATCGTTATGGTCGACACGGTCTATTGTAAATTCTATATTTCTTCCTACCAATAGTACACAATTAACCATCATAACTTTATCTCTTATGTATCTATTCTTCCCATTTATAGTAGTACATAGTTAACCCTATCAAATATGTACTCTTTTTATCCCCTTTTTTAATATTACTCTATCAACCTAGTTGACCCTATATCTGATTATTGACCTTGCTCTTCTATTTGTCTAATTTATTTCTTTTTCTAGTTGAATTCCTTCTCTATCTAGATGACTTAGTTATCTATCCCTAATTTATCTTTCTTCTTGCTTAATATTATGTTACTTTCCTCAAATCATAATGAAATCCCCTATTATAATCTTCTTGGAAAACTTGAATCCATTTAAAAACTATATGGGGTATTATTTTCTCGGATCCACCTATTCCCCTATTATAATCTGATCATTTTTATACCTATCAAGATAATTATCATATTCAATATTTTCATCATAATGTTGGAATGATCCATACAAGTTTATCCAATAATTACACTAGTAATCCACCTCTCAATAACCCTCCCCCTAATGGCAATCTAAGGAGTCCTCTTATAAACAATAACCCAAAAATTGATATGACTTAACTTCTTATACAATTCATATAATAAATGAAAATAATTAAAAAATCTAACACCTCTTAAATGATGAAATTTCAATATCATTTAATCAATATGTATAATCAACCTCCATTTCTAATTTTTCAAACTAGTAAAAATTTTATTCCTCCACCTTTTAGAGATGCCTCAGTAAATGTTATTCCTCAACCTCTCATGAATTAAAAAATGATAAAAAACATTCTAACCAAGACTTTAAATCCTCTCATCATTTCCATTGATATTGGTAACATCTCTCCAAATATAAACAACAATGGGACTAAAGACCCTGCAACCTTTATTAAAGAATTTAGAAATATTTATAAAGAGTGAATCTAAACTAATAATTTCACCACCATTAAAATTCTAGTTAAAACCTTCATTGGTGATGTATTTTAATGGTACAACTAACATCCATGACATTCCATCTAGTAACTAGAGGATTTACTCAATCCTCTAGTTAAAGAGTTTAAACACAATGACCTTCCTAAAAATTACCTTTTCCATTTCATCAATGCTAAGCAATATCCCACTAAATCAGCTCATGATTTTATCAAATGATGGAAATATTTGGCCCATAATTATAAACATTACATAACTTATGATAATCTATTTAAAATATTTGTAGGTGTATTAACCCCTTCACTTCAATATAAGGTCTGAATGTTTCCCCTCAAATGCCTAATGAAGCTCTTGACCAAGCCAAACATCAAGACTTATTCATGAATCAATTAAAACTTAATACCAAATTATTGAAGGGAACATTTTAAAATTATACTAATTCCATCACTAGAAATAATCCTCAAACCAAACTAGGAGCTTATAAATCTGACAATCCCCCATCTTCTCACATAACACTAATTGTGTAGCAAATGCAATAATTCTTAGTGCCATCTAAACTATTTAATTATCCCAATAATCCTCCTAAATGGTATGACCCTAATCAATTTTGTTAGTTTTATGGTGCAATTAGTCATTCCCATGACACTTGTAGAGGGCGCAACAAATTTATTGTCCACTATATGCTTGGTGATTCCTTTAATCATGAAACCATGATCCAACTCCATCATAAAGAATACAACACCACTTCTCGAAAATGACAAAACCCCAAAGGTTCTTCTTCTACCAACCAAAAATATTTTCCCACATCTACTACTCAACAAAATATCCAATCTATTTATGCTATTGATGCTGATTATGACCAATATTACAACAATTATCAATATGTTAATGTGGCTAAAGTTAACTATCATCACAAACTAGTTCACAAATATCTAGTTACTAAACCTAACAAACCATCTTTGGAAGAGTAACTTCTCAAAGATACTATAACTACTCATTTAGCTTCATAAGCTCATGAGGAACCCTATCCTTCTTATGAACCCCCAACCACTTCCATTCCTTCAAAATTTGCCTTACCTTCTAAACCTCACACTAGTTCTTCTTCTAAATCTCATTGTAACTTTATCAAATAACTCAAATCCATACCTTTAAAGATTACCATTATAGAGTTAGATCAGACCTCCCATTATCATTATAAGTTCCTCATGTAAAAATGACAAGAAATTAAAGATCCATCATCTATAGATAAATAACCACCCTCTCTTAAGCCTCAACCTACCAACATGCATACCATTAAATCCATTTATCCTTATTTAAAACCTTCCATTGAATTACTTGAAGAAGACATGATTAATGTTGAAATCCTTTTTTGTTTTTATGATCCACTTCTATTCATTAAAATAACCATTAATACTACACTTATTCATAATTTTTTAGTTGATGAAGGATCTGGTATTAATGTAACATCTTTGTGGTTGATCCAAAAACTTGGATATAATAAGTATCATCTCAAGAAAACTCATGTAAGCTATTGAGGATTTGATAAAACTAATCAAAATATACTTAGTTATATTTATCTTTCCTTACAATCAAACTTAATACTGTTCAAACTAAACTCATGGTCCTTAATTTACCCTTATCTTATAACATACTCCTAGGATAACCTTCGACTCATATAATGAGGGATATTACCTCTTCTAATAGTCAATGCATCAAGTTCCTACATAATGGAGAAAGGTATGAACTTGAGGCTAATACCAATCCTTAGAGTATTCAACTTCCCAATTTGAAATGTCAATGTTGCATTTTTACCATTCCAACAATCAACAATGCTCCCTTACCTAAATTCATCAACATTAATGAAGACTTACAAGTTATTCTTTATAATTTAGATGATTATTAACCTAATGACTTATAATATAATTGAAACACTACTAATCTACCTTCTTACATCTCAGAGTGGCTTTCCTCCTTCCTTGTTACCTCATGATCACACTATTCCTCTCATTGGTGAGACCACTCATTTCCCCCTTTCATGAAATGCTCAAGACATGTCTTACTTAGAAGATGCCTTCACATGCAATGATTATTTAGCGACCAAATTATTCCAAGATAATTTAACCATGTCTCCACACAAATTTAGTGATCTAGGAATCTCCCCTTTTGAAACTCCTTCTGAATCTCAAGCATGTACCATTTCTCCAACTTATGATGATAACTACATCATGGCCCAATCTCAATCCTAAGACTTTGATGTTCATCATTATTAGAAAAATTTATCACAAATACATGATTTCAACCATGATTTTCATACCATTTCCACTTATTTTGAATTATCTCTTGAAGGTCATGTACCTCCTATTAATTCTCCACTTATCAATACTCCTTAGGTAGTAAAATAAATTCTACCTTTTAAACATCCAACAATTCCTACATATTCTATACCACCTACATATCCAATCATTACATCAAATTTTTCCCCCATAAATGAAATTAATGATATACCAATCTCATATGATTAACCTTCTCTCCCTATTCCTAAGATTACATTAGATGCCAAGGCCACAAATGTACATCAGATACATTCTAAATATGATTGCTATGGTAATCAAATTATTGATGTCAAATTATATGTCAAGTATTATCGTCTTATTACCACCTTTCCTAATGATGAATCCATTATTGAATTACTTCATGCCTAAGAACCTTAACTTCCTCAAAAACATCACAAACTCAAGAATTTTGAAAACAAATCCCCTTCTTTCAATAACTTCATCTCTAGCATCGATCTTAAAACCAATCCAATTTCCTCTTTATCTAATGTACCATATAATTTCCAATATTTCAATGATATGTTTATCAAAAAATCACTCGAATCAAATATGGTAATCCATCATGAACTTAACCAATTACAGTCTCTCATGAGCTCACACCTACTAAACATGATAACTTTAGCTTATTTTTCAATAAATAAAATGAGATATTTTCCTAATCTTATGAGGACATGCTTGGTATTAAACCTAGTATCATGGTGTAAAATATTATCACTTACCCTGATGCTAAATTGGTATGCCAAAAGAAATGAAAATTTCCACCTGAAGTTTCCAACTTATGCTATATATAAATTATCAAGCTTCTTGATGCTAAGTTTATCAAACACTTGGACTATTCTAAATGGGTTTCTAACATAATCCCTATTCAGAATAAGGCCACCAAGATCATTCATATTTGCATTAATTTTTTCAATCTTAATCTTGATTATCCCAAGGATAATTTCCCTCTATCTTCAATAGATGCCATCATTGATTCCATAGTTGGTTATGAAATATTCTCTCTTATAGATGGTTTATCAGGTTATAACCAAATTCAAATTTCCCCCAAAGACAAACATAAGAAAAATTTCACCATAGAATGAGGCACCTATTGTTACATTAAAATGCCCTTTGGCCTTAAAACTATTGGAGATTCCTATCAATGGGAAATGACTCACATCTTTCATGATCTTATTCACAATATTGTAGAGACCTATGTGGATGATCTCATTTTATAATAAAAAATCTAAAAGACTCATGTCTCTATTCTTGCTATCATATTCGACCACCTCATTAAATATAAATTTAGACTAAATTATTAAAAATGTTTTTTTAATGTCACATTTGAAAAAATGCTAGGATTCTTAGTCTCTCTTCATAGCATCAATGTTGATCTTGCCAAGATAAATGCTATCATCAACACACCCATCCCTCAATCCATTCTATATATTTAGACTTACCTCGATAAAATGGCTTACCATATCTATTCTATCAATTATCTTCTTAAGAAAGGTAATGCCTTAGAATGGATGGATCCCTATCAAAATAAATTTGATAATATGAAAGAATCATTATTTCAACCACCTACTCTTTGTCCCTCTTCAAATGGTTGACGATTGACCTTGTATACCTCTTCCACACCCATATTAGTTGGCGAAATTATTGCCTAATCAGATAATACTGGAAGGGAATATGCCATCTACTGCATCAATTAAGGCCTCATTGATTATGAAAAACATTATACAAAATACAAATGTGATTGTCTTGCCATATATTTTGCCATTGAAAAAAATAGAAATTAGATGCTTTATCAAACCACTTACATCATCACTCATTCTGATCCCCTTCATAAATTTTCTCTAAATCCTTTCTTATTGGAGATATAATTAGCAAGTGGATAGTCTTCATGGAATTTGATCTCAGAATTATTACCCAAAAATCTATCAAAGGACAAATCATTATTGATCAACTTGTCCTAGCTCCTATCCCATCTACTAATCACCTTCAATATAGTATTACCAATGATAATATTCTCTACATTTAAGGTCTCAACCAAGACATATATATTAAATATTACTTCCATAACTTTATTATTGACCTTAAAGTAATTAATCTAGAGGAATCCTCTATCTTTCCCAACACTACTAAACCAAAAGTAGTTATTGAATATCTTCCTAAAATTAATGTTGATTTACATGAAGATGCTTGGACCCTTCATTTTGATGGTGATAAATGCCTTCAAGGATCTAGGAAAGGTTGTGTCCTTATGAGACCTATTGGAAAAATTATCCCATTAAAATTTCATCTCACATTTGATGTCAGTAAAAACATGGCAGAGTTGAAGCTTTAATCTTAGGAATGAGATAAGCCCTTGATCTATATATCACATACCTACATGATTTAGGTCACTCCCAACTCATTTTACACTAAATAAATGGTGATTATTAATGAAAAATATAAAATCTCATTTCTTATCATCAAATTACAACTACCCTCACCAAATATTTTTTTCTATTACCATTAAGTTGATCCCTCAAGATCAAAATTTTATTGCCAATTCTCTTACTTCTTTATCATCTCTTTTTCATCTACATCAGTTTATTACTAATATCACTTTTATTATATAAATTATAAATCTCCATGTTCTCAATCCTTTTCTATAATATGTTTTTCAATGGTTATAAGTTATTAATCCTTTATTTTCAACTTTAGCTTTTTGGTCTTTTCTAGATAAAATTTGCACAACAAATTATCCTAGCATGTTTTCATACATTTCCCTCATTCTTATGATAAGGAATCACACTTCAATGTCATTGTATCTTTTTTACCCTTTGTCATAATTTATAAAATTTTAAGTAATTCAAATTATTTCATGTTTTAATCCTCTTGATTTCCTTTCCTTTCAATCTACATTAGATAAAACAAGGTTTAAATCAGGATAACACTATTATTTCGCTTGAATTAACAAGACTCTCAGACACTATGATCTCTAGGTTATCTATCTTAGTAACCAAGTCCCAAGTATTCAAATGAAAGTAATATTTAGTACCCATGTTAGGTTTTCTAAATTTTTTTGGATGAGGAATAGGAAATGTTGTCAATAAAGTTAAAATCCAAACCATATAAAACAAAAGGCATGATATACAAAAGGTAAATTATAAATTTCAAAAGTCCAAATCACACTAAAAATATGTGATTACAAGCACATATCCTATCTCCAATAAAATCTCAAACTCCATAGGTGGCCTCACAATAGAGCCAACGTCCATTGGGGTGTGATAGGCTAGTATATTTGAATAGGAAAATTCAACAAACTCTATGGCGTTATCTAATTTTTCATGAAAGTAACCAATCTTCTATGTAGACTATAGATCTATAATGGGTCTTGAGGAATGGGGAACACATTATTGGAAGTTAGGTCCATTTTTTGGATGATCTACATTCGTCATTTGTTGACCTATGACTTGTGTAGCTAGGAGAAGTTTTTCAACATCCTTAATGTCAAAAGTCATCTTATTTTTAATAAATTAATTTGAGTGTCTTGACTTTAATAAAGAATTCCTCTACTTTGGGTTTTCCTTCATTCTCCCCTCCATCCATTTCATTTCCCCCATTGATAGGTAAAGTGTGATTATAAATCTTCTTCTATATTCCCTCTTATTCACATTTTACAAACATGATAACACTACTTTGTTTTAGTTTTATATATCTTTAAAATATATTAATATGCTTGAGTGACTATGGATCATTTTATTTATACCATGGATTTATATTTCTAGAATCCTCACTTTGTTTTCTTTTACCATTTTTTTAAATTTTTCTACCCCTTTTTATGGGCACATGAGTCCGTTTCTATTTTTATGTTCTTTTTTTATTATTGATTGAGAAAGGATTGTTACTTCTCACTCACCAATGTTATTTTACCATTTTTCTTTCCCATATTTTTTTAAGTAAGGATTGATGCTGATTTCACATTGATGTTTGATTACCATCCTTTTTCACATGTATCCTTGGTTTGATTTGGTGAGTTTTCCTCTCTTACTTAAGATTTACTTTTTTGATTTTTTTGGTTACCTAATTTACTCTATAATTTTGACTTGGTCATTTGGTCTAACATAACACTTTTCACCCCATCTTGGCAAATTTCCAAGTACATCTTATCCACATAAAACCAATTATCTTGGATTTTTTTTCATTTATTTATTTCTTATCTTTAGTTTCGTATCCTTGGGTTTGTCAAAAGTAGTCTCTATTCCCTCCATGATCAAAACTACAAACAAAACAAATGACCATCTAATGATAAAGGTAAGTAAAGGTATCCATACATTTAATTTTTAATTATTTCCCTTTCAATTATTTAATTTTATATATTTTATACTTTAAATTATTCAATTTTTTATCTTCAACATTGTGTGTGTTACTATGTTTCTTTCTTGAAGATCCATCCCCTATTGTACCTAAGTGACATTTGATGAGATTTTAGTGAGGCATATGTATACACATAATATTTTCAAACTTTATCAATTACTGATGTTTTTTAATCTTTCATGACTTTGTTGAGTCTCAATCTTTCTAAGTACATGCCTTAAGGGGTTCACCAAGAAAGGGGTATATAAACCATTAGTGCTCTATAGGATTATTGTCCCTTATTACCACTTGATATATACACACCTATCTCCTAAAACCATTCCCCTAAGTTTTTCCTCCTATTTTCATGATCATCTAGTCATTTACCACCTTCATTAGGCCTTTCCTATCCTAAAAACCTTTTTTTTAATGATTTACATTACATAATCAGCCCCATCGATATTATAATCTTATTGATAAAAGTTATTAGGGTTTAGGTGGGCCCCTAGCTGACAAAGATTGAGACCTAATTTTTTTGGTCAATAATGATATTAGGTCAACTAGGTCAATGTTGTTGGCCTAAAATTTTGTAAAGGATTAGGGTTAGATCCCCCTATATAAACACATCCATTTTAACATTTTTAGGGATACATCAAGAGTTAATTGTTAATTTATGCTTCTTTACAATCTAATATTCTACCATTGTACTTGAGGAGTTAGCTTAGGGTTTCTACTTGGAGAAGAATCTTGCCTTGTAGAGAAGTCTTATGTGTTTTGGACTTTTCTTAGTGATCCTTACAAACCACAACAACCTCTTATGAAGAACCTTTGGCCAAGGGAGATATTGAGTCTCGATGGGTTCATCTTCAAGGTAAGTATCTCTAATTTTACTCCTCTCTTGAGTAGATAGAATTAACATAATTAATGGATTTTGAATATATTAATATATCCATGTATTGTGGTTTTACCTATACATATATTAATTAGGATTCTCTTTTGCATGTTTAATTTTATGTTTACTAAGCCCCACTTTGTGCCATAATATTTGGTGAGTACTAGATTATACTTTACTTGTTATTAGTTTAGTGAATATGAAAACATATGACCTAGTTAGGGTTATTGCATATTTTTACTTGACTGAAGGCTTTGGAACCCTCCCTAGTGAATTTATTATGGTAAGATATCCCTTCATAAAGTTTAGTATATCCATCTTAGTCATGACCCAAATATCTAATGTATCCCTAATTAAAAGTGTAAGTAGGATTTATCTTCTCTGAGGTAGGATTGATTCATAGATATATTACATTTCCCATTACATACATAAAGTAGTAAGAACCAAAAAACAATTGAGTAAGAGTAGCATGATCAGTATAAAGATATAACAATGCTAAGGCTAGGATGTAGAGTATAGAAATATAGAACCTAGTAATCAAAACTATGTATATGATGCCCACAAGTAGTTGAATGTGTTAAGTGAAGACTCATGTATTGGTGTATATGCCCCTAATGGATAAATAATAGAGTGTATAGATTGTTTTAAAGGACTTGATTCTTATAATAATATAAAATAACTTCACAAGAACAAGTGAAGCATATAGTATGATAAAACTGACTATACTAAGATAGATAGTATATGTAGTGTTTGAAAAATATAAGAAATGTAAACATAAAAATGTATACAATCTATTTTTTTTTGTTTATTATAAACTATTTGAATGTTTTTGTGTTTTTTACATCTTAATTTTTTTTTTGTATTTTTTTGACATAAGTTATATACAAGGAATATGAAAATGAACTATATACAAGGAATAAGAGAAAAGGAAAGTATGTATAAGAAGAGAGAAACCATACTAACTGATGAGTCTTACGGGAGACTCAATATTAATGTGTCTTGTGTAAAAATAAAAATGATAATCTCTCATGTAGTGTGATTGTTATGATGGAGTTGAATGGTGTTGTAAGATGAATATGGGTATTGTTCATTAGTGAAATCATAATAATCTAGAATGCTAGAGGCAATTACCTCATACTATGGAGTTGAAATTCCTCAATTATGATTTGGAATATTTATTGTGATATTACCTTTGAAACTATGTTCATTGTAGACATACGGTGTTGTGGAGGTTATTTTGATAGAAATCCTTTTTCAAGAATGCTTGTTGGCTTAGCATGATTTTGACTTTAGAGCTTAAGTTCTTGATATTTTTATAACATTTCATATGTATATGGAATTGTTACCTTGATAAAATATATTTATGAATGATTTTACTTAGGATGTTAAATAAATCCCAAACCTTAGTGACCAACATTATCAATTGATACAATAGGAGTAGGGATGTCTTGGGCCTGCTTGCCCAAACCTTGACCATGATAATCAAACTATTGTAGATATATTTGAATAAACCTATAATGATTTGAAATTTGAGCCTCATTTTAAAGAGGTATATTTGTATCTTTTACTTTATTTACTTATGCTTGTTTTCTTGTTTATTGATATTATTGTGCTTTTTGAACCTTTTATTGTTATGAGTTATGATTTTGTAGCCAATTTTTTATTGTTTATAAATTTGACCATTTTTGAATTTATATATGTGCCATTATTTTATTTTTTTGATAATGTATCATTGTTTGAGTCATTTTTATACATTATATATTATATTTTAATTTTCAATGCTAAACATGAATTTGTGTCATGCTCATGCATTCTATGATATGCAAAAAAAAATGTAAATATCCTCATTAGGTGTAGAGGGGGCAAGTTGATCACCTTAATTTTAATCATTTACCTTAGTATGTAACTTGAAATATTAATAATTGAATTATTTTTAAATCACTAGTTGTAGATGTACTTTATTGTGATCTATAATTTGGATATGAAAGAGTGCTAGGCACTTCACTAGGTATAGATGCATATATATGGTTTATGATAGCATATTATGAAGACTATGTACATACAGTGTGATTTGCCAATAATTTGTATTTTTTAATTAATAACTAATTTTGAATATATAAATATAATATTATATTGCTTATATTGATAATGTTATACCTGAGAGTCTCATAAGTGTAAACCCTAGTTGCTTCAGATTGAACATGTAGGCACACACCCTATAGGGAAGAGGTGTGAATAGGATAAGTATGAGGATAAGTGACAATGGTATAGGTTGATTCATCTTATGGAGGAGTGATATCATGGACCTGTTTAGAGGAAAAGTAGCTATCACCCTCATGCAGATGAGGAGGAGAAGGAGATTCTTTCTTATGCATAAGATATGACATCGAAACTTGAAACACAATTGTTAGCTTGTGTAATAGATCCTTTATATATGTAAGAATTTATTTTGTAATTGAATTACACATAATATAAAACTGACATGTTAGAGATAGAATGAAGTATGGCGTACATTTTAATTGATATAAATTATCATCTATACATGTGTTGATGTCTTTTTTTATGTTCATTATGAATTAAAGGGAACAAACATGTAAATGAAAGTATTAAAATTTAAAAAAAAATGATACACGTATTCTATAATTATTATCATGGTTATATGGAATAAAAATTAGAATATATATGGATCTAAAATTTAAGTGATGGAAATGTAAACCCTAGAGTTATCTAGGGTTAGGGTTTGTGCAATGTTCAAAGTAAGTTGGGTTCATCAAATGTTTTAACCTTTTAAGACTGAGTGTAAATATTATGTTTGTTAAATTTATAAGTAGATAAATGGATGATTAGACTAAATTAGGGAAATAATATGCAATAAATATAGCCACTAATTTGTTACAAAATTGACTAGCATCACCTTTTCTAAAAATAGTAATAAATAGTGTAGATAGAGACTTAGATAGAAAACACATGATACAAATGATCTAAGTTATAACAATTAATATGTAATAAGGTTTGAGTTTCATTGCTTATACTAATAATGTGATCCCTTAAAGTCTCACAAGTGCAAATCCTAACTACTTCAGATTGAACATGTAGGCACACACCCTATAGGAAAGACATGTGAATAGTCTAAGTATGGGAATAAGTGACAATGGTATAGGTTGATTCATATTGTGAAGGAGTGATATCATGGAATTGGATAGATGAAAATATATCACCCTCACAAATATGAGGAGGAGAAGGAGATTCTTTCTTGTGCATAAGATATGACAATGAAACTTGAAACTTGATTGTTAGCTTATGTAATAGATCTTCTATGTATGTAAGGATTTGTTTCACAACTGAATTACAAAAAATACATAAATGACATGCTAGAGATAGAATAAAACATTACATAAATTTTAATTGATATAAAGTATCATCTATACATGGATTGATGTCTTTTCTATGTTCATTTTGAATTAAAGGGAACAAGCATGTAAATGAAAGTATTAAACTGTATAATGAAAAGTCATATACTTATTATATAATTATTATCATGGTTATATGAGAAAAAATTAGAAGATATATGGATCTAAAATCTAATTTCTAGAAATGTAAACCCTAGAGTTATCTAGGGTTAGGGTTTGTATAATGTTCAAAGTAAGCTAGGTTGACCAAATGTTTTAACCTTTTAGGGCTAAGTGAGTTTAAATCCTGTGTTTGTTAAATGGATGAATATATAAAGGTATGAGTATAATAAATTGTGAAAATAATATGAAATAAATACAACCACTAATTTCTTATAGAATTGACTAGCATCACCTTTTATAAAAATAGTAATAAATAGTGTAGTTAAAGACTTAAATAGAAAACACAAGATATAGATGATTTGAGTTCTAAAAAATAATATTGAATTAGGTTTGAGTTTTATTTCTTGTACTAATAATGTGATCCCTTAAAGTATCATAAGTGAAAATCCTAACTGCTTTAGATTGAACATGTAGGCACACACCCTGTAGGAAAGAGGTATGAATAGTTTGACTATGGGGATGAGTGAAAATTGTATAGGTTGATTCATATTGTAGAAGAATGATTCATAGACCTGGTTAGAGTAAAAGTAACTATCACCTCCATGGAGATGAGGAGGAGAAGGAGATTCTTTCTTATGCATAAGATATGACATTGAAACTTGAAACTTGATTTTTAGATTATGTAATAAATCCTCTATGTGTGTAAGGATTTGTTTTGAAATTGAATTACAAATAAGAGAAAAATGACATGTTAGAGATAGAATGAAATATGACATACATTTTTATTGATATAAAGTATCATATATACATGCGTTGATGTCTTTTCTATGTTCACTCTAAATAAAAGGGAACAAACATGTAAATGAAAGTATTAAACTTTACAATGAAAAGTGGTACACTTATTCTATAATTATAATCATGGTTATATAAAATAAAAATTATAATATATATGGATCTAAAATATAAGTGTTAGAAATGTAAACCCTAGAGTTATTTAGGGTTAGAGGTTTGTGCAATGTTCAAAGTAAGTTGGGTTCACCAAATGTTTTAACCTTTTAGGACTTAGTGAGTGTAAATCTTATATATGTTAAAGGGATGAGTAGACTAAATCAATGAAATAAATACAACCACTAATTTTTTATGTAATTGACTAGTATCACCCTTTATAAAAATAGTGTAGATCATGACTTAGCTAGAAAAAACCTAATACAAATGATTTAAGTTCTAAAAACTAAGATGGAAGTGGGTATGAGTTTTGTAAACCATATTCCTATGTTAGAACCCCTCCTACATAGTAACACCACAATTGGACAACTAAACCATTACTGGTAAAGTGGTGGTAGTGTCTTGATATTGGTGATAGTATCCTTTGTGCAAGGTAGTCCTAAAATTTTGGGTGCACCTATGTTCAGATATCTAGGGTATGTTCTTATGCACATGTGTTTTAGAACCTTGTATTGTTCTTGTAATGATTGAATTATTATGTAAACCCTAATCTTCCATATAAATAGGGCATGATTAAAAAAGTGTGTTTATTATTAGGGTAGGTTGGACATCCTTAACACCACATTGTGAAGAGAGTTTCCTACATATAAATACTATGATGAAAGATCAAACCTGATGTAGTTCTCCCCACCTAAGTGTTAGTGCAAGTACAAGTGATGTTATTATGATAATGGCCTTGAGTGACTTGTGTGTAAACTAAATTTAGAAGTGCTAAGATATAAAATAATCTTAATCTAAGCTAAATTTAACTTATGGTAGATAAAAAAAACAAGGAAAAAAAATCACAAACTTTATGCTTTGAATATGCAAGCTTTTTCCATTATGATATACATTTAATTTGCTCTTTGAAATATGGTGCTCACTCTTCCAATAAAAAGGAGAACGGGTAGCATTTTGGTGAAAAAAGAAGTATTTGATTCACCTTGATTCATTTTTATAAATTGTGTATAAGACTCTAATTTCCTAAATATGATTGTGATTGATACGATAGGATAGGATAGGATCCTTGAAAATGAAGATTTGCATGTTTAGTTATAGATTGTTGGATAAGGATCTAATGGTGGAGGATAATTTGTAATTTTTAAATGATTTAAATGATCAATGGTGGTAAATGAGTCCTCACCCATGAGGATAAAGACACTTTTAAATGGTTGAGATAAGTATGGGGTTGGTTAGCTGAGTCAACAAGACTAAGTCAAATTTATTGAAAACTTAGGGGATGAGTCATAAGAGGTTGAGAAAGTTGTGGATTTAGTTGGCATGAGGGATAAAAAGGTGGGAGATGTTTTGATGAGGTGTAAAATCAAGATTTTATTATTTAAAATAAGTATTTAAGTGCGCATAATTGACTAATTTAAATTTATTAAATTATTTGGATTTAGAGGAAGATGTAATTTATTAATTAGAAGAATTATTAATATGTTTATGTGAATTTTGACACTAAATGAAATTTAGGTGTTTAGATTTTCCCCTCTCTGTAATAGTGTTGAAAAGAAATATTGTTTCAAATAATATTAGAAGAAGTAGAGTGTTGATGACTAATAATGAAAAAATTGCCCCAAATGAATGAAAATGAGTGTGATGATGTCCCTTCAAAGTTTTGTGTAATAAAATGGACAAACACTCAAAATTGATGAAAAGAGAAAATTGACAAAGAGATTTGGAGAAGTGATAAATTAATTTATTGTAGAATTTATGTCAAATTTTCAAGATTTTAGTTGTGTAAAAAGGTTGACCCTAGTTGATGGAAACTAGAGTATGGATTTGATAAACAATATTTTAACCATTCAGAGATTGCATGCTTACTATTTTGCTGATGATGTAGGGGTCAATTGAGTAGTTGTGGGAAAGATATATCCTATCAACAATTATCTATGGATCTATAAATAGATAAATGATATTAAATTTATAAATGATTATGTTTATTTTATGTAGATAGATTGTTATAAGATTTTGAAAATAAATTTAGAATAAATTGACTTATTGTTTCTATAAATTTGAAAAATGGATGAAGAATGAGTAGGATGAAGGGATGTGGGTGAGAAAACTATCATCAATAATACATATACTTGTCTTAATACTAATGCTTGAAAAATTGTAGAGTGTACATGTAAAACTATTTACCCCTAGCTGTTAAATGCTAGAGAAGATATTGGAAAAAGTATATTTCCCACTTTATAGATTGCACACTTGGACTATGCTTAGACTTAAGGGTCTCATGATTGGATGTGGGAATGATATATCCCAATGATGGTAAGGCATAGGATAGAAAATGAAAAATGTAGATTATCTGGTTTGTGATAAATATTTACAAAATTGATACTTACAAGCATTAATTAGGAGATATAACTCTTTGATTAAATGATAGTATAAAATGTGGATGTAATTGCTTATATGGATGATGGTGGATAAATTTATCCTAGAAAACTTGTGTCTCTAAGAGTTGCCTACATAATCCACCATGCAAAAAGTCTGAGTGGGGATAGTAGGCAAGATGTAGTTCTTAAAATGTGTGAAGAAAAGTGATGATGTAATCTAAGATTGACCCATGGATGCAATTAACATACTTAAGTTAATTATTACACATTGTGATCATATGATGGATTTATTTTCCCCAAGGCAATGATATATTTTAAGAGAATATTTGGAATTGATATATCCCAAAAGAAGCTACATGATTTGAGGTGACCCATGAATTAGGATTCATAAGAAAAGATGTAGGAATGATATATCCCATTGTAACGCTATAAGCTTAGATAGGTTGACTAATTAATTTATTGATTAATTGAGAAAGTGATGGGTTAATGGAGAAAGGATGGATATTGTGATTTTTTCAATCCCAATTAAAATGTGTGGGAGATTGAATGGAATGTTTAGGAAATGATTGTGGATGATTGATATGGAAGAATTAACAAGGAAATGAAGTGACTACATGGATTAATGATGATGGATTAAATTATTCAACAACATGGATGAGATAAGGATGGATGTAAGAGATAGATTATTATGGGACAAAAAAATTGGTTTTTTGTATTTAAATCATTAGAAAAAAAGAATAAAATGTTTTCACAATTATCATAATGAGGAAATTGGTATGAAAAATGATGAGTTTGTTGAACAAAGTGGCAAATTTGTTGAGAATTTTTTTTGCAACTATAACAACTTTGTCTGAGATGACACACAAATGCTTCATATAAGAATGTGAGATGGTTTGATAGCTTCCTTATGTTTATTTTATTATTGCATTGGATTTACAACAATAATTTCAACTAAGTAAGAGTTGAGAAGCATAAGTTTTGAGAATACACATTATAATACACACCAATGGTATAAAAAACCAATGATGACTATTTTGTGATATGCATAAATACTAATAGATTCATAAGGAAAAAACTTAGTGCATCATGATATGAAATATCATAATAACACCATTATTAATGCACATAGTGATGTAGACACAAGAAAAAATAGTAAAGATAAGATAAAAAGAGATGTTTGTAACATTGTAAATGATGTAATTAAAACAAGCATATAAGTAAACAAACATTGTAGAAGAAAGTAAATAATCATAATGTAAAATAAATCAAATGACTATACAAATAGGTAATAATATTACTATAAAAAAATAAGTAAGCAAATGAATTTTTTGGATATAGATGACTAGGGTACATAACTAAGGACAAAGGATTTTATTTTATTTTATTGTTTTATGTTATTTTATTGTATTTTGTTGAATTTTCTAATGTTTTGGATTTATTAGGAGTTTGTAATATTTTTATATTTTGTTGGATTTATAGGTGTATATACATTAAATACTAGTGGAAAACCATATTCTAGCAGCAAAGAGTGAATGGTCATGGATGTAAGGAATACATTATATATGCAGTATAGATAAATAGGAATTTATTGGAATTAATATGATAACTCTATGGAATACGTGACATAATAAATAAGTACCTAATCATCAAAAAATCATTTAAAGGATACACCAAGATGTTTCTAAGGACACATATCAAGATGTTTCCACTTCCTTAACAATGTCAAAATGGGAATAAATATGGTCTTATGATGATAAATACTGGATTGATAAGTATGGGTTTCAATGTGTTTGGAATTAAATGTATAAAGATGGGTTTGGATAGGTAAGGATGTCTTAAGGTAAGCGTATGTTGGTAAAGGATGGGATTAAAAAAGTTGTAAGATGGGTAAGGATGGAGGGATGATTTAGAATTCATAGGTTTGAAATGGAATGATATTGATCCCAAGTGTAGGGCACTTGTAAAAAATTGATTATTTTATGCATGATGCCAAAAATTGGTTTTCATCATTGTAATTTCCCAAGGTGCCATATAAATGGTTTTCACCCGTGTATAAATTAATTTCACTTTCTCTTTCTGATTTTATTTTTTATTTTCTATTTCTATTTTTATTTAATTTTTGTCATCTCAATTATAAAAGGGTTTGAGATGAATGATGCTTACCACTATTGATCTTTCATGTATGTGCTCTAGAGATGTTTTCAATAACTTTGTTTATTTATAAGATGGACTCTTTAAATTTACCAAGATATAGTCACAACCCCTATGATAAAGGGTGCTACCAAATAGCGTGAAGTAGAAAGTATGTTGGATGAAGGATGTGTGTTGAATGCATGAAGGATTTTGAGGGATGTAATTATATTTAGGGTAATTATATGTGTCATGAGGTAAATAATGGATGGGACCAAAAACATCATGTTTAACAAGACTAAGAATAACTACAAGTTGGATGGTTTCAAAATTTAATGTTGCATCAATGATATTTTTAAAATTGTGATGGGGATATATCCTAAAATTGTAATAATGTAGAGGATATATCAATTTTATCATCTATTGATTCCATAGAAAGGTTTTCACCAAAGGATTCTTAATGATTATTCTGATTGGGATTTAGATTTGGATTGTCAATAACACATCAAAGAGGTTTTCACTAAGGGACTCATATTTTTTATTTAAGGGACTCATATTTTTTATTTTGATTTAAATTTTGAGTAAAATTTGTATTTTGATTTGATAATGCCTCAAAAATATTTTCACTATGAGATGTCAATTTTATCTTTATACTGTAGGATTCATTTTAATTGAAGTACACTTCTTGTTCCTTAGAATATATAGATATTTCTTGATGCTCTTCTAGTAAGAGACTAGATAGGAAGTCTATAATTATTTTATTATCATGGAAGGAAGTTAACTATAATTAATACCATTAGTGTTAATCAAAATGTGTAGGATACTGGCTTGTAATATGGAAGGTAGGATTGGTGAGGTTGATGAAAAGAGTGATGGTAGCATAGTCCTCGTAGAGACTATGAATGGATCCTATTTTGATTATGGATGAAGTTCCCTTATAAATCATAAAAGTATCACCAACATCTTTACATCAAATTTTAATTTTTTTTAGCTGATGATATTAAGTCTAACATTTACTTATAAATGGATGGGTTTGATAATTCCTTGATCTTGGGTTATTTTGTCTATAACTACTTCTATCACTTGGGGTGAATGGTGTGGTATTATGGGAGATTCAATAGGTGATGAGGGTTTGGTATTTATATAAATGGTGATAGTATATGTTGGTTGAAGGAGGTTTTGTCTAAGATAGGATCTTGGTCATAAATGGGATCTTGATCAAAGATAGGCTCTTTAATAAGGATGGGATCTTCATAACAAAAAGATGGTAAAACATGGTTGTCAAAGGTAGGTTGATCAATTATGGATTGGTTGAAAGTGGATGTGTCAAAAATTGGATCTTGAGAAATAGATGGAAGGTTATGACTTTGACTTGGAAGTGGTGTGGCTTGATTAGGCTCAGGAAAGACATCTTGGCATATCCCCAAGTTATGATTTTTAGATGTGGATACACTTAGATCTACCTTGATGTAACCTTTGTTAATCAAATCTTGGATATAATACTTTAGTATCATACAATGGTTTGTACAATGAACTTCAATGTTTTGATCATAACAATATTTGTTAGGTCTATAACACTCAAGTTTTGGGACATTTGGATCATGGTATTTGGTGTTTTCAATATGACTAAGTTTTTAGTGACCAATTGTTGAAAGAATACATCATAAAGTTCCCCTTAAAGATTGATTTTTTCTTATTAAGCATGGTAATGTTATTGATGGGTTTGGAGTTTTTGATCTATTATAAATCTAGGGGTGGAATGATACTAGATGGTAGAGGTTCTAGAATTGGATTCTATTTTCTAGTGTAATGAGGGACATTGGAATTAAGACTATAACTAGTGGATGGGAGACTTGATTGATTTTTGATATAGGGTCACTAGTGATAAGATGATGTTGATGTAGAAAGTTTTGGAATTCCTTAGTGATGAAGTGGGCTAGAGAGGTAGGTTGATATTAGAAGGATGGATTTGTTAAATTTGTGTTGAAGGTGAAAGTATTTAGATTTGGTGTATTTGTGAAGGTTGATGGACTTGAATCTATTGGGTTTGTGAAAACATGTGAATTTGATATAGTTTGGTTTAAGTTTGTGAATGGGTTGGATGTAGAATCAAATGGTTGATTTTGATGAATGTGGAAAGGTTGGTTTTGAAGGGTGTAGGATTTTAAAGGTTGATTTATATGGAAGATATTTATATTTTATTGAATTAGAGTTTTATTTATGGATGGGTTTTGGTTAAAGTATAGATTTGAAAGTGGTGGTGAAGATGAATCAAAATTTTGATTTAAATTAATTCTAAGGTTATAACTAGATGGATTGGTGAATGTATTTTGATTTGTGATTCATGACTTTATATTTGTGGATGGGGTGGAACTTGTAAAATAATGTAAATAATTTTCAATATCAAAGTTGAAAAATTGATTCAATGTTATACCCAAAGTAAAATTTAGATGTTTATTTATGGGTAAACATGAATAAGTATTCAAGTTTTCTATTTATTGATTGATTTTTGGGTTGAATTGGTTGATTGGTAAACTTTAATGACTATTCAAATTTGGCTTTGGTTGATTGATGGATGAGGATGAATACATATTCAAATTTGGATTTGGATTTATTGGATGATTTATTGGTGAGTTTGAAATGACATTGAAACTTTGATTTAGATTTGTTGGATGATTGATTTTATATGGATTCAAATATGTGTTTAAATAAAAATTGGTTGGATAGAATCCTAGGTAAATATAAGGATTATTTGGATTTGTATTTATGATCAAATTGATCAAAGGATTATTCCACATAACCATGTGACTTGTAATGAGTGACATTTTCTAAGGGAAAGACTTGAATTAATAGATGAAAAAGACTTGAAATTAGACTCTAGTAAATCAAAATACCAAAGTGACTAAAATTTTAATCACTAAAGAAATGCTTTTGTGATTTTAGAAAGAATGTTGTGATTTTTATGATAACTTTTAAACTCAAAAGAATTTTTTTGCAAACAAGGATTTTGTATCACATGGTAAACATAAGGAAAACAATAAATAAATTTCTATTCTAAATAGTTAATAAATTGAACACAAAAGGTGTAAAACTAGGATGAGGGTTGTGACCAACTATTAGGTCTTTTGATGTCATTCACTCGTTCATACTCTATACTTCAGCCTAATATTTCAAGGCACTAACCATGGAGGATTTTGTTGTTCCTATGGCCCATTGAGATTATTTTTTAGGGTGTGTGCAATTTTGCTTCTTAGCACTAACCAATAAATGATGCACCAAAGTTGAATGACAAAAGAGGTTATCCAAGGATTAAGGTTTTAAAAAGCTTATATGAGGGGGAAAACTATAGAATAAATAGATAAAATAGATGCACATTATTGGGTCAAATCCCAAAGTTTCCAACATAGAAATAGGGGTCGCAATATGTTGACAATAAATGATATCATATTTTGACATCGTTGTTGAAATATTGGGTATTAGAGGATGAAATGTCCTCATGTCATGGTGTGCTTAAAAAATACGACCACTTAAGTAATTGAAACAAATAGATATCTATTTATATACCCCTAGTATAAATGGGGTTTGGCCTACTATATGGTAATGAAATCCATGATCAATAGAGCTCATAAAAATCAAATAAAAAGTAAGTATATATTTCTGATTTTTAAGTATCATTACTAATGTAACACTAAGAAAGAGTGTACATAGGCACTACCTGCATAACATAGATAATTATGGAAACATTTCTAATATTGAGTATCATCACTAATGTGATGCCAAGGAAATAGCGTATTAAATTTAAAAAACCACTAAAAAAATAATAAAAAAATGTGATGTAATTATTAAAATGAGATTTTGAGTGCAAAAATTGAAATTGTTAGTAAAAAGAAATTGGCTTTTTGATTATCTTTTTTGTTTTTTCTCATTGGCAAGCATTCTGCAAACAAGTTGTTAAAATATATTATTAGACTTGGAGAAAGGTAACCTAAAATATATCTAAAAAAATGAAAACAAATAAAAAAACACCTCTCTATTATGAAATCATAATTACACAAACATACAAAGAAAAGCAAAATTGTAATAAAATTAACACAGGGAAAAGATAAAATGAAAAAAGTAGAAAATAAATAGACCCATGCTTATAGAATGATTTTAATACCTAAAATAAAAATTTCACTACCAACAAAGATAATTTTTTTATATAAATGACAAATTTGATGCTGATAATAATGATTTTGCTACATAAAATGATGATTTAACTATAGAAAAGAATAATTTCTCTATTGAGTTTGAGAAAATTTTTGTTGAAAATGATGAAATAATTACCAATAATGATGAAATACCTTCTTACTAACAAAATCATTTTTAACCCTACAAAAATTTAAAAAAACCATGGGAAAAGGAGAAACAAAAAAATTTCATTGTGTAGATGAAAAAATTACTATTAAGGTCTACAATTTCAATATTTATGCTTCTGAATTTCTTGTTACACATTGGAATGCACATAGACAAAGATAAAACACCTGATAACAACCAATATCTCATATCAACACTCAAAATTATGAATTAAAATGCATATAAAAATGTAAACAAAAAAAATGAAATGAAGAAATGCTATGTAAATGTAAAAAAATGATGATCAAAAGATGAAAAAGATGAGGCAAAGTCCCACTGAGCATGCCAAAAATATGTGAACTAAACTGAGAAGTGATAAGAAATAAAATAATCATGGTATAAGCTAAATTAAACCTATGTTATATTTTTAGAAAATAATAATCACAAACTTTATGATTCAAATATGCAAGATTTCTCCATTGTAATATGCATTTGATTTGTTCTTCGAAATATGGTGCTCACTCTTCCAATGCAAAGGATAATGGGTAGCATTTTGGTGGAAAAATAAGTCTTTGATTCTCTTTGATTCATTTTGATTCGCTTTTGTATATAACTCTGATTACCTAATTGTGATGATGATTGATAGGATAGGATAAGATAGGATAAGATCTTTGAAAATGAAGATTTGTAAGTTTATTTATATATTTTTGGAGAAGGATCTAGTAATGGAGGGTCATTTGGACTTTTTAAATAATCTAAGTGACCAATGATGGATAATGAGTGATCACCCATGAGGATAAAGACAATTTCAAATAGTTGAGAGATGTATGGGGTTGGTTAGTTGAGTCAGCTAGACTAAGTCAAATTTATTGACAACTCAGGGGATGAGTCATAAGAGGTTGAGAAAGTTATGGATTTGGTTAGGAAGTGGGAGAAAAGGGGGGATATTTTATGATAATGTGTAAAATTTAGATTTTATTATTTAAAAGAATGATTTAAGTGTGTATAATTGACTAATTTGACTTTATTCAATTATTTGAATTTAGAGGAATATGTGATTTATTAATTACAATAATTAGTAATATGTGTAAGTGCATTTTGACACTAAATAAAATTTAGATGTCTACACCTTGATTTTTATTGAGATTATAAATATATAAAACTTGAGATTAGGGATACTATAGATGGTGGTATGTAGAATTAGGGTAGAATAAGGATTGATAACCTTAACTATGTTCAACTTATTTTGTGGTTGAATGTATATTTTGCATCTAATTTCCATCTAGTGGTTAGTGGACTCAAAGTCATGTATTTATATTATATTTTACTTGTGTGAATGATAAAATATGTCTAAGATAACCTTAGGAGGCTTTAGTTTTGAAAATATATTTCTTTGGGACAAGCTAGGGTAAAGGACATTAACACCATTTTGGGGACACTAGCTCCACGTGCACTAGTGTCCTTATTGTGATGCTAGTGTCTAACTAGAAAAACACTATACACAAAGGGCTAGGTTGATAAATGAGGGCTTGAGACTAATTTAGAGCTAACTAGGGACGTCTATGGCCCACATGAAGGCTATATAATTATGATAATAAGATTTAGGATAGGTCTAGGGCTAAATGAGGAATATATAGTCTCAAGTATTACTCTTATCACTCAAATGCCACTTTTGGGTAATTACAGACTCCCATAAGTAGTTTTAGGTGTTATGACATTAGTCATCAATATGATATAATGACTTAGTAGACACAATTTTTTATAAAAGAGAAGGGGTGACAAAAATAAGCATAACAACTTCACCAACAAATATTTTTCAAATTTAGATGCTACCTTATAGGTTGGTACATATTTTTAGGATAAGTATCATGATGTTTTCCATTTATATTTATATAAAGGTAAATATAATTCACTTATTATATCACTTGGAAATCACTTTGAACTTTCAATATCGAGGCACACTTACACTATTTCACACCTAGCAAAGCTTCCCTATTTTCCCCAAATCTAATTCATATCATTTGAATTAATCCTTAGCCAATTTGATATGTTATTATATCAAATTAAAATCATATCATTTTCAAGTATTAAATCCATTTAGAATTCATAAGTATATTTAAGGGATTACATTCACATAAATTACACTTAGTTGGAGAAATACATGGGCTTGATTTCCCTCTTTGGAGTATTATATATGTAGGAAATGATAAATTATCACATGGGTGATTGGGGTCAACTTAGATAATCACACCACCATTTATATTTTTAGGTTTTCATCTATGAGATTACATATTATTTATTCAAATTTGAATAATTTAGTTTCAATTCATTCACACTACATAGATCAAAATTTTACACACATGCATGTTTCAAGTAGGTGTAGTTGATTGTGTCCTAATTTTATTGATTTTTTAGTAGATTACATAATTTATTTATAGAGGAAAATAATGCCAATTAATCATGACCCATTCCCATTAATCCTCACCTAAATAATTTATTGTCATAGTTATAGTTTCATAGGTAGGGTCAATTCAAATTGATTATTTTAATCCATTTGTCAATGTGTATAATCATATTATGGATAAGTTTTAAATGTCTTATTTGCTATCTTTGTGCTTTTAATAATTACATTTATTCCATTCACTTTTACTTCATCTATTTTAGTAATTTAATTTCATTCTATTATATGAAAGTTATTTTATACAATTTGATATATTTCAAATCATTTTATCTTAATTAGAGTTATTCACCAAGTTTATATAAAATTATAATAAAACATATTCTTGAACTAGCATATTTTATTTGAGCATTGATTTTTTTTCCTTGGGTTTAGATAAATTCCTAACATTTTAAACTAAAAAATCTTTATTTTGAATTAGAATTTAATATTTGACACTAAAACGACTTTCTTTTGATCTCAGAATTAATAGTTAACACTAAAATCACTTTATTTTGACCTTGGATTTGATATCTAACACTGAAAGGACTTTATTTTGACCTTGTATTTTATGGTAATTTACTAATCTCTATATATAAAAATTTTCCATCTACTTTTTATATATTTCTATTTTCAATTATTGTTTACAATATACTTTCCATATTATTTTTATATGCCATCTAAAAGCCCCACTTCTATTATTATTTTAAGGTGCAGTGTTAGGTTGGGGGGGTTGAATATTGAACATGTTAAAATAACTTTAAAAATATTAAAATGGACTCTTATAATTCCAAAAATGGTTCCCAAAATTTTGTGAATAAATTAATAACAAATAATTTGAATAAGATAATCATAGTGAACAATATAATTAAGATGATCATAATGCAAAATTACAACATTTATCCATATTATGAGAAGGATTTTGCCAATGCCAAAATATATACCCAAATTAATTAAATATATTTTATATTATAAATGTTCACAATAATAAAAAAGGTTCTACTTTCAATACACAACAATAATTACTTTTTCATATTATGAAGCCTACCACCTATGTTTCTTACTCTACTATTGATACTATTATCACATCTACACCTTTAGGTTTGAGGGAAACTTGTGATATCCCCTTCAAATAGGGATATATGAAAGACACAAAACTATGATACCAAAGACCCAAGCTCTGATACCACTGTGATATCCCCTACCAATAGAGATATATGAAAGACACAAAATTATGATACCAAAGACCAAAGCTCTGATACCACTGTGATGTCCCTTACTTAGGGGCTCCTTTATCTGCACAAAAGCTCTAATACCACTGTGATATCCCCTTCAAATAGGGAATATATAAACTCATAAAGCTTTGATCACAGATAGAACTACAGAATAGATTCAAGTATGCATAAACAAATCACAGATCTTATCATTCACGTCAGATGATTACAAAAGATGTCCTTCTAAACTATTACAATTACAATGCTCTCTTATGCATATAAAACATGAAATATAGTATTGGAAACCCTGGCTTTGCAAATCTAGGAGTGAAATCTGAATCTGAAGGGTCTCAGCCTTTCTGTGTCGACACACAGATGCCGTCCTCGGTCGATATCTCACCGACATCGGTCTCTATTAGTCGGCTTTCTATCGACGTCAGTCTTCAGTCAATCGATGTCGGTCACTGAGAGCTTTCTCTGCCGATGTCGGTTCCTGATGCAGATCTGTACGGACCTGTACAGACTTGGTATGGCCGCCAACCTGTCTGTTCTTAACCCCTGATAGCTGAACCTAATGATCTCATGAATATATATTCTAACACCAAAATCTATCTCTGTATAACTTATTGGATCAAAAACTAAATAACAAAATACCTATAATACTGTGATAACTTTTGAGTGAAGTTATCTCTCAACCCTGGAATTCTGTGATAACTTCTAGATGAAGCTATCTCTCAGATCTGTATCTCTGTGATAACTTCTGGATGAAGCTATTTCTCAATTTGGCAATAAATCAGCTGATATCTCACAGCCTCTAAATCACACACAATGAAGAGGGAATGTTCTTCACTGCAATGGAATCCTGGAACCCTTGGCTCAGTCTTCACAGAAGAATTTCTTCAATTTTCAATAATCAATAATCTATGCATCATGAATAATGGCCTCCATGAGAAACCCTTATACCCTCAAAAAGATGTGCTTGCCCTAATTAGGGTTTCTTAAATTAGAATTAGGGTTTCTAATTAAAAATAGGCTAAATAATTAATATTTGATTAAATCAATCAAATATTAATATCTCCCTCAATACATGTCAGATCCTCGAACCGATAGAAGCTAGTGAATCAAGGAGTGATTCCGCACATGACCATACCAAAATAAAGGTGCTCCACTACATATCAAATATCCCTAAAAAGTAGGAGCTCAGACCAAATGTGTCTGAAAGAGCCTGAATGAAAATCAAATGTAGAAATCCTATGAATCAAAGTCAAGCCCAAGCTCCATTATGACCCTCTATCCATCCTATTAGCCTACGAAGGTCGTATAATTGGCCAATCATCAAATCTGTCAATTTCCATGAAAAAGGGGACATGACAATTTGCCCCTCTAAAAATTGCTTGTCCCCAAGCAATCTCGGATCAATGAACTACTCGATCCACCTAGATCCCAAGGAAAAAGTTGCGTAACATCCATCATGTCACCAATCAACCCATGTGAATAAACCATCAACATCAATAGCATCAACAGTATCAAAATCAGCAATTGAAAAACTGCACTCAATACCCAAACAACAATCTGAAGATCAACTGTAGGTTTCGGTAGAAGAAACCACTCTAAGGGACTCAAGCCAAATAAAATATCAACCCTATCAAAATTGAAGTCCCTATCTAACTGATACTCACACCCAACTGGACCACGTATATGACAATCATTGGTCCCTGAGTCACTGACACCAAAACTAATCTCTAAATGCAAATAAAAATAAGGAGCATACCTCACCATATGATGCTGGTAAGAACCCCCAAACTCTGCTACTGGCTCACTATTACCAAACTGGGACTCAATGGATGGCTCCAATCTCGGCTCAACAAACATCACCTCAACATCCCTGTAAGGTAATATAGTAGAAAGGGTTCGTAAAATCTCCTCACCCAATCTGTTAATAGCACTAGAACCTCAGACAAGAACACCTTCTGTCATCTTATGTGAGTCCAGACAAACACCTGCACTATCCAGCAAATACCCCAGGAATGGTTTAGTGCAGTAGAAATTATATGTGGAAGCATCAACATACTCCCCCACACACCCCAACTGATCTCTCTGTAAAGGTGGCACAACCAACTATACCACACTGTCATCCGTGTGAGAATAATCAAACTGGAGACTCGACTCCACTGGTATCTCAAACTCATTAGAATCAGGTACTCCCAAATCCTGAACATGTGTATCAGCCTGTACAACATGCTCCTCAGTAACCACTGCAGGAATGTACTCATCACCAACCACCTCAATATACAAATGATCATCCATACTCTGTAACTCAACTCCAAAGCTCATATCAACAGATGGAGTATCAACAATTATAGCATCACTGTCTAACTCTTCCATACGGAAAGAAACAACCGGTGAAACTAAGTCCTCAAAATAGTCTACTGTATTCTCTTGAGTATCATCTACAATAATCAGATCCTGGGACTCTTCTACAATCTCTACCATAGTTGAGAGATCATTAATCCTCAGTGCACTAACATCTGAGCACACCTCTACACTCTGAGTGCCAGCATCTAACTCATCCTCATCATAATCATAATAATCATAGGACATGTTGTGCTCTTGTCTAAGTGATCTATAGTGCTCTCTCCTTAGCTTGACAAAACGATCAAAGGTCGTCCTCTCTTGAACATGAGGAGGTAATAAGTCCCACTCATCATTTTCTATCATATACCGTGTGGGCTTGTTTTTGGATGAAGGATATGAAAGAGATTCATTCAACCTCTTCAAACTGAGTTCCAATTTCCTCATATCATAGTCCCACCGACTCTGAGTATATGAAGTCATTATGATACTTCGCTGATTCACTTACCCTAAACTACCCAACAGGATGGCAAGACATTAGCTCTGATACCACTGTGATATCCGCTTCAAATAGGGATATATGAAAGACACAAAACTATGATACCAAAGACCCAAGCTCTGATACCACTGTGATATCCCCTACCAATAGAGATATATGAAAGACACAAAACTATGATACCAAAGACCAAAGCTTTGATACCACTGTGATGTCCCTTACTTAGGGGCTCCTTTATCTGCACAAAAGCTCTGATACCACTGTGATATCCCCTTCAAATAGGGAATATATAAACTCATAAAGCTTTGATCACAGATACAACTGTAGAATAGATTCAAGTATGCATAAACAAATCACAGATCTTATCATTCACGTCAGATGATTACAAAAGATGTCCTTCTAAACTATTACAATTACAATGCTCTCTTATGCATATAAAACATGAAATATAGTATTGGAAACCCTGGCTTTGCAAATCTAGGAGTGAAATCTGAATCTGAAGGGTCTCGGCCTTTCTGTGTCGACACACAGATGCCGTCCTCGGTCGATATCTCACCGACATCGGTCTCTATTAGTCGGCTTTCTATCGACGTCAGTCTTCAGTCAATCGATGTCGGTCACTGAGAGCTTTCTCTGCCGATGTCAGTTCCTGATGCAGATCTGTACGGACCTGTATAGACTTGGTATGGCCGCCAACCTATCTGTTCTTAACCCCTGATAGCTGAACCTAATGATCTCATGAATATATATTCTAACACCAAAATCTATCTCTGTATAACTTATTGGATCAAAAACTAAATAAAAAAATACCTGTAATATTGTGATAACTTCTGAGTGAAGTTATCTCTCAACCCTAGAATTCTGTGATAACTTTTGGATGAAGCTATCTCTCAGATCTGTATCTCTGTGATAACTTCTGGATGAAGCTATCTCTCAATTTGGCAATAAATTAGCTGATATCTCACAGCCTCTAAATCACACACAATGAAGAGGGAACGTTCTTCTCTACAATGGAATCCTGGAATGCTTGGCTCAGTCTTCACAGAAGAATTTCTTCAATTTTCAATAATCAATAATCTATGCATCATGAATAATGGCCTCCATGAGAAACCCTTATACCCTCAAAAAGATGTGCTTGCCCTAAATAGGGTTTCTTAAATTAGAATTAGGGTTTCTAATTAAAAATAGGCTAAATAATTAATATTTGATTAAATCAATCAAATATTAATATCTCCCTCAATACATGTCGGATCCTCAAACCGATCAAAGCTAGTGAATCAGGGAGTGATTCCGCACATGACCATACCAAAATAAAGGCTCTCCGCTACATATCAAATATCCCTAAAAAGTAGGAGCTCAGACCAAATGTGTCTGAAAGAGCCCGAATGAAAATCAAATGTAGAAATCCTGTGAATCAAAGTCAAGCCCAAGCTCCATTATGACCCTCTATCCATCCTATTAGCCTACGAAGGTCGTATAATAGGCCAATCATCAAATCTGTCAATGTCCATGAAAAAGGGGACATGACAAAACCCAAGTTTTCCAACACACACACACACACACACACACACACACACACACACACACACACACACACACACACACACACACACACACACACACACACACACACACACACACACACACACACACCATCACATACCTTTCCTACTACACAATCCCTCATGCAAAATATTTAATTGTTTCATGCTAAGGCATTGCAATGAGAACAAGGTATACCAACAACTATCTAATCAATGGATTCAAAATCTTAATTCACAATCTATTATCAAATAATATTACATCATATATTTTACCTAAAATATTCATATCTCCTAAAATTTCATTATATAAAGGTAAAGGAGACTCATAAAAACATCTTCAATATGATCATGTGGTATGTTTGGACTATGCTTTCAAGGATAAATTATTAACTATGTTATTTCCAAAAATCCTAAAATAATATACCTTAGATTCATTTTATTATTTACATATTTAATTAATCAAATCATTCAATCGACTAGTAGATTAATTTCTTAGTCAATTTTATATCAACATTCATGAAAATATTTAATGTGTCCAAATTTATAAGATTAAGTAAGGAAATAATGATCATATTAGTGACTATGTACTTCACTACAAGATCATGTTGGGTAAATTATTAACACCTTAGTAGATAATTAATTAAAAAATATATTAAAAAAATAATTTCACATCTACATGAGTCAATTATCTTCAAAAAATTCAAATCATGACATGAACCTTTCCAGACAATAAGATAAAGAGAAGTCAAACTTATTTCTTTCAACATGCTCAAATATGCACCTGCATCTACTTCAACATCAACAATAAAATTTAAAAGTAAACCATCTTATAAATATAAGACAACATATTTTAAAACTATTTTAAATATTATATTTAATTTCTCAACCTTCTAACAATCTAGTTTTAGCAGATCAACTAAGAAGGTAATTTTATAGATTACCACAACCACCTCACAAATTTATAAAAAGGTTACTTTATGCAATCATTACTCTACCTCCACTATTAGAGGTTGATATGTTTATACATCAATGTAAATCATTGAAAAACAATGCATATTGTGACTACCATAAATCCAATGGTCACTCTACTAAAAATGTTTCAAGCTCATGTGCTTTATACAAGAACTTATTGATTATAATGTCATTAAACTAGGCACTCCTAGAGAGGAAACTAAGCCTCAATAGACTAAAAACACTAAGTGAAACATTTAAGAATCATGAAACAAAAAAATAATATTTTAGTAATGCATCATATCTATAATGCATACCCACCACATGAGTAATGTGATCATTTATTAGATGTATTTATGCATACAATTATCCCAACTACTCACACACATCCTATGATCACCTTTGATGATAGTGATATAGTGGATGATGGTTAATATTTTCAGGCCTTATGTATACAATCATATATTAATCAAAAACTCATTAAAAATGTACTAGTTGATAACTAATCAACTGAGAATGCATGTACAATGAAATTAATCAATTCACTAGGTTACACACAACATGATATACAAGCAATATTTAAAAGTATAAATACATTTAATGGGGAATACAAAATAAATTTGGGACACATTTTTTTGCCTCTTTAGGTGTATCCTACTATATTATCCAATTATTTTCTAATTATACCATAAAATGGGGTCTTGGACATGATATTAGGACACCCTTGGTTATAGAAGCTCCATGTTGTACCTTATAAAATACATAGATGTTTAAAGTGCATTCATCACAATAATGTGGCCGCATTTTCAAGGATTAGATATGATTACCCTTTACAATATATTTTACCTCCTCCTCCCTATTCACCACTATAGTGAATTGATAAAACCTATTAAAGAACAAAGAACATTTACAATTGTTAAAACTATACAAAATCTTTCTATATAGAAAAAGTGCAATGTTTCAAAATCAAATAATGTAGAAGAGAGTATATTATAAAAAGGTGATAATTTAAAAAAAAGAACCACAAAATTCAACATCTTCTAAATGGATGATACATATGGATCTGAAAGTCCCAAAAAGAGAACAAAATTTGAAAAAGTCTTTTACTATTCCTAATAAAATTTCAAACCATTCTACATCTCTAAGAGACACTCCTAAATTTTATTACATAAGTAGTTATGTAGATAGTTTCATTAAAATATCTAATGCATTTTAGGATTCTGAATATACACATCTAACACTTTTTATCCATGAAATGTGATCCTTCCAAAACATATTACATATTCTTATTATGACTTTAATCTTGATGGGATCATTGGTTAGCATTTTAAAATTTTAGGTATTCAAAAACTTTAAAATAATAAAAAAGAAAAAAAATGATTGTATATATCTTATTGATTTATTTCATCATGTTAATATTTAAATTATTAAACATATGATAAATTTGATCATTATTATAGCCCATGGATCTTTTTGTTTTGTTTTTTGCTTCTTGTTTTTTATTTTTCCCTTTATTTCTGAATAGTCCAAAAAAGTGATCTATATTACCATTAGTTTCAATTTACGTTATTGTTTGCATAGTGTGAACATATAAAAATGTATTTTTTTCATAAAATATAGTATTGAATAGTATTTTTTTGGAATTAACTACCATTACTATCCAAATTTGGTCAATTCTTTCTTATATATTTATTTACATCCAAATCATAAATTGAATAAATATAACATCAATACATCTAATGTTTTGATACTACATTCAATTCCATTATACAAAACTATAATTATCCATGCAAAAACTTTATTTTTTTCCTATAATGCCCATACATTTGCATTACATACATTGACAAGTGTATATTTGATGATTCATAGATGTGCAATCTTTCCTCCACATATATATTTTATCTATTGCATAGTTTTTAATTACATTCAAATATATAGTGGAGGTATTTTTTATTAATGGTAAAATAGGGTTTTGACAGGGACCCTACCCTTTACATGGAGAGCGAGATAAGATAATAAAATCTCAATTAAGCTCCTCTACTAGCAAAAAATAAGTTAGCTATAGAAATGTTGAGAATATGTTTTAAAACTACTGAAACATCAAAGAAAACTATAAACCTATCATAATTTTTTATTTTTGAGACTTGAGATTCATATTCAATGATTTTTATATTTGTAAATAGTTCAAAATAAAATATCTCATTCATCAGTAGAACCTCTCCTTGTTCTGGGTCTTCCATAATACCCAATGCTCTCCTCATCTCCAAAATATATATGAGTTGTCCCTTCAACTCTATAATTATTATTCTAAGGGTTTTCTAGACAATCCACTCTTTTTGACTAACATACTTATTACAATCAAATCCTATTCCTCTATAAGAGTATCCTCCACTCTTGCCTAAATTATGATTTTTTGAATAGTTTCCTCTGTACCATGATTTTGTTGACTTCTTCAACTATTATTATGTCCTCATCTCTTGAATACTTTCCTCTAACTCTAGATTTTGCTTATTTATTTATTTATTTATTTATCATCATCTTATCTTCTACCTTTAACACACATTGATAATCTTTATCTATAGCTCTCAACATCAAAAAATAGATTTCATATTGTATGAAAAAATGTATTTAATTAACATGCATTTCTAATTTATCTAGATATCCATCAACATATTTATATCTTATTGTGAGTCTATAAAATTACTCATTGTAGTCTTTGACATTTGTTTCATTTTTTCTTAAATTTTGATTTTTTGGAATAGGCTCAATTGATAATCTAAGGGCAAATATGGGTCCTTCAACATATCTACAATTTTATATCATGATCTTATTTTTTCTTTATTATTTCTTTATCTCTTGGCTTCTATGTGATTTCACCATAAATAGGCATGACTCTTCAACATTGTGCATTGAAATTTTAATTTATTATGTCATTCTATAGACTCATAAGAATAATTACATCTCATCTATCCATTCCAAGATTTATTTTAGATTTAAACTATAACTATAATAAGGTTTATTTAGTTTCAACTGACTACCAATCCTTTACATAGTTTTAAGAATTATTGTCTCAAGCTCATTTTCCATATCTTCCATCCCAAGATATTAAAATCCTTATTATTTTTTCTCACACATGTATCCACCATGATCCACTCTCCTTTTAGAAAATTTACTTGCATCCAACATTGCATGCATACCTCTCATCATCTTAGTCAAATATATAACTCGAGGTCCTCTCAGTCTTTCCCTTCTCTGGAAAACATTTCCTCTATGTGCCATCAATATTCCAATTTAAACTTATATTTCATATATTTAATATAAGCTCAGCCAAATTATTCTTCACACACTCTCTCCCAATAATAAAAATGTAACTTTGATTCTAATTAGTGTACACATAATTGGGGATCCAATTAAGGACATCCATTTATTCTATGATGTTTAATTTGGGTAAATACATCCACACATAATGACAAAATAAAAAAATGCAAAAACTAACGCCTGAACATATTCCCTTTATTCATCTTGATGGAAATCAAGCAAAATAATTTATTTTATCAATGTTAGGTTTTGAATAAAAAATTTAGAAGCATAAAACTCACCATCAATATCAAGAGGGAGAATAAATAAATTACAATATCAATTATCAAATGAAATATCTAGTGGAATAATTATAAAATAAATGCCATTTCTCCATTTATAAAAGGAATGGACTGATGAAAAACCTTCCCCAACATATTAAAGGGTCTAATATTCCTTCATGGACTAAAAAAACCAATAAGAAGGCTACAAGTCATAAAATGGTTATGCACACCTACAAGTAGACCTGATTACACCTTTATGAATATGAAAATACACATTAAAAAATGCATTTTAAAAAACAAACCTGGGTGGGATTTAAATCACTTTAAACATTTTTAAAAAACCCTAGACATAATCAAGATCTCAACAACTAATTATCACTATGACACTCACCTTTGCTTGTTCCCAACCCAATTAGGTTTAAAACTCCACTCAACATTATAGGTGATGCCAAAAACTTATATCAACTTGATCAAAAAATTTAACCCTATAATTATTTACATGCCAAAATAAATAAACCCACTTATCGAATTAGACTTAGGGCTTTACATACAACTGTAGATTGTGCTTTAAAAACACCATAGTTATAATTGGCATTGATAAAGTTGATGGAAATTAAAAAACCCAAATGTACTTGGCCAAGACATGATCATAACATGGAAATATTACTATCACTTCATGCATATGGCAAATTTTGTCAAGACATAATTAGGTAGTAAGTCTCAATTAGCACTATGTGTTAAACAATAAACCTTAACCATTCTAAGTGGGTTTTATTATGATTACCATTGAAACTATTGAATACAACTACCAGCTAGTTTATAACCCAATGAACGTTGTAAATAAAATATCAAATTACACATAGATCAAATTGGGTATAAAGTTATTATTACAACTAAAATATATAAATGAGTTACCTACTGACCAAAATAGGTTACAAAGCATGATTACCACTATCATGATTTATGTGAAATCACCAATAGTAAATCTAAAAATAAAATCCTAATTAACATTATGAGATACAACCAAGAATCACCAAGACATAGTCATTTATTTTTGTTCTAATTAACACTAATAGATTAGATCCAAATTTTCATAGACCTAATTAGAGATTAGTAACACAATTATCACTATTGAGTGAAAACTTCTATCTAAGACCTAATAAATATTGAGGAGCCTAATTAGGACTGTAAGTAATTAATACCAAATCATAGTTTGCTCTTCTCACATTTTGAGGCATCCAATAAAAATTTGAGCTAAGTGTAAAACAAAAGTTGATTGTAACATCAAAATCAGGCCACTATTGTAGATAATAACCAAAAATGGAAACCAAGAAAATAAACACAAATAACCACACCAACAAAATGAAAAAAACCAATGAAAAAATAATAACACTTGTTTGGGGTGATGAACCATAGCCTATGCATCATGGATACTCCTGCATTAAAATATATTAGATATTCAAAAAGTAACCTTAAGATAACTCCTAACATATGCCATGTATATGAAAGAAGATATATGCCTCCCATGGGGTGAATATGGATTATTATCATATTACCTCCTAGAATTGTTAGGTTAAAGTTCATGATCTTTATCTTTTTGAATTCTTATAATATTTTTCTTTGTTTCACTTAAAATTACTGTATGAGGTCCACATATTCTTATACATGTCAATGCATCAAATTTATATACTTAGATTTTTTTATAAGGTTCAAAGTGATACTAATCCTTTGAATTTTAAAAATGTAAAATATGTGGTGTTTTAAAAATAATCATCATTGAATATATTCCAAGTATCCCCTTTCATGAATACAAATGATTTAACTATGTATTTTACTAATTGAGAGGTTATAATGGATACCTAGAGATTAAGGGTAGATTTCAACCAAATGTTATTGATTATAATGATAATGATCCCAATAAGGTCAACTTAAAAAAAATTCCAATACTCCCCCTCACATCATAGTTTTTTGAATATATTTTGACCCTGCTCTCATAAAAGGAGAATCAATGAAATCCCCACTAGTAAAACATTCATAAAATAGCATCTTAGTGACACTTCCTCTACTAGTGAAATTATGGTTTAATCCTTGCATGTAGATCACACTAATATATATTATAATTTAAATTAGACATTAGATGATCCATATTTATTTTTATATTCTTAATAAAAACACGTGGCAATCATACATTACCAAACTTCCCTTTATCAAGCACACAAATAATAATATTTCAACTCTAGTATCAACATGACCACATTATATTTGTTTGACATGTAAGATGATGATTTATTTCATTATGATATCCTTAATGTCATGTCCCTCAATATGGAGACTCTTATTATTCTATATATGTTTTTTCCTACCCAACAACCACCAACACTGAAGTGTTCGATGTAAGATTTAAGACATCTTAATATTTAATATAGTATAAGGCATATGGAAACATAGTTTTAAGAAAATTACAAATAAGAGACATTTAAATTGGTAAAGCTAACAAGCATATGCCCCTTTGGTGGATAGTTTAAAACCACACTAGATGCTTTTGTGAATTTTATAGTAATAATACTCATTTTATGTAAGATTTTAAAGAAATGACAACCTTTAAAAATGATTAATTTTCATTTACCACCACCATATTATTATTTGGGTAATTAATATCCTAAGGAAACTCTCATGTATATCCTTAATAAATAATAATTCAATTATCTTTGGCATGAGTGTTATTCCCACTTCAAGGATGAGGATAGGCCATATCAGTAGCATATCCATAGTGTTGACCACTTTCTATCCTTAGGCCTAGAAAGGGGTCAACCAGAGCCTTGATAACCTTATTACACCATAAAATCTCATAGTTTTCATATCTCTTGATGAATCAAGATATTTCATGAGAGATCACTGATTGTCATATCAAATGCAACAATTCCAAGGTCTTGTCATCTCATGAAACACATAGTCATTATCCCTATTCCTTATTTCAACTTGATTCAAGTGTCCTCATAGTGTTTGAACATGAATGAAGTTTAATAACATGATTTTTAGTGGTCTCAATAGCCCCAAATGTGCCATTGTGGAGATAAATAAATGTTGTAATTGATAACTCACCACGAACCTTTCTGGTGTATGCAATACATGGCTTGATTATAAGCTTTTAAGAATGATATGAAGGTACATGGGAGCCTAATTTAAGCCTTTAATAGGTTATAATTTTTTTATAAGTGTTTAAATTATATTCATTTGATATCCCACTTTGAAGCCATGCATATTATCTAAAAAGGGAATATTTGACCTTACTATGATACTATTTGACCTTAAAAGGCCACTAAAACCACCCTTCATGTCCTAAAAATCCTTCATGAATTCCATTAGGTCATACCCCAATTTTTTCATGTATAAATGATTCCTTTCTCACAATTTAACACACCTAATTACCACTAAATGATCCCCACACATGTGGAAATGTGTCTCTATTATAGTATCTTTTCATTTTTATTTAAATTTAAATTACTAAAAATTCAAATGAAAATCAAGGTTTATGGTGAATATGTTTGGATTAGAAGATGCTACACACCACTTTGAATCTAGTGACTATGAGATCTTTTTTCTTGGGAAGAATAACCTACACACATGTAAAAACTTGGACAAAAATATGTTAATAGATAATTAGGTAAGCTATTTGGTTAGAAACTAGTCCCAAGAAGTTATGAGCTTCCTTAAAAGGATTTTAGCTCATGTGTTTACATAATCAAGTGGATAAACAACATATGAAATTATAATAGATAAAAAGATATGATAAAATTGATAACTAAGATTCAATTCTTGATTAAGCTATCAATATAAGCATAATGTTCATCCCAATAAGTTGTAGTAATATTTACATCATCTTATATGACATCTAGTTGGTAGTCAATGGCTTTAAGAGAGGGAGAATAAACAATAACATAGAGAGATAACTTGAAAGCTATGTCACTTTGATAAAAAAAGGTTAGGATACTATAGGGAGATCTATGATATTGATTACATCATGTATTATGCCTGATAGAGTCATCTACATACAAAGGCCATATTCAAACTAATAGAAAATTAGTAAGGATTGCAAATAAGGATCTAATATTAAGGTCTCAGGGTCTGTAAATTAAACATAGTGAATCAATGTCAATCCTAACAAGATCGATGCCAATCTCTATAATTGGTACCAATTTAGAATGAATTAGCATCAATTCTATCTACATATGGGTTTAATTAAAATAAACAATAAATGAGATATATTGGATGATAAAGGCCAAAACATCACTATAGAGTGATGTGGATAATATTCTAAAGATTAAATAAGCAAATAATAGTATATAAACTAATAGTAAATGAAATAATAAAACATGATGACATAACTTAGATCCATTTGCAAGTAGAATGAAACTTTTCCACAAACATAGGTAGTCTTTTGGGCTTGTGAAAAAGAATATGGATTGGATGTAGAAATTTTTTGGTAGAGTGTCATTAAGGACACCATTAATTATCTAATAAATCTAGTAGTAATTTGAGGTTCAAAGTTTATAGGTCTAAAATATAAAGGTTATTTGGGTATTTATAGATACACACCAATCAAGATAATCAAATACGATCGTAGGCAAATTAGTGTCAATTCACCCAAATTAGCATCTTTGTTTCAATCATGGGTAAAATTGGTTATGATATGTGTGGAGTTTTTCGTAATGACACTATATAGGGGTAAAGTGGTTAAGGGGTAGATTTCTTAGGTTATTAATAGATTTATGGAGTTAGGGGATATAAAAGTAATAATAAAGGTAAGTTATTAGGTTATCAATGGTAAATACACTAAACCTTAGGATAGGTATTATTTACAAGATTAAATAAAAATAAGTATTTGTAACACCTAATTAATCATATAAAGGGTATGAAATTATAGTGTCTACATTTACCCCTTTTTGTGGAGTGATATGGAAAATGTGTCACAAGACAAAAACCATGAGAGGTCCAATGCCCTAGATTTATGTGAGGAGGTATCACCCCTCAAACTAAAATTTGACAAAGAATAAGGAGTGGGTGATGGGTTTGAAAAATGGAATAATGGAAAGAATGGGTAGATAACATATAAACTTTAATAAATGTAGATGCATAATATGTAGTGTATGTTTTGCACTGACAAGATGCAAGGTAACACATGCAGAGATTCCCTAAGGAAAATCCTATAATAAAATGCCAAAAATAATAATATATTGTCTTAATAAAGGCTAAAAAAGAGAACAAGTGATATGACATGGTTGACCAAAGAATTCGGTGTGCTATACAATGTGTGTGCTACCTATTGACAACTATTCTTAAGTGAAAACTACACTATTGAGAGCCACTGAGGGAAGATGTATAAAAGAGTACATGCCTTATGTAGCTTGTGGGACTAATAGGGGGTCAAAATCCACAAACATAAAATGTTATAGGACAAATAATAAGTTAGATGTGGTAAGGTATTAGGATAAAGCTAAGGAAGGACTAGATGTATGTAAACTATAAGTACTGTAAAAAAAAGCAAATCAACACCAATCTAAAATGAATTGGTGCTGATCCACCAAATGAATGCCAATCTAAAATATATTAGTGTTGATATAAATTTAGGTATATAATCAAGTCTAATGTGTAAAAGGACTCATTTTCTATATGTGAAAATGAAATGATGTCTAATAGATCAAATAATGAGTGTGTTATGAAATTATATGGAGGCTAATTGTAGTAGATTGAGGTGATGGAGAGACTCACAAGATAAGGTAGGCTTATTATTTTATTAATATTTTGATTTTTTTTAATTTTTTGATGTTTTAAAGCTTTTTTGAGCTAAGATAGGGCCATGATTATGGTAAGATGCCATTAGTGAATTGACATCAATTCCCTAATGAATTAAGGATGATTCATAGGGAATCAACATCATTTCACTGAAATGGTGTTGATCTAGATGGAATGACACCTATCTATAAGGGATCAATGTTTATTCACACAAAAAATGTGAAGGGATCAAATTGTATTCTAGAGTTAGGATAATCTAGAGTTTTTAGGAGATTTTAGGCTTAAAGGGGATGTTGGTGACATGCATGGATTTTAATATAGATGCAGGATCATGTGTCACCTTTATTGGAGTGATTGAGAGTTTATCTTGGTGATGATGAATGGGCCCATCTGGAATCCATAGGCCTGGGGGTGCATCACCATAGATGCATTTATCAAGACATAAGCTTGTTGACTACTTTGCTAGAGCACTGGGATGTTATGACTAAGACATTCTAGCTTCTAACTAAAGAGATGACCATCACTGAGGAGGATATATACCATATTTTATAACTTATAGTGTAGGGAATACCTATAGATGAGTAGGGATGAGGAGTATCATTGAAATTCCTATACGATAATGATGTAGAGGATATCAAATTTATTTCTAGTGGTTTTGATTGTAAGCCTTTATGTATAGATAATAGAATTAGTAAAGGCATGTTGAATATAATGTTATTAGCTATTTATTTTTATACACTCCTAGACTTAGGGGAAGGCATATTTCCATAGATATTGATTAGGGTAGTATCTGACATGCTAGAGCACCGTATAGTTTTTACATGGGCATCTACTTTGTTGGTGTAGATTTATAGGGAGCTCCATGGTTGGAAGACCCATAGGTGATATGGATTAGATGTAATTATCATTTTATAGTGATGGGATTATGAACACATAAGAGTAGTGTAACCCATTGGAACCCTATGGATATGGTGGTATGATACTAAGTATAGTGTCACCTTCCTTCAATGGAAGGATGATTTAGCATGAGGTTTTATAGATAGTATCACTTGGGACCTTGATTATTATTAAGGGGTCCTAGAGGGATTAAGGGATAAAAGCTTTATTTATCACCCTTATATAATATTTCCTACAAGGCTTGAGGTAAATGTAGAGCTATTAGGTATATGGTGGGAGAGATGGGTGATAGGTAAGAGGCTGGAGTACCTAGATTATCTCCATTTTGGATGAGTACGATGGTAGATCAAGTTAGTGTAGGACATTTCATGGGGCGCACATATATGTAGGAAAAATGAGATAGAGTAAGATCTTCTAAGAGAAGTCACTAGAGATGTCCCTATAAAGGAAGTGTTTGTTCTAATAAGAAAAGATATGAAGGATGTAGGGTGAACTCCTATATATAACATGTTGTGTATAATAGTGGGTAGTGTAATAGGATAGGGTGGTGCATCCATGCCAAGTAGGAGGGGATGAGGAGATGGATGAGGATGATGAGGAAGTTGAAGAGGATAGAGGAAAGGATGAGATTAGAAATGAGGAGGATGGGGAAATGAGGAGATAGATGTTGAGGAGATATATTTAGATGAGCTTATCATGGAGAGGGGTACACTAAGGACTCAATGCATCACTCTACAAGGATAGATAGCTACATCATAGGGGGCTCTGATCATAGTGTAGATTGAGAAGGATACCCTTTAGACCTGACTATATATATTATAAGTGGGGTTTATATATTTGTAGTTGAGTCATTATATGGTAGTGGAGGCTTGGTATAGGTATCTATTAGAGAGAGACACTTTGAGGAGGAGGGAAGGGGAGTCATTAGTGTAGATAGTTGGAAAGGTGATAGGTTTAAGCACTATATAGGTTGGGACTATGAGCATTGAGTGATATAAATAGAGAATGGCAAAGATGAGATATTATGAGAAAATAATTCTTGATCTACATCTAGATATTCTATGTTATGCATCATATCTACCTATATAGGGTAGGTCCTCAAAGCACACACCTACAAGATCAATGAGAATGGGGAGTATATCCTAGAGGAGAGACAAAGATAGGGACAAAGGTAGAGATGGTGGAGATGGGATTTGAGATGGTGGTGGGGATCTTGAGATCGTTCATTTAAACAAGCTATAGTTTACATAATATCCCACTTCTTGATGTACTTATGTTCATTGTACTGGCTAGAGATCCATAGACGTGTACATAGATAATTTTATAAATAATGATTATTTATATATATTATTCATGATTATGGAATATAGATGTTCATGTATTATGTTTACATTTATATTATAGATTCTTAAATTATATGTATTATGTGATTATGGGTCATATGTGATGTTATATGTGATGGATTTATATGTTTATGGATTGTGAGTATTATGGATTGTTTATGGATTATGGATTATGGATTTTTATGGGATGTGATTAGATTATTTTATCATGGACTTAATGTTATAAAATATTTATGGATCATGATTATTATACTATGATGGATATGATTTTGATTTAGGTAATGCTTAAAATGATCATGATTAAATTAATATGGATGTGAGTTTTGATTATGTGATTATGGATTAATGAGTTGATTAGATTATGGATTATGGGCTTTTATGTAAAAATGTTTATGGATTATGGATGTATATATATTTGATTATTTATTATGGATTTTATATGATGTAATTATGGATTATGGATGTAATTTATTATTTAATTACAGATTTTTTATTATGTGATTATGGATTATGGATTATGGATTACACCATGGGTTATGAAAAATGTTTATGGATTATGATTATCAAGGATGCCATCTATAGATTACTGAATTCATGTTTAGATATTTTCAAATTATTAGATTAGGATATTTTTTTAATATATGTGGAAAATACATAATTAATTAATCAAAAATTTAATTTACAAAAGGATTTTATTTCTTTTTATTGTCTTGTATCATGACCCAAGAGAATTGCTTTGAAAAGAATGCATATGCACACTTAATCAACTATTAATAACTATCCTAACAACTTCAGGTCAACTAAGTTAAGGATATTTATTTATTTTGAGATGGAAAATTCTAAGGATTTGACTTTAAGGTTTGATAGAAATTAGATTCTAAGAACAAGATGTTTCCATTTTACATACCCAAAACTAAGGTCACACCTAGAATCCTTTTGTACCAATCCATGTAAACTGATTAATGTGGGAAGTCTAATAAATTAAATAAATTTGATCAATGTGAGAAGATTTATATGGATATTGTATGCATGATATCCATCCTTCGAGGTAATTATCTATATTTTGAGATATACTTTATGAAATAGTTGTCATTCAAACGAGTAGTCTACATTTTTTATATTTGGTATATTTTTGCATATTTTAAGGATTTATATAGCTATCCTTTGAGGGATTAGTCTATTTAATTTATTTTATTTTAGATTCTTTGATTTTTTTTTGATCCTAGTGTTATTATTTCTTTATGTATTAGTCTTAGGTATCCTAAGATAATTTCCCAAAGATTTGATACACAAGATAAAACACTTATTCTCAAAATGAATTAGTGATAGGGAGGGATTTTAGGAAATAATTATTTGGATCTCCTTCTCATTATAAGAAAATATTATCTAATTTATATCATGCTATGAATAGGTATAGGGTGTTCATATTTAAGGTTAAAAATGGGCCATACTACTGAATAACCACATGTCTCTATATATCATTATTTGGTATAAGAATAAGAGGGATATGAAACCTAGAAACTAAAGTAGGTAGACCCAAGTAATTAAGATTTATTAATAGTAGAAATGATGTATATTCAAGAAATTAAGACATTTTAATTACAATTTTCCATCAAGAGAGGCCAAGTGATATGCCCTAGACCCATACTTATGGGTGATAATAAATGGTTTGAGCCAATTCAGAGAAAATTTTCCCCTTTTTATTTTTTCCATATTAGTGACATGTTGATTTTAGTTTAAAATTATTCCACCAATATTAAATTCATGTTCTTTGATATGCTTATTATAGGTGCACTTTATTCATTCTTGATATATATGTAGATGGTCAAGGGCAGCTGATCGATGCTCCAAGAGTTTGATCTAGGCTAATCATTCTTGAAAAAACTCATCCTTAAAATGATATATTCAAGGGATATTTAAAGTGAAAGACTCTAAACATCAAAAATAATTATAACTTTAGTACCATATACTAGGGAAAAATGAGTAGCACCTTTGGGGGTTCAAATACTAGTTCGATAAGTCTATAAGGAAAAGGGAACATGAAGATGCCAATTCTTGCCTACTTTATTAATGACTTTAGTTAAGATTTTGACAAGAGTTTTATTATATGCTTTAGGCTTTCCATTAGCATGAGGATAGTTAGGCAAGGAGAACCTGAGATTAATGCTAAAGGATTCATAGAGCTCTTGAACCTTTTTATTCTTAAAAGATTTTCCATTATCTATGATGATCTTATAAGGATGTCAAAGTGGAAACTAATATGTTGACTAATTAATTCAACAATTTTATTAGCTTAGGTCAAGATAAAGGGGATAGACTCCACCCACTTAGTAAAATACTCAGTGGTAATAATGATAAACCCATTATGCTAGGAAGACTTAGGGTTAATCTAACGTATAAGATCAGGCCCCCATTGGTAAAAACACCAAAAATCTAATACTACATGTAATGTTTGGCTAGGGACATATGATAGGTTGGTATGATATTAAAATTTGATGCATTTCTTAATGTATTATCATTAATATTTATTTAAATTGGGCCAATAATAACACAACCATAATATTCTCTTGGAGATGGTATGACCACTAAAATGTCCTCCACATGACCCATCATGAGATTTTTTGATAACGAGGGAAGTTTCATGACACTATAGATAATGAAAAAGGATATCATCAAAACCAAAATTATAAAAAACACCCCCCCAATATGATAAAATTTATGACACAATGCTAGAAAGTTCATTTTCCATTTCTAGATAGATATAGAGGAATAATCCCCCTTGATATTTATTTAAATATTTGTGTATACCAGAGATTTGAAGGATTTTCCTTCACACTATGGATGGAAGGAAGTTCTATTTTGGTAAAATAAGGTTGATTAATCCTATGAATAAGGATAAAAAACTTATATTAAAAATACAAATATGGGATAAAGGATGCCAAGGAAGACATAGTATCTATAAACTTGTTTGTTGATTGAAGTGTGGCTTGGATAACATAATGCTTGAAAGTGGCTAATAATTGATCATCCAATGTCTTATAATTTTTAAGAGTATAATTCTCAAATAGATATATTCCCTTGGTTTTATTGACCACAAGTTTGGAATAACCATAGATATTATGTTTTTTAATACCTAAATCTAAGGTGGTTTAGAGACCTATGATCAAAGCCTCATATTCTACCATATTATAAGTGCAATCAAAATAAAGCTTAAAATATAGAGGGATAGGTCTCTCCTAGGAGGGATTAGGATAATTCCATATTCCCCACCATGCTGACATTTGGATCTATCAAAGAGTAAACCCATTTGAAATTGTGGAGGCTATAGATTTATATGGGAATTCATAGGTAGCTAGTTGATTATCAAAAAGAGGCACCTCAACAAGATGATAAATAATGATTTGACCTTTACATAATTTTTAAGGATGAAATTCAGATCAAACTCCACAAAATTCATAATCTATTTGGCCATTCATTGATTCTGATAAGGCTTGGAATGCATAAAATTTAGTGTTTGTGACCACATAGGTTTTATGATTGAAAAGATAATGGAAAAGCTTATAAGCCACAAAGACCAAAGCCAAGCATAAATTTTTTATATGACAATAATAAATATCATATTAAATAAGTATGTGATGGATATAGTAAACTCCATACTCTTTATGTCATTCATCATGTTGGGAAAGCATGGCTCAAAGTGCATGATTAGTAGTAGAAATATACAAGAAAATTGATTGTCCTTCCTTGGGAGGAGTGAGAATTGGTGGTGAAGTAAGGTATATTTTAAGATCTTTGAAAGTCTGCTAACAACTAGAATCCCATTCAAATTGAATATCTTTCCTTAGGAAGTGATGGAATGGTTGAAATCAATCAAATATCTGGGAGATAAAATTATGGATAGATTAGAATTTACCTTGAAAACTATGCAACTACTTAAGATTAGATAGAGGTGGCACTTATAAAATGGCTTTGATCTTGATATGGTCAACTTATATCCATTTAAAAGAGATAATAAATCCTAAGAGCTTACTCATCAATACCGCAAAAATGTATTTCTTAGAATTTAGACAAACATGAAACTAGATTAGCTGAGTGAAGATTACATTTAGGACGAAAACGTGGTATTTTCATAATTTTGATTTAATGAGGAGATCATCCACATAATCCTTAACAATTTTATGTATGATATCATGGAATATGTACATCATGTCTCTTTGATAGGTGGTTCCTACATTCATTAGGATGAAAGGCATAACATGATAGCAAAAGGTCCCCTAGGAAGTAATAAATGAAATTTTATGTTGGTCTTTTAGTGGGATAAGGATCTAATTATATCCAAAGAATCCATCCATAAGTTACAAAATTTTGTGCCCCATGATTAAATACACTAATTAGTCAATATTATGGATAGGGAAATAATCCTTTAGATAAAAGATATTAAGTTATCAAAAGTTAGTACAAAGGCATAATCCCCTTATAGGATTGGTAACATGGAAAATATTAGATACACATTAAAGGTAATAAATAAGATGGATAAAGTTAAAAAATAAGAGACATTGTAACTCTTATTTGACTAAGACCACAACATGAGGGTACATCTTTTGAATATTTTATTTTATAGGCTTGGCATCAAGGAATGTAACAATGTTATGGTTTATAATAGTAGTATCAATACCAGACATATCACTATAGGAACAAGTGAATGCTTCACTATGATCTATTATAAATATAGTGAAATCCTATTACTCCTAGGGATATAAGGATTTACTAACCTAAACTATGTAAAATCTCATAGATCTTATGTTAACATCAATGGCAGCCTCATTTAATAGACTAGAGGTTTTAGATGGAAGATATTTATGTAGATGGTAGTTATTTGTGCCTAAATGAGCTAAGATAGACTCATTGTCCTAGTAATGAATAACAAGAATGGTGGGAAAATCATACCCCATCATGTTTGGGTAGGATAGAGGATTGGTTTTGACCTCCCCATTGTGATGATAGATGAGAGGTTCTATAGTAATGGTACTAACTATTAAAAGGTTGGAGGATGGATATAACATCATATGTCAAAGAAGGGGTATTGGATGGTGATGATGACATATCCTCTTCAAGGATAGGAAGGAGAATAACCTCTAGAGTAGTTTTAGGATTTTTACTGAAATTAAGGCCTTTATTTCTCATGAGGTTTCCCAAAATCTCCCAATGTAACCTCATGTAGACCTTATTCATAATGTCATATACTGAAACCCTTACAAACACACAATTGTAGGTATATCTGTATGAAATGGGGTTTATCAAGGAATGAAAATTATGATGTAAATGGTTTAGCATGAGATTGGTTATAAAATCATGAAGAAGGATGATTGATCCCCACATAAATCAAATGGGTATGGAGGAAAGGTGAACCAAAGGGAACTCCAAAATTTATACAATAATCCTACTATTTATTTGGACATTCATATTATTAAGGAGTGGGGAGAGTATTGAGTGTCAATAAAAGATATTATCTAATTAATGGAATCTATAGACTCCTTACCAATTCTTGATGTAGGAATTATCATACTAGTTGACACCTCATTAGATGATGATAGGGTAACACTTTGTAATGAAATTAGGACATTATTTGGTTGAAAGGTGAGGTTTTGAGTTTTGAACAGATCGGGATCAGTTGGGACATTATGTATTTTACCCTCGTGTTTAAATGTAATACATTAATGTAAGGTATATGGGATGTAGTGAATAACATGTATCCAAGGATGTCCTAATATAATATTGTATTAAAACTCCCCTTTAATTACATAAAATAGTTCAGGTAGAACATGTGCACCTACTTGAATGTGAAGGACTACTATTCTTAATGTAGGATTGATGGTATCATTGAAAGATCATAAAATGGCAAGGGATTAGGCTAAAACTATTTTAGGTAGCTAAATTTGTTTAAATGCATGATATGAGATGATATTTATACTAGCACCATTATCAATCATGACTCATTTAATTCAATTTTGATCAATCTAGGTAGTGATAAATAGTGTAAGATCTTGATTATCAAGCTATAAGGGTGGTATTTTTAAATCATGAAACATTATGGATAATGGATTTTGAAGTGATGCATTCAAAGTCAATAAAGGTTGGGGTTCATCAGCTTATATCTTGATGGCCCATAAAGATTCTATCATAACCTCGTAGTGTTGTGGAGAATTTCGGATAAGTTCATATAGGGACATATCAATTAGAAGTTGATGAAGCTGATTTAGAACATATATATGTATGAGTTTTAAAGCACTATTATTTTGCACTTTTCCTAAAATAAAAATTTTAGGTTTTTAAGTGGGTGTTTTTAGATTATTTATAGTAGGATCTGGTGATTTGGCAACAGTTAATTTGTATTTTTCATGATTGTGGGTCTTTTGACCCTAGGCTTGGGATTGTGTAGAAATGTGAACTACATCTATCTAAAATAAAGAGGGATTAGATGCATTCTTATAATCATCCAAATCTAGAGGGAGAGATTGATATTGAGATCTATCAGAGGTTTTATCTTCTTTTACAGTGCACTCTGATATTATTGGTAGTATGTTACTTCTTGAGGTGGTCATGACCCTAGTAATTTGATTGTGGGGATGATCATGATCTAATTATTTGATTAAAATATAATCTTCTAATAATTTTTGGACCACATATTTTAATGTGTTACATATTTTTATGTCATGAATTTCTATTCGATGATACATGTATTTCCTATTTTATCTATATCATGTTGGTTTCTAAATATAAGAGTTAACATATTTTATGGTTGGTAGAGTGATAAGGGAAGTATGGAGAAGATGATTGAGGATCTTAGAATAAGATCCCTTTAATGGATATTGACTAGGATTTTCAATCCTTTGAGGCACTGATATGGAAGAGGTATGTGACTTCAAACCTTGACCTTTTGAACCAGTTATTTGAATATTATCTATAACAGGTACTTTTTGTTTAGGATAAGACCTTACACCTAAATCTTAAAAATAATAGGGATTTAATGGGTTATATATTATATTTATGATGGTGGGAAAATCTCATTATGATGGTACATACACTTTAGTAGAGAATTTTATGATAGTCGCTTTCAGTCTTGCTGAAGGATGGGGTCCTAGTATAGATGCTCTTATTCAAATAGGTGGTAGTGATGTTTTCCCTTTTAAAATATGATCAAGGGTAATGGGGATATCCTCTTTAGGGATTTTAATCCTAATAAGAAGATTCTATAGATATTTTCATCCTAGGGCCTTGAGGTTCTTATTTTTAACATCGATGGCTTTTCCCTTGATTTCTCTAAGATTTAACACCTCCTAAGTAATGGGGGAAACTAGTCTTGAGCTAGTTTGGGGTAATGTGATGGTTTCCTTAGGAACTAATAAGCTACAGGGAATGGGTATTCTAGATGAATGTATTTAAATGATGCAAGGAATGGTATGCATATCTTTTGGAATGTCTAAACAAACATTTTCTTCCATGATCTTTTCTTATTTTATTTATAATTAATCATTTTGAATGCTTTTAGATATGGTTTTTTAAGTGGATCTTAAATAATGAGATCCATAAAGCTTAAAGAAGTTTTTAGGATGTCTTGACTTAGTTTAGATGGCTTGAAAGTATCTCTTATAATAAGATTAGGGATAGGAGTACTATCAACTTCTTTAGGTAGAAGTTGGTCATGGATTGTGTTAATTACATGAGTTTCAGGTTTTAAGGTGGATCCCAAATTAGCTTGCATGAAATTTGATTTGGAAGAATGATTAGTAATTGCATATCTATATATTGATTTAGGGGCACATTAGGTTTATCTAGTTGTAGCTATCCCTGATCAATAAGATTATGTATTAGGCCTTTGAAATAATGACATCTACTGACATCATGACCTATTACATGATGAAATTTATAAAAGTCATTTTCCCTAAAATAGATAGGTTTAGGGTGAGAATCATCAAGAAGTATTACTAAAGGAATCTTGATGAGAATTGTCTTTAAGATATTATCTAAAATAGACACGTAGGATTATCCTAAAGGTGTATATTATCATGGAGGAAAATGTGTCAATGGCTTCAAAGATTGTGCCTATAAGATGGAGGGCCTAGATTGGTTTTTAGTTTGTGGTGGTTCTAATTTTGTAGCTACAACATTATAATATCATTTGGTTTTATTATTATTATTAGTCCCCTTAGAGGGATCGAGTATAAATTTTTTATTTTGAAATTTAACTTTCCCTTCTTCTAGGGCTCTAATTTCAAGCTTGTAGGGGCCATCAAAAAGGCCTCAGCAAAGTTTTTAAAAGATTATGTTGACAACTGGAGATTACACCCAGTGGAAGGAAAATAGGTTCCTACCCTCTCCCCACAACATGGAAACTCCTCTCTCACTTGTGGGATGGCGAAGCAGGAAAGGAGAGTCTCTAGGTATGGGCTAGTTCCCTTTGATGTATCTTGTTTATTCCAGGCAATGAAAAATATAGATATATAGATATACTGGGGGGAGGATGAAAAGGGAGAAGAAAATATAGGAAAGAAATAGCCTAGTCTAAAGAGGTGATACACCAAAATAAAGGTTAACCTTCCACATCCACTCTCAGAATCAAGAAAAATGCAAATATACTCTACACATCTGGCAGAAGAACCAGGCTGCTAAGACTAATAGGGAGGCTATAATGGAAAATACATAATAGAGGTTTACCAAGGTGCTATGAAATGCACACTTACAAGCAACTTCCTCTATTTTGTTCTTCTCAAATATTGCTCTTCTCCTTTTAACTGCAGAACTGGTGCCTTGTAGATAGTTGGTCTATTGGCATTACTTATGAAAGCATCAAAGATAATGACTAAACACAAATAATAATCATGGCATACACAACAAATCTATCCAAAATGGAGGTAAAAACTATATTTTATTGATTCAAGTGTAGAATTTGCAGAGCTATGCTCTTTACAAAATTAGAGAAGATTCTTAAAAATGACCAAGTCTGCATATTTATATGGGAAGAGCCAAGAGGAGCCTTATTGGCCTTTACTTGCAAGTGGCTACTTGAGTCTTCATTAGGAAGAGGGAAAACACTATAGATGACATCATAGGTCTATTGGGACCATACTTACTACCTCGTTCTGCATGCAGTCTGCTCCTCTACCCACTGGGTGGGCCTTTTTCTATGTTTTGTAGGCCTTTTTTGATGCTTCATGTTGTGAGCGGTAATTTTACCACCCAATGTCATGGACTGCACACGAGACTTTTGTCGATGTTGGCTAATTTACTACCGTGTGCAGTATTTTTGCCGATGTCAGCTGAGTTAGCTACCATGCATGGCAATTTTGTTGATGTTGGCCAATGTTGATAGCCTCCTTTTCTCCACCTGCTACTTTATGCTACAATTTTTCCACCCACTGCTTATGTTGGCAGTCTCTTTTTCCCTACCTGCCATCGTGCATGGCAATTTTGCCACCCATTGCATAAAACTCTAAATTTTTCATGGGACTTAGATGCATTAAACCATTGACTTGAACTTTTCCTTTTAACCAAGGCACTTGAACCTTTTCGTTGAACTGAGCATGAACCTGAAGATGGACTGGAACCTAAAATTGGCTGGCCTTTCATAGTTTTTGAAGAGGGTGACCAAAATATTTCCAAAGGGGCAAAATTGGGTCAACAAATTGGTGACTCCCAGGGGAAGCATGCCTGCTATGCTTAGGACCCAGTTGCCTTTGAATATCCATTAGGTGCGGAGTCGGATGGTAACTTTGAAGAGAGTTCACAATAGCCTTTGAGATCCTAAAATTACACCTAAAACATTCACCCCCATAGGTAAAAGGAAACACACAAGGCTAAAAACAACTAACTATGTAAACTGCACTTAGGGAAAATAGGAAAAAACGAGGAAAACTATGTACAGCCAAACCAAAAATTAGTGGCAATGCTTCAGATGTATCTCGTTGACTGGGATACACAATTCTTTTCCATTCAACTTGGAGAGCTGGAATGTGTTATACTACTTGCACTGAGTAATCATGTAAGAACCGCTCCAAAGGGCATCAAATTTTGCATGTTTTCTAAGCTTAGCTCTGTCTTCATCCCATTTCAAAACCATATCTCCTTCAGATAAATCTTTTGATGAAGATTTCTTCTCAAAGTGTCTTTTTATTTGTTGTTGGTGACTAGACATGGTAGCCATGGCACGGTCCCTTATCTCTTGGAGCTCCATTAATTCACACAATCTGACCTCCATGCTACTTCCTTCTTTTAGTTGTAGCTAATGAGCAAGTTCCAGTTATGGCAATTCGAGTGAAATGGGAAGCCTTACTTCCCTTCCATACACAAGCATACATGGATAATTTTTGATTGCTCTCTTCAGAGTGATTCGATTGGCCCATAGAGCTATCTTCAACTTGGCATGCCAAGTTCTCTAATTTTCCTCCATGGTCCTCTTTATAATTCTGATCAAATTTTTATTTGTGGACTCAGCCAGCCCATTTCCCTACGGGTAGTAATTTGACGAAGTGCTAAGGTATATACCATACCTCAATGCCCATTCACTAGTTTTGGCTCTCAAAAAAGCCAAGGCATTGTCTGAAATTATAGTAGCTGGGACCCCAAAACATGTCACTAAGTCCTCATAAAAATCTAGGACTGTGCTTTCATTTGCTTCCTTCAAAGCAATGGCTTCCACCCACCTAGTGAAATAATCCATAGCAGTCAGGACCCATTTGTGTCTGGTACTAGAGGGAGGATTTATCATCCCTATGAAATCCAGGCCCCACTGCATGAATGGTTGTTCAACTTGAATGGGTTTTAGGGGCATGGTAGCGAATCATTGTTTTACATCAAAAAGTGCACACTTCTAGCACTTCCTTACCTAGGCATAGGTATCTTTGAAAAGAGTGGGCCAGAAATATCCAGCTCTCATTATTTTACTTGTTGTGGTCTTTGGGGTGAAATGGCCACCTACTAGCCCATCATGAAACTCAGCCAATACCTTGTCAGCCTGACTGGGGTCGATGCGTCTTAGGAGAACCCCAGTGAGATCCTTCCTAAATAATACTCCATCAATCAAAACATAAGGAAGGGACTGAAGTTTAAAATACCTTCTTCCGGCCCTATCGAGACCCTGTGGACATTCGCCTGTAAGAAGGAAATGCCTCATGTCCAACATCCAATCTCTTATGATAGCTAGTTCTTCTGTAGTGGTTGCATCATGGATCAATAAGCTATCTTCACCTTTTTGCCTCAAATCTACTACTAGCTATTCACACAGGCCCCTTCCTCTCACCAACTTGGTGATTTTGATGTCTATGTCGTACTCCATCACCTTGATGATCCATCCTACTCTTTTCTTGTTTAAGTCTCGATTGGTCAAGAAATCATTGATTCCAGGATGTGGAACCATGAGATGGATCTTGCTATTTGACAACATATATCTAAATTTCTTCAAGCTATGCACTACTGCCATGACTTGCTTCTCTACATAGGTGTACCTGATTTCAATGTCTTCTAACCCTTGGCTGAAGAAGGTGAGTGGTTACTCAAGGTCATCACTGCTTACTTGAGTAAGCATAGTAAATATTACTTCTCCATTACTGAAGGTATAGAGATTGAGGTCCTTATTGAAGTTGGGGCTGATTAGAGCAGGAGCTTGGGTCAAAGCCTGTTTGATGGCTTCAAATCTGTCTTTTCTTAGCATTGTCCATTTCAATTCTTCACCTTTCCGTAGCATAGAGGATAGTGGTTTAAATATTTCAGCAAAATTTAGAATGAACCTCTGAATGAAATTTATTTAGCCAAAGAAACTCTGTAGGCCTTTCTTGTGCTTCGATAGGGACATCTCCAGAATGGAGCAGACTCTCTTAGGGTCAATAGACAAACCTTCCTTGGACACAATGTGGCCAAGAAGTTTCCACTCATGAATAGAAAATACACATTTCTTTGGATTTAGAGATATGCCAAATTCCCTGCACCTCTCAAAAATTTGCCTGAGGTGTTCCATGTGCCGGCCTACCTCCCTGAAGAAAACTATTATATCATCAAGGTACACCAACATGTTCTTATTTATCAAACCATTGAAAGCCATGTCCATGGCTCACTAGAAGGTAGCACCAGCATTGGATAGCTTAAAAGGCATCTTTTGGTAGGTGAACATTCCCCATTTAGTGGTGAAGGTTGTTTTGTATTGGTCATAGCCTCGCACCAGAATCTGATTATATCCCAAATAACCATCCAGGAGGGAGAAACACTCAAAATTGGTTACCTTTTGGAAGATCTACTCCATGTTTAGAAGGGGATAATGATCCTTTAAAGAGACTTTATTAAGGTCTCTGAAGTCGACGCATAGCCTAATCTCCCCATTTTTCTTTCTAACTGGAACCAAATTTTCCAACCATGAGGAATGTTTGATCAGAAATATAATGCCAAACTCAATCAACTTGACCAATTCTTTCTGCATAAGGAGTTCGATCATCAAATTAACAAGCCTCTATTTTTGTGTGACTAGTTTTGCACCTTCCTCTAATTCAATGGTGTGCTGGGCAAGTCTTGGATCAAAGCCTTTCAAGTCACTATAATCCCAAGTGAAGATGTCAGTAAACTCTTGACACAGTAGAATGAAAGCTTGTCTTTCTTGAAACGTGCAAACCTTACCAAGTGCTAGCAACTTTTCCTTGAAGATTTCAACTTTTTCATAATTATCCGCTCTGGTAGTGATGCATGCTTTGTCATTTCTTAGTTGGTCATCTTTGTTGAAAATAATTTCAAGTGTGACCAGACCCTTCGGGAGTTTATTGTTCTTCAATTGAACAATCTGATTTCCATGTTGCTGCTACAATTTCACTTGATTATGGACTGCGAACTCAGCTTCTTCCTGCAGGAAGAGAGCTATTTGTTGGTCACTTTCAAAGACCTACCAATTTGTAACATTGTCTGGAATTGAAGGCTGAACCACCACTTTTAAATGGCATGAACCACAATCCTTGCTTATCTCTTTTGAAACATCAAATTGGGTGCCAACAGTTGCCAACCTGTCAGCCTACTTATTCTGTTCTCTGGGAAGCGAGGTAATGTTAAGGGAAAGGAAATCTTCCATCAAGTCCTAGACTTTGTGCTTGTAAGACTTTAGCAAGGAGTTCTTGGTCAAGTTTAGGCCTCTTATTTGGTTCACAATTAGTTCATTGTCCCCGAAGATTTGTAATTTCCTGATCCCTCTCTTTCTTGCCCACTCAAGTCCATGAATCAAAGACTCATATTATACAACATTACATGTGCAAGAGAACTAGAAACAAAAAGTTGAAAAGTACCTTTCTTTAGAAGGGGAAACTAACATTGCCCCACCACCATTGCCCAATTTACTTCTAGAACCGTCGAAGAATAGTTGCCACAGGCCAAGGTCCTCTTTATTTTCCTTCATTATATTGGGCATGATGGCACCTTCTTCATGCAAGAAATAGACGCCAAGGTCTAATTCCTCAATAAACTTATAAGGATCATGCTCAAAGTTATCACTTCCCCACTCATCTAAGAGTAGATCTGTGACTCCTTCAAGAGCAAAAGATGAAGATTTGTCTATCTGAGACTCTTTTGGATCGATGATAGTGTAATTGACATTCACCACCTTGGGTGAATAGGGCTCTAGGTGGTCTTTGTAGAGTGGCTCAGATTCGATTTTCACTTTGGTCCCGTATTTGGTTCTAAAAATTAGATATGACCAATTTGCTACTAGAGAGCCTCCTATCTTAGATGTGAAGTCCCTAGACAAATAGATTGCAAAATATGGAGGAACGTCTACTACCACTATATCATGGGAGATTAAGAATGTAGAGCAGGCATGTAATGTTAAACTTAAGCCCTTCAAGATTATGACTATCTTTGTAGGCATCCCATCTAGTTGCAAGACTCCTTTGTTCATTGCTTCATACTTTAATCCCATCTTATCAACAATGCACTTGGGCATTACTGAAGTGTTGGCCCTGCTGTCGATTATATAATTGTGTACTAAGAGATCCCCTATGATCAAAGATACACAAAAGGGGGGAGTCCTTTCTTCTCTCTTTAGTTGATTTGAAGCGGAAGGCTGCCCATTCATCATTAGGACATTATTAGTGTCTGCTAGGATAGCCTGTCGATCTAGCTCATGCAATTCTTTCATCAATACATCCCTTTGTCCTGGAAGAGATAATGAATCCCATAGAGAAATGCTCACATGCAATTTCTTCATTTGATCAGCAATGTTAGCTTGGGGGCTAATTCCCTTCGTGCTTTCCTTTGGGTTGATCCCAGCTGGAGCTGTAGACTGAGGAGCTAGAGGTGCAAATAGTTTACCAGAAATTAGGGCCCTTTGAAAAGGGTGTGGTGGAGGATTCGTTGCTACCGCCTGAGGGGAAGCCTGCGCTTCTCCAACTACTCTTCTTTTAAATCTCATGTTGGCTATAACGCAATCAACCTGATTGCCTGTAGTGCTCCCATGATTAATTACACAGAGGTCGCCCTCTTCGTGATTTATTAGAGTAGAATCTGGCTGAGTTTGACTATTACTCATGCTGGGCTAAACTGGAAACTCAAAAAACTAGGAATGATCAGCAACCTAATTTTTTAAATTCTAGAAAAAATTCATCATACCATTCGTATGGACAGCTTACTCTTGATCATGTCTTATGGTCGAACAGCTAGGCTATTCATGTATAAGGTTATTCTGAGTAGGCACCATGGCTTTAGATGATGAAGAGGGGCCTGAGTTATAATTTTGATAAGGTCTGGTCTGAGTGAGCTGACCTTGTCCTTGACTATAGACTTGAAAAGGGTTTCTAGGTGCTTGACCATAATGTTGATATCCCTAATTCAGCTTATTATTTTGAGCTTATTGCCTTTTAAGAGCTACAAGTTCATTTGACATGTTTTGTAATAGGCTTTTAACCTCATGTAGTTCATTTGATAGAATAGCAGTTGGCTTCTCAATGGTGGGCAGGGGAGCAATGGTGGGAATAATGGTCTATATAGGGGGCAGCATCTCTGGGAAAAGTGGCATGTTGGGCCTAGGAGTGATCTTTTCAGCTTATACCAAGCAATTCTCAGCTACTATGGTGATGTCGTAAGTAGCAGGTAATATGTGCCCTCCCATAGATTGGATCATCATAGCAATATTGTTGTTTAATGCTTTTAAATAGTATAAGAAAGTGTAGCTAGGAGTCAACCTTACCAGAATGGGAATTCTATCCCAAGTCTTTTGAAACCACATGTTGAAGTCTTGCATATACTCATGTGGAGCTCTATTTATAGTCGTCAGTTGCTCTGCAAGAGAGAGGCCGTCACTTTTCTCTCCAAAACAACCAGTTAAATGGGTGCCCAATTCATTCCAAGAATGTATGGAATTCATAGGCAAGGTGTTGTACCAGTCGAGAGCTTTCCCTTTCAGGGACAAAGCTAGCAGTCTGATGGCAATGTTTTCTTCTGTTATATTGTGAATATTGCAAAGGTTGGCAATATTCTTGATATGCTCAACAACTATAATAGGTCCCACTCCATTAAAAGAAGGCACATTTTTTAGAGGTGTTCCTAGAATTAGATCATAGCGTGGGAGGTTTAAAGGGCTCTCACCGTGAAAAGTTACAAAAGGTAATGCCATTGTTGGAATGGGCTGTAACTGTGGTTGAGCTGGGTTGGTGTTCCCAACAACAAGTCTAGGAGGATTTACTAATGGATAAGGGTGAGTTCTTTCAAACCTGAGCCTTTTAGTAGAGTTTAAAGGCAACTCAATGAAAACAAAATGGATCCCTCTTGAAGCTAACCTTGTGGTGACTTTTGGCATAGAAGTTTAAGTGACTGGTCTCAAAATAAAGAACTGAGCTCTTACTAGTAGAGTCGCTAGATGCTAGAAATCTTTGAAATGATTGTAGCAGGACCAACATCAATCCTAAAATACTCCTACATTAAAAACTGATAAAACACAGTCCCACCAGGCATGCCAAAACTATTGACAACTAGAGATTACACCCAATGGTAGGAAAACATGTTCCTACCCTCTCCCTACAACATGGAAACTCCTCTCTCACTTGTGGGATGGCGTAGAAGGAGAGGAGAGTCTCTAGGTATGGTCTAGTTCCCTCTGATGTATCTTGTTTGTTCTAGGCAATGCAAAATATAGATATATAGATATACTGGGGGGGAGGATGAAAAGGGAGAAGAAAATACAAGAAAAAAAATAGCCTACTCTAAAGAGGTGATACGCCAAAATAAAGGTTGACCTTCCACATCCACTCTCAGAATTAAGAAAAAAGCAAATATACTCTACACATCTAGCAGAAGAACTAGGCTGCTCAGACTAACAGGGAGGCTATAATGGAAAATACATAACAGAGGTTTACCAAGGTGCTATGGAATGCACACTTGTAAGAAACTTCCTCTATTCTGTCCTTCTCAAATATTGCTCTTCTCCTTTCAGCTGCAAAACTGGTGCCTTGTAGATAGCTGGTATGTTGGCATTACCTATGAAAACATCAAAGATAATGACTAAACACAAATAATACTCATGGCATACACAATAAATCTATCCAAAATGGAGGCAAAAACTATATTTTATTGATTCGAGTGGAGAATTTATAGAGTTATGCTCTTTACAAAATTGGAGAAGATTCTTCAAAATGACCAAGTCTGCATATTTATATGGGAAGAGCCAAGAGGAGCCTTATTGGCCTTTGCTTGCAAGTGGCTACTTGAGTCTTCATTGGGAAGAGGGAAAACACTATAGATAACATCATAAATCTACTGGGACCATGATTGCTACCTCATTTTGCATGCGGTCTACTCCTCTACCCATTGGGTGGGCCTTTTTCTATGTTTTACAGGCCTTTTTTGCCACCTGATGTTGTGAGTAGTAATTTTACCACCCAATGTCATGGACTGCATGCGAGACTTTTGTCGATGTTAACTGATTTACTACCGTGCATGGTAGTTTTGCTGATGTCAGCTGAGTTAGCTACCATGCGTAGCAGTTTTGCCAATGTCAGTCAATGTTGATGGCCTCCTTTTCTCTGCTTGATGCTTTACGTGGCAATTTTGTTGCCCACTACTTGTGTTGGCGGTCTCTTTTTCCCCACCCACCATTGTGCATGGCAATTTTTCTTCCCATTGCATAAAACTCTAAATTTTTTGTAGGACTTAGATGCATTGAACCATTGACTTGAACTTTTTCCTTTGAACCAAGGTACTTGAACCTTTCTATTGAACTAAGCATGAACTTGAAGATGGACTGCAACTCGAAATTGGTTGGCCTTTCATAGTTTTTGAAGAGGGTGATCAGAATCTTGCCAGAGGGGCAAAATTGGGTCAATAGATTATACTCGTAACATCAATGAGATATGTTTAACACATGCTCTTGTTAATAATTTGATCAACTCAGGTTGTAAAAGCGAAAAAGGTGAGTTGATTTATGAGACTCTTCCACCTAGACACAAAGTTAGTGATAGATTCATCATTAAACTATAAAATGACATAGAGGTTAGTGATAGTGAATTTTATTATGATATTGATAAAAAAGTACTCTAATAATATTTGGGTTATCTTCCCAAAGGAGAAAAGGGAATGATGAGGAATTAGGATGTACCAATCTAGGGTAGGTCCAACTAACAACATAAGAAAGTTCTTAAGAAGAAGTGCATCATCATGTGTTATAAGTTAGAAAGCATGTCTAAACTCTCAAAGGTGATATTGAGGATCCTCCTTATTTTGAAACTCCATAAAATTTAGAAGTTCCCACTATAGATAATAAGGCCTAATATAAACCATTGGTTCAATAGGATCATTATAGATTTGATTGTAAGTGAGCCTGTTCTTCTTCCCATAGGTAGAGGCTTCTAAATTATCCATCATATTCATAAGGTCTAGTTGGGTTTTGTATTGAGGGATTCCTCCCAAAACATTATATTGTGGGCGTTGATATGTAAGAAGTTGAGTGAAAAAAGCCTAGGATAAAGGATAACCAACTAATGTGGTTATTATTGGTTGAGATGCCAACACATAATATGGGTTTTATAAGGGGATATAATTATACCCAATAACTTTCATAGATGCCATGTATTGGGTGTTAAAGGGGACATATTATTAAGGTGGTTGACTTATAGGAGCTTGTTGTAAAGTTTTAGTTTGCATACTTAAGGGTACACTAGTTTAAATAGGTGGAAGGGTTGCTGAGACTAAGATAAATAGGTTCTAAAGTACCATGGTAATAGACTAATTATATTTAGGATGAGGTGAAATAACATTCTAAGTTTGGGTAGCAGTTAGGTATGGAAGACTAGATGTCACTCGAAGTGGATTGCCTAAGGTTTTCATAGTAGTAGTGTTTGAACTAGTCAGAAGAGGATTATTATGGGAAGAGATCATAGCGGTGATAATTCATTCACCTTCCTCTAAAGTCATGCCATATAGGTTCTCAAAAAAATATGTATGGGGAAAAAGTGGGATGCATATTGTTTGGGAATTGAGATAATGTCAAGTGCAATGGGGTTACTATCTAATATAGTGGTGAATTTAGGATTGCCATAGGTATAATACTAAGGAATACCTTCCCCCATAGACTCAAGGGAAATAGGAGGACTAGGAAAATTCTCCATGGATGAGGATTAAGTTAGGGGTTTAATTTTATTTTGTTACTTCTATTACATCAAAACCATGTAGTGATAAAGGAAAGAGCAAGAAATAAAAGTAAAAAGCACACAAAAGTTCTTTTTGATTATCTCATATTTTAGTGAAGAGGAAAAGACACACACACTAAATATATACATAAAAAGTTTTTAATTTTTTATTTTAAAGTGTGATAAAATAAAAGAAGAGGTTACTAAGGGTCCTAAGAAGTGGCAATCTAAGGATGGTTTTAGGTTTGTTTAGGCTCGTAGAGATTTATATACTAGGATCAATAGTTGGCCTGGTATTTGGGCCTACCCCCTCAATTCACACACCACATCATAAGGGTATTGATTGCTTAGCCATTATATATCAAAACCTAGGGTTTATAATTAGTTAGAGTACTAAGTTGGTTCTCCCCTTGGTGGTGAAATCTAAGTGGGATAGCTGGGAAGAATGTTACCACAAGGTGATGAAATACTAATTGGTTCCCTTATGTCCATGTTTAATGAGTTTGTTATGCAAGTCATTCAGTTTGTGTGTGAGATAAGTGATGACTGTGATAAATTTAACTACCCATATTATTCTATCTGAAAGAAAGTAAAATGGATGTAGTTCTTTTTAGATTTTAAAAAGGAAGTAAGAAATAGTAATGGATTTTCAATGAATGAATACAACAAAAAAGAAAGGAAAATAAAGATAGATAAATTTATAATGAATTTTAATAAAAAATTGAGACCTTAGGGGTCCCACTAAGCATGCCAAAATGTTATATTAGTTTATCCTTTTTATTTAATTTTAAATTACTTACTAAAAACTCAAATGAAAATCAAGGTTTATGGTGAATACCTATGGTTTAGAAGATGTTATGCCACCACTTTGAATCCATAAACTATGAGAGATTATTTTTGGCTTAGAATAATAACCTACACAAATGCAAACACATGGAAAAAAATATATTAATATATAATTGGGTAAGTTACTTGATCAAAAACCAATACTAAGAAGTTTTGAGCTTCCTCAAATGGATGTCATCTCACATGTTTACACAATCAAGTGGATAAACAACATATGAAATTACAATAAATAAAACATATGATAAAAATTAAAAGTAAAATTCAATCCTCAATTCATCTATTAATATAAGATTAATATTCATCCCAATAAGCCATAACAACATTTACATCATCATGTATGACATCTAGTTGGTCTTTAGTGGCTTCAAGAGAGGGAGAATAAATAATAGCATAGAGAGCTAGTTAGAAAGCTATGTTACTTTAGTCAATAAATAGGGGTTGGTATATTATAGGGAGATCTATGATATTGATTATTTCATATACTATGCCTAGCAGAGTCATCTACATATAAAGGCCACATTCAAAATGATAGAAAATCAATAAGGATTGTAGATAAGGGTCTAAGATTAAGGTCTCAAGCTCTATAAATTAAACACAATGGATCGATCCCAATCTTAACAAGATTAGTGCCAATATATAAAATTGGTGTCAATTTATAATGAATTGGCATTGATTCTCTATATATCCAAGTTTAGTTAAAATAGAGAATAAATGAGATAGATTGGATGATAGAGGCCAAAACATGAATACAGAGGGTTGTGGATAATATTAGAAATATTAAATGAGTAAATAATAGTAGACAAATTGATAGGAAATATAATAATAAAACATGATGACATACCTTGGATCCATTTGTAAGAAAAATGAAACTTATCCAAAAATGTAGGTAGTCTTTCAAGTTTGTGAGACAGAATACAAATTGAATGCAACAAAATTTTGGTAGAGTGTCATTAAGGACATCCTTAATTCTCCAATAAATCTATCATCAATTTGAGGTTTAAAGTTTATAGGTCTAGAAAGAAAAGTTTGGATGGGTATTTATGGATAGATGTTGATTCAAAGAATCATTTCCAATCATGGGTGAATCAATTCCAATTCACCCAAATTGGCACCTTTATTTCAACTATGGGTAAAACTAGCATTGATATGTGTGGAGTTATTTTTAATGAGACTATATGGGTGTAAAGTGGTTAAGGGGTAGATTACTTAGGCTATTAATGTATTTAGGAGGTTATGGGGGTAGAAAGGTAATAGTAAAGGCAAGTTACTAGGTTATCAATGGTAAATATACTAAACCTTAGGGTATGAATTATTTAGGAGATTAAATAAAAATAAGGACTTATGACACCTAATTAATCATATATAGGGTATGAAATTATAGTGTTTATAGTCTCCTAAACTCAAAAATGGCATACCATAAACTTGTATACATCACCTGACCCTTATTTTCCTTCATCCTACCTGTTAATAGTGGTTTTTGGTATGAAACATGAGAAAACATAGGTAATTTGGAGGTTTAGGAGATTTAAGAGTGGTACAAATCCATATAATATATATTTTCTTAGGTGGATATAGGGGTCAATAGGGGTATTTTAGTACATGAATATGTTTAAGAAATCAAAGTGTTTTAAAGCCTACAGAGACCAAAATTGGTTCACTTACTTTATCGAGCTCTTTGGTAGACATGCAGAGCACTTTAGGTTTGTGCGCATTCCATATAGAAGAGAGAGAGAGAGAGAGAGAGAAGGTCCAAGATCTTGGAAAAATAAATTAGAATTGATGACCTTCAAATCATGGGAATTTGTGTCAAATTTAGTTTTCTAATCTTTATAAACAAATTCTAAGAAGCTAGGTATCCTATTCACCATCTTCATCTACACAAGGAAAAATAAGGGGAACGGTCTCATTGATTTTTTGGTTTATTTGATAAATATGATGATTTTTCTTGGGTTATCTATTTATTTAGAGACATTTCTTGGTACCCTAAACCTTTGGATCACATGTGTGGGAATATAGAGGTGATAAAGGTCTAAGCTAGCACTATCTATAGGCTGTAAGAAAGTTTCCATTGGTGGGAAAGAATGTTTAGTGCATAAATATGAATGATAATAGTGTTTCAAGGCTCAATAGTGATGTCTTGGAGTTATCCATGCCTCCTTTGTTCAATTTTAATGTTATATACCACCAACTATCTCAAATGGTGTCTCTAAGTGAAAATGAATACATGTTTGGGTTCCAATACAATGAAAGATAATGTGTTTGAAAAGAATGGATATTAAACACCATCAAGATGTCATAAAAGTGGCAAGTGAATACTATTCCATAATAATAATTCCTTTATTTTTATCTAAACAAACCTTTATTATGGTCCCCTAGACCTAAGAACTATCAATCTATCCTCAAACTCCTTCAAAGTCTCATTTAATAGATATTAAGGTTATTTATCAAAATTTAAGGTTTTTTGAAAAGTTATAGGTTTCATTTTTCACTATGTATGCCTCATTGATGACCTCCAAATATTATACTATACTAAGTATATGTATAAATATTCTTAGGTTCCATATAGACTATCTTGGGTGTGAGTTCATAGATCAAACCAAGTCATCAAAGAGCCTCTACCATTTAACAACACTTGCACTATAATTTCACCTTACTTGTAAGCCCTACATTCCAATTTCAAAATCCATATGACCCCACATTCATCACCCTCAGGTCAACACCCCTACCCAATTCCAATACATGGAATCAAGGTCTAAACACCCTGTAAGGTTATCAATAACCATCAATGCCATAAAGAAATGTACCTATGTAGCTAGATACGTTGTTGAGAGAATAAATCACCACCTACAGTAGATAACTTAAGCCCACTTTACAAAATCATTCAAAGTCATCATATGTAGATAAACCCTAGGCATAAGAAAAGGATATGGAAGACATATGTCTATATTTTAGATATGGTTTAGACCATAAGGAATCCATTATGAACTCAATTATAACCACTAAAAGGCACTCTCTTCAATCATTAATTTGTTCCATAGACCTATTATCAATCAATATACATGAATCAATACTCATAGTACTATTGATGGTCTATACCCTCAAAATTGAAACATAATATAATATATTCATATGAGTAGGTAAATAAAAACAAGAGAATGTTCTAGACATGAAGATCATGGTACCAAGGATTGACAAGATGGTCTAAATAGGTGACTAAACATAATGATGCGATCACATATAGTTAACTAATGCTACTCAGTCTACCTAAGAATGCTTGACTAGATCAAATAACAAGCCAATATCATATGAAATGGGATTCTTAGGGAGATTTAGACATGTTGCAACCCTTCAAGGATTAACATGATGGAGACATCATTATAGGTTGGTTTCCTAGTCTAAGTTACATGCTCAAGACACACGAGCTTATGTGTGACTGTGTAAATGGATTTGGTGGGCACAATTAGATTAAATGAGCCTTAGGTATATGATCATGATTTTAAACATGATGTTTGAATATTTATCCCAAACCTATTAAGATACAACGAGATTTTCTAGGTTGATAGTATCAATTGCTTTAATCCCATACAAAAGATAGTTGATCAAGGCAGTTTACAAGAAAGATAAGGGTTGACAAGAGGTTTAAGTAGATGAGATTATGTGAATAAGGTAGAGGCTATATTGATGGAGGTGTCATGGCAACATGGAATCTATAAATACATCTACAATTGGTTGAGATTACAACACTTAGTCTGGATACTACAAGGCTTAAAGGCTCATCTAGGTCTCAAGACCCTATATCTACTTCAAAGGTAAATCCTAACCTTTAGACATACTTAGTACAATATGGGGGGTATGTGAATATATTTCAGACACTAGAGAGTGAATTTCAGGTAAAGGAGTGTAATGAGTTAGATCATGTTGGTTCTAGTCCTTTCTTGATCTCTATCACTTTGAGCATATAGGTCAAGTTTAACTTTCAAGCAATCATACATTTCACCATAGAGTGACATAGGACTATGGCTATTAGGAAAACTCGAGCACCCTTCTAGACTCAAAATTAATAAAGGAGTGAGTGGGGTTGAGGGGCCCAAATTTATGAACAAACATTAAGAAGATAACCTACATAGACTGTCTAATAGTGACCTCAAGGCATACTATCTTCCTCTCATATCTCCATAAACATTTTACATGGGACCCTAAGCTATTTAGGAGAGATGAAGGGGTCAATGGGATAAACGTTCATAATAATACATTTTGGTTTAGAGTTATGTATTTTATGAACCATAATTAAGATGGTAAACCTCCAAAACCCTTCTTAAACACTAACTCAAACCTGATGAAGGAAATATGACCAAAAATGCATCTAAATTAGTGAATGAGCCATGAAAAGTCTTAATGGTCTTCCTAAGTCCCCTAAGCTCTCAGATTGCCTATTAATTGGCACATGCAAGGGATATGTTGTATATATTAAGCATGAAAAATTCATATATACTATGAATAAATAATTTAGAAATAATTTCATACACCATGGGTTTTTAAGGAGACAAAGGGTCCCAATGTTCTTAAATAACCTCATATTGGTAACCTACAAGGACCTCCATGACTAGTAACTCTTGAAGATAGACCTAGGTGTCTAAATGACATAATATATAAATACAAAAAAAGGTAAGTATCTTGATTAAGTTAACATAATTAATCTAAGGGCCTTCAAGAGTTATTTATATGTTAAAAGAGGTGGATAAATTCCTCACAATCATAGCCTAGGGTCAACACTCAAAAACCCAGCAATCAAACATGTTGGTTTAACACCTTATTAAAGGTAATGATACTTAAGAGATATATTATATGATAAAATGGGATAAATTTAAATCTAAAACCTTCATATATATGTTAATCATGTTATTTCATAGTTGTATACCACTCTAGTCTATAGGGGAAAGGTCAAAGCTGGTCATTTTAGCCTATATACACCTCAACACTACCTAGAATGCATACTTCTCCCCCAAGAGGAAAATTCATAATATCACAACTATATATAAATTATACATGGTGAGATTATCACTTTATAATATGTGGGGGGCCTTATCTATAAGGGATTAGTGGAATTGGTCTAGAGGTTAAGGCCCTAACCTTTATGAATCACTTATAAGAGTCTAGAACACTCTTAAACCTCACTAAAACCCTAATAAGGACCTGATGAGAAATATTTAAGATAAAATTCATCAAAATTAATTTTAACAACTGAAAAAACAATTGGGTCATGTATCCCACTCAGAGAAGGTTTCTATTATGGTACTGGTTTGTATGGATAATGTATGAACACCTCCATAAACTATAAGTTTTTAAGATTTTGGGTAGGAAATGAAGTTAAAGACTTAGTAATAATTTTATAATAATTGGAATGGGTGTTTTTATACTTTTTTCATCCTCTCAAGTCATGAAATTTTAAAAACACTACCTAACAATGCTTATCGAAACCTCCACCAATCAACCAGTTTGTAAAAGCTAGTGAAGATGGTCTAATCATACAAGAAGGGTAAAATTTAAAGTGTAAGAGGGAAAAATTATTTATTTGAAAAATTATTTTAGGTTTAAATAAAACCTAATTATATATATTTTATGCTTGGTTCAATTCTCTTGACTCTCAAAATAGTGAATGAATAAGAACTAGGCTACTAGTCCATAAGGTCTACTTAGCCAACACAATAGAGAAGATAATGGGAATAAAAGGCCATAATGGAGTTAATTATCCATAATTATATAATTTTAACTACCCCTTTATTTATAAAACTCCATGACTGTAGGAATTATGAAGGGTTTTAGGTGCTTTCTTAAACGTGGCCAATGTGCAAGTATGGCCAGCTACTTAATGCCTCATGAAGAATCCCCAATTAGACTTCTCTCAATGTTTGGTAACTGATGAGGGTAGATATAATTTAATAAGGATGATGTTAATGGTATTTTTGTTAGTCAAAATCTACTAAAAATAGACCTCAAATATCTAAGGTGCTCATTCAAGGCACTAGTCAACCCAAGTAACACATGGAGTATGAATTTGCTATTATAACTTCTAAACAAGTGGATGATGACCAATATGGCATACCCATGCCACTTATATTAAAATATTTACTCATTTATATTTATAAAGTTTCTATATATATTCAAGCCTTGATGACTTTCTTCTCATCCCTCGAGTGGGTATAGCAAGACTCTACTAAATTGTATCTTAAACCTTAACAATCAATAGAGAAAAACACTATTGTAGACTTCTTTGTTAGAAACAGTCTATGTTATGTTTTGTTTAATATTATAAATTATGATTTTCATCTTATTTTTTAGTTTATATCTTTCACCTAGTGTTATATTTTCATCCTATGTAGGTCATGTGAAGTGTTTATAGGTGGTAGTTGTATTGAAGAGTGAGTTGATTAGTAGTGTATCAAGAAAAGCTTCCTCTCATTTCCTTCAAGTTTCATACCTAAAAATAATTTACAAATTAAATAATTATTCTTAGGAGTGTTTCAATAAGCTTATTTAGTCACTAGTGTTTCATTGGATTCACAAAGTGTGTTTGAGGATCAGTCCAAAAAGGATTAGTGAATATTGGTGTATCACCACCCTTAGAATACATTTTATTTTCATCTTTTCATCCTATCTCTTTACATCCAATTATTAGTAGGTCTTAGGAATATAGCTTAAATTGATGTACCAAAGGATCTATTCCCATAAACTATATTTTTAGTCTTATTATAGGTCACCCATAACCTTTAAGCCAATCCCATGTTAGTCTAATCTTGAAGAGAATTGAACTATCTCCTTCAAAGTGTGCAACATGGAATCCTAATATTTCTATAAATCCTAGTGGGACCATATTTAAAGTGACATAGAGCATTATTTGGTAGTAGTAAAAAACATTAGAGGGCTTTAAGTACTTTAGTGGAAGATCTATAGTCAAGTTACATGCAAAAAGTGGTAATAAGATCTTCCTAAAAGGTAAGGACATTGAGTTTTTTGAGTTATCATAATAAATTACTAGGAAAAATATATATCTTAGGTTTAATCCCAACCCTACACCCCCCTAAATATCCTAATTATACCCAAAAAAACACTACTTTAAATCCTATACCTCTAATGTCTAGGCCTAAAATGTAAGCCTTTATGTCTTTCAATGGTGGTATCCCCATGAAACTAAATTAGTTTGATGACTTACCTATTACTACCCTCAAAATATTTCCCTATTTCATAGTAGATAACTCAACTACCCTTGTAGAACATATTGTAGATATAGCTAGTTTGTGTTCAATCCATAATGTGACACAAGAGAATGTGGCTATGAGACTATGAGAAAACTCATTGAAGGGCAAGGGACTCTAGTGGTATAGGAGATTAACACCTACATACATAAATACCTAGGATGATTTTTGGGAGAATTTTTACAACCAATTTGAGGATAGGTGTGACCATCTCTCTTTGGTGGAATAACTTAACATAATAAAAAAAAACCCCTAGGAATTCATGGTAGACTTCAATTATAGATTTCAAAAAACTTGGGATAGGATACCCATAGTCATTAAGCCCACCCATAATTATTAATTTGTGTACTACTTAAGGGTTCTAAATATTGATGTGTCAGTTATGATACAGTCAATGGGGTGAATCGCCTTTCTAGAAGCCTATGAGGTAGACATGAGGGCATAAAATTACCTAATTCAAGTAGGAAAACTCACCCCTAGACTACTCATGCCTTTTTACACATAAATTCAATCCCCTATACTACCATTTACAAATTACCATACAAAACAAATCATGATTAAGTAGATGGAAATGAAGTGGATAGATTGGGAAAGATAGAGGGGTTGTTTAAGCCCCAAAATAAAAAGTTAGTAGACTTGAAGTGGCAGCACAATATACCCTATAGGCCTTATCAAACACCCTAGAAAGACCCTTATCATTATTATTAATATAGTATACCTCCCTATCACCTGAATCAACAAGGTCAAGTGAAAATTAAACAAGCAAGGCCATACAATAGTTATAACCCCAATTCTACTAGCAATTCTAGAGCCTTGGTTCCAACTCAAAATAATTATACTCAAGAGGGTCAATGACCTATTAAATTTGGATAGACACATGTTGTGGTGATGTATTCAAGTGTTGAGGTGTGTCAAACATATTTCATGTAGTATAATCATACTTTTCCATCACATGACAATCAAACTTATCCACAACACAAAGAAGGTCCTCCTATGCCACATTGAGACACTCCCTTCATGACTTAGTCTAATATGCCAAGTCAATAAGGATTAAGTGGGAGAAAATAACCTTCTAAAAATAAATTTGATAACTTAAAATAAGGTGAACACTACTTTGAACAAGTGGTAAAAAATTAGGGTCAGAATATAGCCAAGATAGAAATTAAGTTATAACCCATACAAAGGATAAAAGAAGGGTAGTTGATGATAGTTTAGGACTTACCAAGGTATTTTATCCATATATTCAAACACCTCAAGGGATTTATACTCAATATTCATCACATAAGACACCATCAACTCAAAAAATTCAAGATGGGAAAGGGCAAAATCAGAAGGGTCCTTCCAAACTTCAATTCACACAAACTCCAAGCAATGTTTCTACTCCTAAGTTGTAGCCAAAGTTAGTCAACCCTCATCTTAGCATTGTGGACCAGATGAATAATGCCCATGTTACTATCCCTATTTGGGATTCTTTTCTTATTTTGAGGCAAATGGGCCTCCTTTAAGAATAACTTTCCAAATTCCATATTTTTAACAAATAAGCAGAAAAGGTAAATGCAATATTCACTAATTATAATCAACCTCATGAGTCTTAAGAACCTAAGTTAGTCAAACAACCAATCTTCTACCTTTCAATCATAATATTATATTACCTAGTGCATAATTTCATGATATATAGTGGGCTTAAAACTTTTTTCATGCCTAATTCTATAGCTGATAAACTGGGGCTATTATGAAACTCATGTAAAAGGGGTTTTATAGTTAGATGGGTCTCTTAAAAATATTATGGGTGTACTTAAAGACATTAAAATAATCTTGGTCACTTGTGTTAATTTCACTAAATCTTAGGATGTGATAGTATTTTTACTTTGCCCTACTTTGCTTTATGCTTGTCTAAGGATTTCACTACCAAAATATGGGGCTATCTTTCTTATGATTAGAAATATATGGTTTTTAGGGCCATGTATGAATCAAATGTTACCATAATGTCTATACATATTTTTATGTTACATTTATCCCTACATTCCTAACCTATCAAATGTCAATTACACTATTTTGGATGAGGATGATCACCTTAATGACCAAGAGCCCATGGAACCACTAGAAAGAATATCAAATTTTCTTGATGAGTAGGTAGAATACAATCATGGGTATGACCCTTAAAAAATTATTCAAGAGGTAGGTTTGGGTGTGTATTTCATTTATGAATAAGGATCTATCATACCAAGTCTCACTATCACAAGATAAGAGCATGAAGGGGTATGGAACTTATTTTTTGATGGGTTTAAACCAATTAATGGGAGTGGGATAGGTGTTATGATTATCTTCCCTCCCAAGAAAAGGTACTATTATACACTAATATTTAAGTTCAGTTGCACTTCCAATATGACATAATTTGAGGACCTTATCCATGGGATATAATGATCAAGGAACTAAGGCATCAAGATTTTACTAGCTAAGGGAGATAGTAAATTATTGGTGAGATAGGTAAAAGGCCTAAGTGCAGTCAATAATCAACTATTGAAGGCATAAAAACATAGGTTTTATGACCTCTTAGAGGTCTTTTGAGCCTTTGACATTCAATCCATTCTTAGAGAATCCAATCAACATGTAGACTAATTAGCTGACATTGGAGCATAATATGATATAGTTGGTTGGGTCAAGGATACCAAAGAATAGTCCCAAATCAAGGTGGTATGTAGGCTTTAAATCCCTAAGAATTATTTGAGTTGGAAAGTATTTGAAAGTGATAAGCAAATTGCTTGTTTCTTATAACATGGGGTAGAATTCTACTCAAAGGATCAAGGTAGGCTAAAACATCAATATGGAGACCAAATTATACAATTGAGGATAAATAAGATTCCCAAGGGATTTCTACCATTAGAAATCGTATTAAATGAAAATAACTAGCTGAGGAAGGATAAGGTAAAAATTTCCACTAAGGAGGAACATTATGAAAAGGTTGTCATATTCTAAAACAAAATTACTCAAGCTAGGAAAGGTGAACATGAAAGAGGAGAAGGCAACTTTCATAGCTTTCTGCCAATAATTTGTATATATTTTTTCATGGTAATATCATGAATTGAAGGGGTTTGACCCTAGGTTGGCCCAACATATTATAGAATTGGAGGAGAATGAAAATCCTATTAGATAAAATCAAAAGTTGGTCAACCTCAAAATTCAGATCCTTAGGAGGAAAGAGTTAACCAAGATTGTTGAACCCAAAATTATCTTCCCGATCAAACATTATTCATGGGTGGTAAATATTGCACATATGAGGAAGAAGAACGGAGAGATAAGGTTGTTTGTGGACTTTAGATATCTCAATAAGGTGTCACTAAGAGATCATTACCCTCTACCATTTATGGATCATATTCTTTAGAGAGTTACAAGTTCATAAGGGTTCACTTTGCTTGATGGATACTCTGGATACAATTAGGTATTAGTGAGGGAAGAGGATAGATACAAAATTGACTTCACAACCAAGTGAAGCACTTATGAATATAAGAAAATGCCCTTTAGACTATCCAATGCAGGGGCCACCTTCCAAAGGGAAATGGATGTGGATTTTCAAGGGATAAAAAATGAGATGGTTATCATCTACCTTAATTACATCCTATGTTTTCAAAGGATCACTTAACACACTTAAGTTTGGTTTTTGATAAATGTAAGCAGTTTGGGGTCTCTTTGAACCCCCAAAAATGTATATTTTCAATTAATGAGGGAAAACTTCCAGGACATGTGGTGTCAATATATGGAGTCTCCATTGAACATGAGATAATAGAGTCAATCCTTACCTTATCACTACCCAAACACAATAATGGATTACAAAGTTTATTGTGAAAAATTAAATTCATCAAAATATTCATCCCCAAATTTATAGAATTGGTGAGGCCACTAACTCACATGCTTAAGAAACATAAGATTTATCATGAAGTAAGGAAGGTAAGAAAAGTTTTGAGGCCATCAAGAAGGAAATTACCAAATATCCCACCCTCCTTAACCTTGATTTTACAAAAGACTTCTTCATTTATGCCTTCTCTACAAGTGATATTATTTATTCTATAATTATACAACAAAATAGTAAAGGCCTAGAGTAGTCCATTACCTTCTCAAGTCAAGCATTAGAGGGGTATAGAGTAATACTTGTTATCATGGGAGTCTTAAAAACATTAAGACACATAGCTTCTAATAATAAGATTTTTGTGATGGTAGTTCACCCTAGCATTAAGGATTTCATCCCTAATAGAGACTTAAGGGAAAATAGGGTTGGTTGGGTGATCAAGTGCATGGAGTATGATATATAGGTTAAGGTTAATAAGTTGATAATAGGTAGATAAATTTATGAGAATATTTAAATAGATGCTAAGGAATAGAAAGAGATGGTTTTGGTAGCCTAAGACAACCAATAAATAGTTGTAAATATGCCTCCTTCTAGTAAGACCCAAGACATAGTAGAGTTCCTAAAAATGGGAGAATGTCATATAGGATTAGATAGGAAAAATAAGATACATTTAAAGCTATAATACACCCATTACATCTTGGTTTATGGGTAATATTCAATAAGGACCTTGATGGCATGCTTTTGAGATGTGTAGAGACTAGTCATGTAGACAAACCTTTAAGAAGTTTCATGATGAGACTATATGAGGGAAATTTAAATCCAAGAAAAAATAATATAATATCACAAAATAAGGTTATTTTTAATTAAATTTATTTAGAGACTCCCATGCTTGGGTTTGGAGGTGCCCCAAATGTGTTATGTTTACTGGTAAGTAAATACTAGTTTCCCTACCTCTAAAACCCATTCAATTTGAGTAGACCTTCATGCAATAGGGATTATAATTCATAAGTATGATTAACCCCCCATATATTGTTGGAAATAATTAGGTTTTTATAGCTATTGATTATTTTACTAGGTGGGTGGAGGTAGTTTCACTCAAAGAGGTAAATGAGAACTCAATTTTAGAGTTCTTTAACAACCTAGTGACTAGGTTTGGGGTCCCCTCCACCATTATATGAAAAAATTCCTTAGAATTTAGTAGCGAAAAGGTGTGTTATTTGGACCTTAATCATTTTATGTTACTCAATTGTTCATCCAACTACTATCCACAGGGTAATGGACTAGTAGAGTACACCAATAAAAACATGATTAGGATCATAAAAATGATAATGGAGGACAACCAAAAGGAGTGGCAGAGAAAGTTAAGGAATAACTTATGGGTAGATAGGATTAATCATAATAATTATATTGGTCACTCAAATTATCTTATTATTTATGGAAAATAGCAAAAATTCTCATTTCACTTGAGTTTCTAACCTTGGAACTTGCACACTAGCTTGAATCCATTGAGAGTAATGCAATGGAAGTGAGGGTGGATGACTTGAGGGAGTTGGAAGAGAAAAGAGACAATTCCATGCATGCCATGTGGTATAAATAATACCAATTAAAATTATAATTTTAAAATAGAGCCTCATCCAAAACCTTTCAACAAGGTGGCATTGTACTTAAGTGGGAAGAGGACCATGCCAAGCTAGGTAAGAATTTAAAATTTGATAGTCTTTAGAGTGGGCCATACATCATTACTAGTTATAAGGAGAGAAATGATTTAACATTGTCTAGATTTAGTGGTGAGGAATTCCATATCCATGCCAATGGGATTTTCCTCAAGTATTATTATTTTAAGCAACAAACTGTCTTGTACATAGTAGCTAGTTTTTTCTTCTAAGTGTTATTACACATGCTTGTTAGTTGTTGGTTTATTATAGTTGTTTGGTTATATGTGTATTTGTTATTTTATTATATATTTTATTATGTCTTGTTTTTTTTTTTTTTGTCCTCAAGGTATGTAATGTATTTGGTAGAGTCAAAATGCAATCAAGGGTCCTCATCTAATCATGAGTAATAAGCAAAGATATTCTAGATTTTCTTGACCAATAGCTACGTAAAACAAACTAATTCAATATAAATGTTGATCACTTTCTACCCTCAAGCCTGTAAATGAGCCAACCTAAACCTTTATAACCATACTCCATCACAAAACCTCATAGTTATTGTATCTCTTGAAGAATCAAGATAGTTCAAAGGAGATCACTAATTCTCATATCAAATGCAATAAGTCCAAAGTTTTTTCATGTCATGAAAGACATAATGGTTATCCATACTCCTTATTTCAACTTATGTCAAGTGTCCTCATAGTGTTTGGGCATATGTGAAGGTCCATAATAGGCTATGAAATGGACTCAATAGCCTCAAATGTTCCATGGTAGAGATAACTAAATGTTGTAGTTGATAACTCACCATGAAACTTTTTGGTGTATGAAAGATATACAAGGTATGGATTGATTACAAGATTTTAATAATGTTATGAAGTTACATGTGAACTTAATTGAAGTCTTTATCAAGTTCTAAGGTCCTTTTATAAGTGTTTAAATGATATTCATTTGAAATCCCCTTTTAAATCCATGTATATTGTCTAAAAAGGGAATATTTGACCTTAATATTATATTATTTGACCTTAAAAAACCACAAAACCACATTTCATGTCTTCAAAATACTTCATGAATTCCATTGGGCCATACCACAAGTGTTTCATGTAGTAATTATGACCTTATCATAAGTCAACACACCTAATTGCCACTAAATGGGCCCCACACATGTGGAAACATGTCTCCTCAACTCCACAATGTCATGCCATGAACTTTCATACATCACCTGACCCCTATTTTCCCTACTCCTACCCACCAATAATGGTTTATGGTCTGAAACATCATAAAACATAGGGAATTTATAGGTTTCAATAGTTTTTAGAGTGGTATGAATCCATACAATATGAATTTACTTAGGTGGAGCTAGGGGTATATAGGGAGGGTTAACTACAGACATATGTTTAAGAAATAAAATTGTTTTAGGGTCCAAAGAGCCCAATATTAGCTCAGTTCCTCCATAAATTTATTTAAAAGACATGGAGAGCACTTCAGGTGTGTGCTCATTATTTACATAAGAAATAGAGAGAAGGTCTAGGTGCTTAACCAAAGAAAGTATACTTAAATACTTTCCAACCATAGGCATTTATTTTAAGTTTAATATTCTGATCTCTATGAACAAATTCTAAGAAGCTAAGTATCTTGGTGACCATCTTCATTTGCATAGGGAAAAATAAGGGGAATATTTTCATTGATTTTTTGGTTTTTTTTATCAAACTAATTATTATTCCTAGTTTATCTAGTCCTATAGAGACATTTCATGGCACTCTCAACCTCTATTTCACACGTTTGGTCATATAGCAAAGAGAAAGGTCTAAACTAACATTATCTATAGGTTAAAAACAAGTTTCTATTAGTGGGGAATAGTTTTTAGTGCATACATCTAAAGGTGAATAGTGTTTTAAGGCTAAATAATGGTGTATTAGAGTTATTTTTGCCTCTTTGGTTCAAGTTATAATTTATAGACCTCCAACTCTCTAAAATGGTGCCTTCAAGTGTAAACTACCTACATGTTTGGGTTTTATTATGAGGAAAGACATTGTGTTTGAAAAGCATGGATATTGAATGCCATCTAGATGCCATAAAAGTGGTGAGTGAGTAATATTACATAATTTGAATCCCATTATTTTGAGATAAAAAAACATTTATTATGGTCACTTAGACCTAAAAACTAACAATCTACCCTTAAACACCTTCATAGCCTTGTTTAGTAGATATTAAGGTTTTTAAAGCAAAAGTTAAGGTTTTTTAGAAAGTCCTAGGTTTCATTTTTCATTATGTATGTCGCATTGATGGTATCTAAATGTTATTCTCTCTTAAGTATATGCATATATATTCTTAGGGATATTATAGACTATATTGGGTGTGAGTTCATAGTTCAAACTAATCCCTTAACAAGCCTATGTCATTTGACAACCCTTGCATTATTATTTCACCTCAGTTGTAATCCTTGCATTCCAATTTTAAACTCCATATGACCCCATAGTCATCACCCTTAGGTAACTACCCCTACCCAACTCCAAGTTTTGTAATCAAGTCTTAAACACCCTATAAGGTTATCAAGAACTATTAGTGACATAAATAAATGGACCTATGCAACTATATACCTTGTTGAGAGAATAAATCACCACCTATAATAGATAGCTCAGGCCCACTTTGTAAAATCCTTCAGAGTCATCATATGCATATAGACCCTAAAATAAGAAAAGGATATGGATAGACAAATGCCTATATTTTAGATATGGATTATAACATAAGGGATTGATTGGGACCTCAAGTATAACCACTAAAGGGCACTCTCCTCACTTAGAAATTTATCCCATAGACCCCTTATCTATCAATATATATGTCTCAATACTCACAATATTGTTGATGGTCTGTAGCCTCAAAATTGAAACATAAGATAATATATGCACATGAGAGGGAAATCATGCTAAGAAAGTAGTCAAGTCATGAATATCATGGTACCATGGAATAAAAAGATGGTCTGAGCAGGTGACTAAACATAATGATATAAGCATATATAGTTATCTAATCATTCTCACTCAACATAGGAATGCATGACTATATCAAATGAAAAGCTAAGAACATATGAAAGGGGAGTCTCAGGGAGATGAATATTATTCCAACCATTAAATTATTCACATGGTGGAGACATTAGACTAGGGTGGCTACCTGATCTGAGTTGCATGCTCAAGACACATAGGCCTATGTGTGACTATGTAAATGGATCTAGTGGGAAGAGTTAGAGAAAATGATCCTTAGGGATATCATCATGATTTAAAACATGATGTTTTAATTATTGGATATTTTTTAGTGATGTCATGGTGATTAATTGGATGTGTCTTTGTGAGTGGATGAATATCATTGATAGTCTATGTGACAATGATAAAGTGTGCAATGTGATTAACCTAGTATGCTTAAAGTATGCTTGGTTGATCTCTAGAGCTTAACTAATTAGAAATGATTAGGGATGAGTATAGTGATTAGGGCATGTACAAAAATTCCATAAGATGTTATCAATACTTTGATAGCTTGTGTGCATAAGTGGAATTCATATGGTAGTCTATAGTTTTCATATAGATAGTTTGGGTCTAGTGGTAGAAGAGTTGAGTTAGTTTGATGATGGAATATCTCACACATGTGGATGTTTCAAGGGAAGGTGATCATATGGGTTTGTTAAATTTTATACCTAGTTTATTTTTTATAACTTTTAGGTCAAGATCCAAAGTGTATAAATAGATATGCATAAGCAAAGTTGGGATCTTAGGTAGTTTGACTATATTTTCCCATACTTAGTCAATTTTTAAATGTGGCAATAACAACCGAGTGAGAATTTTGATGGTGGCATATATTACACATATGAAAGTATAAAGAGAAAATGATAATTTGGGTTTGTTTTGTTTTGATTCTAGTTTATTTTTTCTAAATTCTAGATTATATACTAAAGTGTGACAAAAGTTATGCATGAGAAAATTTTGTCTCTCAAAAAAAATCTAGACATTGTTGGCTTTGTAACAGAAGTTTTTTACAAGGCATTGTAATGAAATTATATAATGAACATGTGAGGGTTCTAAGATCTATATGTCACATTGATATATTATCCTATGTGATGAGATCATCTCATCCAAATTTGAGATAATGCAAGTAAGCGTAGAAGAAGCTATTGAGGTGCAAAGTTGGTCATCCAGGCATACTGAAAGGGTCCCCATATGTAGTCATATCTATACAAGTTAGATCTCAAGCAAAATAAATGATGTACATTACTGTAAGAAGTTAGGAAGTATTGAGATGAGTATAGGTGCTTGATTTTTAATGATTAATCAAAGGTATACAATAAAGATCCAATGACAAGTAGGTATTCATATAGATTGATTGAATGGTGAGTGTTGATGATTAAAGACCTTGTTGATCTAAAAATATCAATGGATCACATAGAGTAAACATTATAATATTACATGAGATTAGGTCAACATGATTAAGTTTTAACATCTGAACATGATGCCTATGCATTAAATATCAAAAGATATCGATGGTGTGTATTTGATCTAATCTAATAAGACATGAGATTCAAGCATTGTGTTTGAAGGTTAACTATGATCATTTAAATTCAAATATTTGAATTTAACATAGGGAAAAAACTAGAGCTCTATATTTTATCCACATATTTTAATAGAAGTCAATTTTTTTGGTAATATAAAAAGCAAAGATGAAGAGGACTCCATGTTTAATCTAATGAACCTAATTTGAAGATTTAGAAGTTTGTATAGTCAAAGATAGTAATGTTTGAAGTTGACTATGTGTTATTACATGGATTTTAAGTGATCCAAGAAGAGTATTTAAGATCATGTAGATGTTTTTTTTATGTTTCATGGTGAATTGGATATTAGGGAGTGTTTTAAACTCCATGTGGATGCTTTGTGAGCATTTTAAAGGTGTGATCAATACATCTTGAGTATGAAAAATGCTTAAGAAGTTGATTTTATGTTTGGTAATCGTGTTCTTGTATATAAGGTCTTTTTTTAAGTTATTTGAGCATACATATAAGTGAGTTAAGATGAATCTAATCATTTGAGGATGTTATATGGGACATAAATATTAGACCCATGTATTTGAAAGTGGTCCTCTATTCTTTTTTTTTGATGGTGTGTTGAATGGGTATCCATAGGACCTAAAAGTAACATAGGCCTATTTGAAAGTGTGTTATGCTTAAGTGTAACCAATGTTAGATACCTTAAGGATAAAGGCATGCATTATGGCTGATAAAGATTATTTTGGACTTGATAATTCATGATTGATATATGTATAATGAAACCACATGTGTTTATTTCTATATTTTTATGAGTGAGAGACTTGTAAGTGAGAGATTTGTTAAGAAATATTTGAGAGAGTTGGAGAGTGAAAGATAAGTAGTGTGCCTATTGGTGGAGTTAATAAGTAGAACAGTTGGTTGACTATGTGTATGACCTTTAAGTCATGTTATTAATGTTATGATAGGGATATTATAGTTTTAAAATATGTGAAGAGGCTTGAGTGTGTAGATGAGGGTAGTTTAAGTGAAGAAGGAAAGAGTTTGTGACTTGCCTATGTGAGAGGTCTATTTGAGATAGAGAGTTTGTGTAGTTCTCAGATAATCAAGAGGTCTAACATCAAGTGTTAAAGACATCAATTCTAAGGTGTTAGTGTTCTATCAAAGGAAGGTATAAAGTACTTGATCTTCTTTAGTGGTATTTTCTCCTTGTGAAATAGGGTTTCATTAAATACCTTTGATTAGAAGGACTTGATCAAGGTCACAGGTCAGAAGGACTTAATTGAAGGTTCCTAATTAGAAGGACTTGATTAGTTTCTTGTTTTTTTTATCATCTTATATGATATTATTCCATGTTTTTGTAGGCTCAAGAGTGGGTTTCATTCCCCAAAAAGGTTTCCCACATAGATCTTGTGTTGTGTATGTGATCCTACATTATGTTTATTTTTCACTAATACGAATGATCTATATGCTTCATGAATGATTGTGTTGAATGATTAAGTATTTGCAGTGGTTTTTAAATTGAATTGGATTATTTAACACCACTGATTCACCCCTCTCTTAGTGGATTTTACCTCTAATAATTGGTATCAGAGTGAGGTCCTTTGGTAAAATCTTAATAGCTTGAAGGTGGTTGAAGGTATAATAACTAGCTAGAATGTGCAAGGTGGTTTCTCTACTAATCAAGAAACAATGTTCAATGGATCCAATAATGATTTTTGGAGTGTAAGGATGAAGACATACATTATGTCCCTAGAGTTTGATGTGTGGTAATCTATTTTGGATGGTTATGTTGCTTCTACTATTCCTCCATCTAGTGTTATAGATAAGAAGCTATTTGAGAACAATTTTAAAGAAATGAATTCCATCACTTATGGTCTTATAGAGACTGAGTTCACCAAAGCAATCCACTACACATCTACCAAATAAATATGGGATAAATTAAAGACTATCTTTGAAGGAGATTCAAAGGTTAATCCTGCTAATTTGCAAACTCATAAAAGGAAATTTGAAAGTCTCAAGATGAATGAAGAAGATATTGTGGTATCCTTTATATACATAGTTGATGAGATTATGAACATTATCAGAGGTGTTGGAGAGAATCTTGAAGAGACTACTATTGTTTAAAAGGTATTAAGGTCTCTATCCCCCAATTTTGATTTAGAAGTATATGATATTAGAGAGAGTCATGATCTTACTCAGTTAAAGATGGATCAATTGCATGGTACCCTTACTCCCTATGAGGTGAGGAAGAATGATGATATGCCTTGAAAGGAGGAAGTAACTTTCAAAATTGAAATGCAAAAAAAAAAAAAGTTCTAAGGTAAGAAATTCAAGGAGGATGACATTTTTGACATAGATGAGGATGAACTAATTGCTTTGATTTCAAGTAAATTGAGGATAGGTTCAGGTAAGTATAAAGGTAAGTTACCCATAAAATTCTTCAATTGTGGTGAGATAAGACATTTTGATAATAAGTTACCTCATAAGTATAAGAAGGATGATGATGAAGATCATGATCAAGGTCATGATGATGGAAATATATCTTTTAGGTTTGATAAAATGAAAAAGGGATTCAAAAGGTTTGATAACAAGAATTACTTCAAGGATAAGAAGAGTCTATACAACAAAGAAGATTTTAAATCATTAGATGGGAGTGAAGATAGTGACTCATAATATGATCATGAAGATGATGGTTATAATAAAGATGAAGCTTTTTTCATGTCTGAGGAAGGAAGTTTCTCACATCAAAAAGGGTCTACTTAGAGTGATTTAGATTATGATGAAGATGGGGTGGACTATGAGACTGCATTAACAAATGCTCATGAAGAATTGAAGATTAAGAATAAGATCAATAAGAATATTAAATCTAAACTTAATGACTTTAAGGAGATATTTAGTGTGTTTGAGGCAATAATTGATGAATATGCTAAAGAGCATGAAGATATGGCCAAACATCTCAGTTGTCAATTATAAATCCTATCTACAAGCTTAAAAGCTAACAAAGAGGAATGTGCAAGGTATGTAATTGAAAATGATCATTTAAATCTAAGTTAGATAAGGTATCTAGTAAGGTTGTGTCATTTGTGAGATTTACAAAGAGCTCAAGTGATCTAGACAACATCATGAACGTTCAAAAACATGTAAGTGATAAGACTGGTCTTAGATATAAAGAATAACTAGAGACTACAACTCAAGATAAGATGAAGACTAATGTGAATAAGGACAATCAGCCTTTTCATCAAACAAGGAATGAAGGTTATATTAGAATGAATAAAAAATAGATCAAACAACCAAATGCCATGAGGTTTACAAATTTCAATGGTTATTATTATACTTGTAATCAGTTTTGGCATAGAGCTAGAGAATGTATAAAACTTGTTAATAATGAATTTACATGGAACCATGATGGAGGTCATTAATTGAAATGTATAATAAAAGTAGAGTGTCTCAATTGTCATGATGTGGGACACTTTGTAAAATGTTATCCATTTATGGTAAGACAAGTTGAGTTTCCTTCAAGAGATATTGATTGATATAGTTATGATGAACTAGGACACATTGAAGGTATTATCCAAATCTAGTAAGGTAAAATGATTTTTTTGAAAAAAATATGGTGTGATTTAATTATGAATATAGAGGTCATATTTATAGATTTTACAAGAAATGCCTAAAAGACAAAATAGGAATTATCAAGATCCTAGAGTGCAAGAAAGAAGACAAGATAATACATGGAAACAAAAGGTGGTGATTATGAGTCATGATGAAACTATAGGTCCAAGTAATATATTTGATATGGTGGATAATACTTCTAAATTTGAAGTCTCAAGAGGTCTCATTGTTTGCTCATGTGGAAAATGAAGAGACTGAGATCAAGGAGAAGACCAAGGTGCTAGTTAAATCTAGTTTTGAGGTATGTATGGATCCAAGTGAACATCTTATTATTGTTGAATAAGTGCCTAGTGATAAGGATACAAGATATAATGAATATTATACAGTTGAAGAGGTATGCCATGAATCTATGTTGTCTCCATGTATCGATAATATAATCATAGAAGAAAAGGAGAATGTTGTAGTAGTTGAGGAAGTTGTTTCTCTAAACCCAAAGAAAAAGAAGAAGAACTATAAGTATCATCTAAGAAAGGAGGATGAGGAATATGAGGATTTGTATCTATTTTAGAGTATTTAGATATAGAGGGTGTCTCTATCTATGCTTCTTAAGAGACTCCTTATAAGTGGAAAATAAAGTGTTGCTATGGTGTTTTTTAGTTCAAATAGTCTGTAGGGCTAGATTGCAAGTTCCTAGATGGAAATATAAGATTCTGATTTTTCAAGGTAATATTTCTACATAGAAATGTTTGTTGACCTTTTTATATCTTATTCTAGGTGGTTTTATGATCTGAAGGTATGTTAAATTCAATTTGGAGATTTTTTTTAGATCTTGGGTTTCCTAGTTTGTGCTTAAGAGCTTACAGGTCCTAAAATGGGTTATAGTAAATTAAGGTTCCCAATGGTGTGAAATATCAAATCTTGGTCTAGATGTGTGTAATTATTGTCTCCAAGTTTACAAAAGGTGTCAGAGGTAGATGTTAACTAGAAGGTGCTATGTTGAATTTGTTTTAAGATTCTAAGGTTTTGGGCTCTGCTATAAAGTTGGTTTGCCTTATGAGTTAAGGTTTGAGGCTTCTTAATATGTTTAATTATCCAAATGGGTTTTCACTTCAAGATTTATAGAGATTTTAAACTTTATGGTTCTCAAATTATTCAAGTTTTTGTCAAATTGGAGGGTTAATTAGCTAGTAGGTTTGTGAAGGAAGTATGTTGCAAAGGATGAACTAGTTGTTGAAAATTGGTGTGATCAAGGGGGAATATGGGAGTGATATAAAGTTGAAGTTTCAAGTTCTAAAGATGTATTTAATAAAAGGTGTGGACTCTTCAAGTTCTAGGTAGGGCTATAAAGAGTCTAAGATAGGCCTAGTGTGAATAAGAGTGATGTTCAATTTCTCCAAAAGAGAAAAACATGAATGTTTCAAGGTGAGTTCTTAGGTTGTTTTAGAACATGATTCATAACTTATGAGTGGTATGATTATCTATTAGTGGTCATGAAAGTGTCTTGAGAAATAAGGTTGGTAATCATGCATGGTGGTTTCTAACGGTGTGTGGAGATCTAAATATGCTCAAAAGGTGTAATTTATCATTAATATTAGGGGGAGTAACTTTAAAATGTATATTGGAAAGTTCCTTAAATTTTTAGTGTTTTAAGTTTGATTTCTTCATTGGTTGTAGTGCTTTGTTGTATAGAGTGTTGACATAGAACAAGATGAAGTTGTCAAGACAAACAAAAGTAGGATCAAGGTAAGGGGAGTTTGTATCATCTTTTTAATATGGTCCATTACTATTTGATAGTATTTTCAGGTCATCAAGAGTAGTTGGTGCCTAATTTTTCATTATGTTAAAGGGGAAGAAAGTTCTTATTGTGGGAGTGCGTGAAGAGAGAGAAGGTGAGTTATATATTGCTATATATGATGTTTGTTGACATCAATGACAAAGGTGGATATTGTTTGAAATTTATTAGTGATGTCATGGTGATGTCATGGATGTGTCATTATGATTGGATGAAGATCATTAATAGTCTATGTGATAATGACAAAGTGTGCAATGTGCTTGTCCTAGTATGTTTGAAGTATGATTGGTTGATCTCTAGAGTTTGACTGGTTAGAAATGTTTAGGGATGAGTATAGTGATTAGATAATGTAAAATAGGTAATTAAGATGTTATATATAATTTGAGAGATTTTTTACATAAGTGGAATTAATTTGGTAGTCCATAGTTTTCATCTAGATAGTTTGGGTCTAGTGGCAGAAGAGCCAAGTAAGCAGTTTGATGATGGAATATCTCACACATGTGGACATTTCAGGAGAAGGTGATCATATGGGTTTGTTTAGTTTTATACATAGTTTATTTGTGATAAATTTTAGGTCAAGCATCAAAGTGTTGGAAAATAAATGCATATGCAAAGCTAGGCTCCTAGGTAGTTTGACTATGTTTTCCCATACTTAGCTAATTTTTCAATGTGGCAAGAAGAGGTGAGTGAGAATTTTGATGGTGGCATATCTTTCACATATGAAGTTGTCAATATAAATTGATCATATGATTTTGTTTATTTTTTATTCTATTTTATTTTTGCTACATTCTAGATCATCTATTAAAGCATGACAAAAGTTATGAAGAGCAAAGTTGGTCTCCTAAACAAAATTTAGACATTGTTGGCTCTGTAATAGAATTTTTTGAGAAGGAATTTTATTGATGTTATATCATGCATGTGTGAGGGTTCAAAGAGTTTTATGTCACATGGTTATATTATCCTATGTGAGGAGATCACTTAGTCAAAATTTAAGATCATGCAAGTAAGTACAAAATAAGTTAATAAGGTGAAAAGTTGGCCTTCTAAGCATATTGAAAGGCTCCCCATAGTCATTTTTGCAAGATTTAAAGCTCAAATAAGATCAATGGTGTGCATTGATCCAAGAATTTAGGAAGAAGTGAGATGAGGATAGTTTTATGATGTTTAATGACTGAGCAAAGGCATAGGATAAGGATCTAATGAAGAGTGGATGTTCGTATAGATTGATTGAATGATGAAAATTGATCGTTAAATACCTTGTTGATCTACAAAGATTGATGGAGTGTATAGAGTAAACATTAGAAGATTGCATGAGATGAGATTGACATGACTAAGGTTTAACTTCTCAACATTGGCACTTATTCATTAAATATAAAAAGATATCAATGGTGCATATTTGATTTGAGTTGAGAGGACATGAGATTTGAGCATTGTGTTGTAAGGTTAACTACGACCATTTTAATTCAAATATTTAATTTTAACATAGGAAAAAAACTAGAGATATGTATTTCATCCATATATTTTGATAGAAGTCAAATTTTGGTACTATAAAAATAAAAGATGAAGAGGAATCCATGGCACATATAATGAACCTAATTTGAAGATATGAAACTATGTACAATCAAAGATATTAATGTTTGAAATTGATTATGAGTTTGTGCATGGACTATAAGTGACCTGAGAACAGTATTTGAGCTCATGTAGATGTTATTTCAATGTTTCATGTTTTATTGGATATTGGGGAGTGTTTTAGACTCCATGGGGATACTTTATGAGTATTTTGGAGGTGTGATAAATCTATTTTGAGCATGAAAAATGATTAAGAAGTTGATTGTATGTTTGATAATGATGTTCATGTGTATAAGGTCTCTATTTGAGTTATTTGAGCATATGTAGAGGTGAGATAAGATTACTATGCTAATTTGAAGATGTCATAGGTGACATAAGGAGTTAACCCATATATTTAAAAGTGGTCTTGTGTTCTTGTTTCATTTCATGGTGTGCTGAATGGGCCTCTATAATACCTAAAAATAAATTAGGCCTATTTAAAAATGTGTTTTGATTAAGTGTGACCCATGTGAGATGCCTTAAGGATGAAGGCATGTATTTTGGTTGATAAGGATAATTTTGGACATGATAATTCATGATTGCTCTATATATAGTTAAACTAAATGTGTTGGGTTCTATAATTTTGTGAGTGAGAGACTTGTAAGTGAGAGATTTGGTAAGATTTGAGAGAGTTAGAGAGTGAAGGATAGGTAGTGGGCCTATTGGTGGAGTTAATGAGTAGAATAGTTGGTTGACTATGTGTATGACCTATAGGTCATGTTACTAATGTAAATATAGTGATAGTTTAGTTTATGGATATGTGAAGAGGTCCAAGTGTGCATATGAGAGCAATTTGAGTGAACAAGGAAAGATTTTGTGACTTGCCTATGTGAGAGGCCCATTTGAGATAGAGAGTTTATGTAGTTGTAAGATAATCAAGACTTTCATCATTAAGTCTTGAAGACATTAGTTCTAAGGTGGTATTATTCTATAAAAGGAGGGTATAAGGGACTTGATATTCCTTAGGGTTAGTTACTCCTTGTGAAACAAGGTTTCACTAAAAACCTTTAATCAAAAGGACTTGATCAAGGTTATAGGTCAAAAGGACTTAATCAAAAGTTCTTGATCAGATGGAATTGATTAGTGTATTATTTATGATCATATTATAAGATAATATTCCATGTATTTGTAGGATTGAGAGTGGGTTTATTCCCCAATAGTGTTTCCCATGTAGATCTTATGTTGTGTATGTGATCTTACATTATATTTATTGTTCACTACTATGAATGATCTATATTCTCTATGAATGTTTGCATTGAATACTTAAGTATTTTTAAGGGCTTGAAAATTGAATTAGATTTTTTGCCTCCACTAATTCACCCTCACCACTTAGTGGATTGTACCTCTAACATTAATCATGATGCCACCCCTATTTGTGAGCCAAGGATATTTCTCATTTTGCTAATATCAATTGCTTTAGTCCCATATAAAAGATAGTTGATCAAGGTAGTATATAATAAAGAGAAGGGTTGATAATAGGTCTAAGTAGATGAGAGTATGTGATCAAGGTAGGGGTTATATTTATGGAGTTTTAATGGTAATATGGAAGCCAAAGATGTATCTTAATTAGTTGACATTGAAATGCTCAGTCTAGGTAGTACAAGGCCTAAAGTTTCATCTAGGTCTCAAGACTCCATATCCAATTCAAAGGAAAATTTTAACCTATAGGAATAATTAGTAAAAATGGGGGTATGTTAAGATATTTTATACACTAGAGAGGGAAATTGAGGCAAAGGAGTGAAAAGAGTTAGCTTATGTTTGTTATAGTCCTTTCTCAATCTCTATCACTTTGAGCATACAGGTTAAGTTTTAAGTTTAAACACTCATACCATTCACCATGGAGGGACCTAAGCCTAGGGATCTTAGGGAAACTTGAGAACCCATGTGGAATCAAAACTCATAAAGGAGTGAGTGGGGTTGATGGGTGTAAATTTATGAATGAACATTAAGAAGATAACCTAGATAGATTGTCTAATAGTAAGCTTGAGGCATACTATCTTTTTCTCATATACCCACACACACTTTGCTTGGGACCCTAAGCCATTTAGGAGAGATAAAAGGGTTTGTGGGATAAATGTTCATAACAATAAGTTTTGGTTTATAGGTCCATATTGTATGAATCATTGTTAATATGGTAGACCTCCAAAACCCTTCTTTAATCTCAACTCAAATTAGATGAAGGAAATATGCCCCTAAATTAATCCAAATGTATTTATTTAGTCATGAAAGGGTCTTAATGGTCTTCCCAAGTCCCCTAAGAACTTATATGATCTATTGGTTGGCATGTGTAGGGGATATGTTGTATAGATCAAACTTGAGAAAGTTATTTTTAGCTTGTAAACAACGAATTAAGAAAGAATTGTATACACCATGGGTTCTTGAGGAGAGAGAGAGAGAGTATCAAAGCTCCCAAATAACCTCATATTGGTCACTTATATGGATGTCCATGACTAGTAACTCTTGTAGATAGTCTTGGGTGTCTAAATAAGAGACTATATGCATACAATATAAGGTAAATGGTTTGATTAAGCCAACATATATAATCTAATTGACCTCAATGGTGATTTTCATGTTAAAGGAGGTGGATAACTAACTCATAATCATATCCCAAGGTCAACACTTAGAAACCTTATAATCAATCATGTTGGCCAAACACCTTCTTCAAGGTAATGACACTTAAGAGCTATAGAAGATGATAAAATGGGATTAATTAACATATAAAACCTTCATATATAAGATAATTATGTTATTTTAGATGTTTATACCACTCTAATCTATAGGGAAGAGGTCAAACCTGGTCATTTTGGCATGTAGAGATCTCAACACTAACCAAAATGCATACTTCTCACCCAAAAGGCAACTTCATAAGCTCAAAACTACACAAAAATTCTACATGTGGATATAATAACTTTATGAGAGTTGGGGGTCTTATCTATAATGGAATAGTGGAATTAGTTTAGAGGTCAAGGTGATAATTTGTATGAATCATTGCTAAGAGTCTAGAACACTCTTAAACCTCCCTAAAACCCTAATAAGGACTTGATGGAAAAAATCTAAGACAAAATGAATCCAAATTCATTATAATCACTTGAAAAACACATGGGTTTGTATTCAACTCAGAGAAGGTTGTTGTTATGATACTGGTCTATATGGACAGTGTATGAACACGTATAAAAACTATCATTTTTCAATATGTTGGGTAGGAAATGAAGTGTAGGACCTAGTTATAAGTTTTTAGTCATTAGGGGGGTGGTATAAGAGTTTTTTAATCCTATAAAATCACTAAAGTTCCAAAAATATACTTAAAAATGCTTTTACAAACCTCCACCAGTCAGCCAATCTATAAAATTTAGTGAAGATGGTCTAGTCATATAAGAAGCGTAAGATTGCAGGTGTAGGATGTATGAAAGGCCTAGGTATTGATGGAAAAAATTGGTTAAAGTATAAATAAAACATACGTAGACATATTTAAGGCATGTTTCAATTATCATGACTCTCCATATAGTGAATCAATAAGAAACTAGGCTACTAGTCCATAAGGTTTACTTAGTCTATAAAATAGAGAGGATAATGGGTGTAGAAGGCCATCATGGAGTTAATTTTACATCATGATAAACCTATAAATACCTCTTGAGTAAATAAAAGTCTATGAATATGGCCATTATGATGGACTTTGGGTGAATTCTTAAACATGTCTAACATGTAGGTATGGACAACTACTTAGTGCCTCATGGAAAAGACCTAATTAGACCTCTCTCAATGTTTGGTAACTAATGAGTGGAGCGTTAGTTTATTAGGGATGTTATATATATGGGCTCTTCATGAGTCAAAATTTACTATAAATATTCCTCAACTCTCCAAGGTGCTCATTCACAGCACTAGTCAACCCAAGCAATGCATGATGGAGTATGAATGGGATATTTTAACTGCTAAGTGAGTGGATTATGACCATTATGGAATCCCCATGACACTTATTTCCAAGATTAAATACTCTCTATTTCTAACATTTATATATATATTCAAGCCTTGATGCCTTTCTTCTCATCCCTTGACTGGGTGTAGCAAAACTCTACCAAATTATAACATAAACATTAAGAATCAATAGAAAAAAGGACTATTTTATAATTATTTTTTATATTTAGTGTGTGTTATGGTATTTTGACTTGAATAAAGTATGATGTTCATATTATTTTTTAGGTCCTCTCTTTTAGCTAATGTTACATTGTCATCCTATGCATGTCATGTAAAGTGTTGAGAGGTGGTAGTGTCTCAGGTAGACCTTCCTCTCATTGCCTTTAAGTTTAAGACCTTTGACATAACCTAAAAATGAAATAATTATGCTTAGTAGTGTCTCAAGAATCCTATTTAGTCATTATTCTTTCATTGGATTCAAAAATTGTGTTTGAATATTAGTCAAGAGAGGATAAGTTAATATTGGTGCATCACTACCATTAGAATAGGTTTTCTTTTCATATTTTCATCCTATATATTTTAATCCCAATATCAATAGGTCTTATGAAGAGAGATTAAATTGATGTACTAGGGGATATATCCCCATAAACTATAGGTTTGGTATTACTATAGGTCACCCAAAACATTTAGGCCAATCCCATGTTAGTCCAAGCTTGAAGAGAATTGAAATATCTCCTTTCAAGGGTGCATCTTGGAATCCTAAGATATAGTTTTAATATTTAGTGAAAAATAATCCCATAAATAAGTTGACTCATTTATATATGATAAAGGAACTTATTCCACTATATCTATAATTCCCTCTTAAACCAAAATAGCCTATTCCATATATATCCTATTCATATCCATTGGATTAGTATCCTTCCAATTTTATGGTACATAATTTCTATATGGAGGTTATTTATAATGTTGCCCTCCCATGGATCTTAAATAGAGTGGAAGATAACATGATCAAATAATTTTATAAATTGCAATGAGAGATTAATGATTTTATTGATGATTTGTGTAATGATTTTTTTAAAAAAATATTAGAAATCATATATCATATCATGCATATTTATCTCATATCTTATCATGTTTTGAATATTAAATCATTATCTTTAGCACTTTTTTATCTATTTTAAATTTTAATTAATCATGTGTCGGTTAATTTTTCACATTTATCATCTCTCATTTTTGAGTTTATATAGCCATTGCATCCTTTGTGATTCTTTAGTAAAATTTTAGTCTTATAATATCCTTTCCTCTTTAGTGTATTCAATCATTGCATCCTTTGTGATCATTTGATAAATTTTATTTCTCACTACTTGTTCCTTTTTTGTGTATATTCAACCAAATTTTTCCTTTTTTAAACTTTGCTAATTTTTCTTTCCTTGCCATTCTCTCTCTCCATCTCTCTCTTAATGTGTTCTATGATTATGTCCTTTGTTATAATTTTTTATTTTCTTAGCATGCTTCTCTCTTGGGTTTAATCATCCATTATGTCCTTTTTTATCAATTGGTAATTTAATTTATTAATGTGTTTCCTTCATATGTTTATTTAGTCATTTTTTCCTATGTGATCCTTTGATTATTTATCTTTTCATGCTTCCCCTCTTGAGTTTATCTCTCATACCTCTACCCTCTTGGGTTTTAACTATATCATTTATTATGCTATATTTATTGTAGTTTATATGATCTAAATAGTGACATAACTACCATATTTATTATTTTCAATCTCACCTCATAGGCTTATCTCCATCCTCATATACTTATTATGTTGTTTTATGCACATTCATTGTGCTTCCTAGTCCCTTTATTCCTAGTCTTTTCTTAATTAATACCTACCCTCTTGTGGTCAAATTATATTATACCCTCAATATATCACTTTATATTTTAAATTATTCATCATGATCGTCATATTTACCTTCCCTAATTTTATTTTAGGTACACTCAAAATAGGAACACATTATATTTTAAAGCTTAGGTATATGAGTATCTAAAATTCTCAATTTTTATCCTATTTAGGAGATATTTTAAAAACATCTTGTGTTAGTTATCATAAAAAACCATTTTTGGTATTTTGAGTACATAAGGAGGAGGAAAATGGAACAATCTAAAAAATTAAAAAGTCAAAATATCATAGAAAAATCATTAAAAGGAAAAATGAAATTACTAAAATTCAAATCACACTAAAAGACATGATCAAATAATTGGCATATTCCCTATCCTATTTAAATATAAAAAACCATAAATGGGTTCATAGTAGAGTAAGAGATCATGAAAGTGTAGTAGGATAATATACTCAGATATTATGCCTTGTATATATCATTTGTGTCACCCACACATTTACGTAAGTACCCAATACTATTAGTTGATTTATGGATCCATTAGGGTCCTAAGGAATTATTAAAACATCATGTAATGTTGATGAGAGGATATACATAATTAAATAATTATCCCAAACTTTAAAATAAATAGGTATGGTTCCTAATACATTTATGTACACAACTAGTAGTCTCACCTAGTTAATTAGAGTGTTTTATCTATGCTAAGGATTTACATATCACCCTTTTTGTGTGTCATCTTATTATTTTCACATGTATCATTTCCAATATCATGTTCATCAATAATATTTATATTTAACCCAATCCATCTTATTTACTTCCCCTTTATATATTGTTGCTTTATATTTGACTCCTATTTGTTATCTCTAGATAAAAATTTCTTATTTTTAACATAAGACATTAGTGAATCAATCAAACATTATTAAAAAATATTATTTATTTCATTTTTTATGCCTCTTGGATTTTAGTTTGTGGATTTTCATGGTAATACCTTGGGGAATATAATTGTCCATCCTCATAAACACCCATCACCTTCATGTCCACATCATAGTTTTCATATTATATGTATATCTATATGATTGTGTCTTAAAATAAATTATAGTGAAATCATTGATTTGGATCTTAATAATTTCTTTATTTACATTTTTACAATATTATGTTTTAATTAAATTATTTACATCTAATAGTATTTGTTTTTTTTACAATTCTCTTCAAATTTTACGCATCTTATTTTTGAATGATATTTCCTCTATCCAATTATCTTTTATGCAATACAATATTTCATTTTAGACATCTTATGTTTTCCTTTTATTATTTTTTGTACTTAAATTTGATGCTTAAAAAAAAATCATAATGTTACATATCTTTTATTTGTTAAATCTATCTATGCTCTTACTTTATATTTCATTTTAAAAAAATCATTTTTAAAAAAAATATACATGATCACATTTGATATAAAATAATGAAACATGCTACACAACATCATCCAACCATGATAAAATTCTATATCTACTCAACATCAATGTACATATCAATATACACATGAAAATAATAATATGATATTAATGCGATATATATAATATAATATATTTCCAATACTTTCATCCCTATGTGGGAAATGGGATACACTATGCTATGATGAAACATCCATATAATTTATATGGGATCAAACCAATGATTGATCCCTTAAATATAATTCTCAATCCTATCCCTCTACCATGGTTAAACCATAGTTGGGTTCATATTAGACCCAAATGTCTATTGGAATGTAGTAGGCTAATAGACCCAGACATTATATCTCTTATTTATCATTTTTCACCCATATGTATGCAAGTACCCAATAATATTGGATGACTTATTCATCCATTAGGGTCCTTAGGAATTATGAACACATGATGTAAAATTGATGAGATGATATATAATTCACTAATTATCCTAATATTATAACTTGATAAGTAGGGTTCTTAAGCCATTAATGTAAAAAACTAGTAGTCTCACCACTTGATAAGAGTTTTGTATCAGCTCATTATTTTCACATGACTCATTTCTAATACCTTGTTGATCAATATTATTTCTAGTTAACCAAATACATCCTCTTTAATTACCTTTTTCTATGTCATTCCTTTATATTTGAATCTTATGTGCTAGCTCCAAATAAATAATTGTGACTTGTAATGCAATACCATGGTGAATCATCCATACCTTCTTACAAAATATTATTTATTTCATTGTTATGCCTCTTGTATTTTAATTTTTTAATTTTCATGGTAAGATCTTGGGGAATAAAACTAATTATCCTCATAAAAAGACACGATCTTCATGTACACATTATATTTTTCATATTAGTTTTAGATATGTATGAGCAGCCCATTATAGAATAAATTATAGTACAAGCATTAACTTAACTCTTACTCATTTATTTTTTTCCATTTTTAAACATTGTGTTTACCTTAAATTATTTTTATCAACTAATATTTATTATTTTTACAATCCTCTTCCATTTTTACACATCTTATGTTTTAATGAGATTTTATTTATCTATTTACATTTGATGAAATAAAATAATCTATTTTACACATATTATAATTTCCTTAAATTATTCTATCTACTTACATTTTATAATTTAAACACTTTCATTTTTACACATCCTATGTTTGGATTAGAATTTTTATCTGCTAACAATTTATGTTCTTACAATATTTTTCATTTTTACACATTATGTCTTCCTTATATTATTTTATGTACGTATATTTGGTTTTTTTAAACCATTAATGTTACACATCTTTATTTGTTAGATATTTCTATGTTATTACTTTATATATCAGTTTCAAAATTTTATTTTCATATTATATATATATATATACATGCTAAAATTTGTTATAAAGTAATGAAACACACTAAAAAATCATACAACCATGGTAAAATTCTATATCTACTCAACATAAATATAAATATCAACATACACATGTAAATAATGATATGATATTAATGTCATATATATAATATACAATCTATATGTTTTCATATCTATTTAAGCAAGGGGATAAACTCTACTATGATGCAACATCCATGTCATTTGTACGAGATAAAAACAAGGATGATCCCTTAAATATACTTTTCATTCTTCTCCTTCTATCATGGTTAACTATCTCTATAACATTTTAAATTTTGTTTTAAGAGAACATTTTTTCCTCATGCCTACCTATGTAGCATCTAGGTGTGTCTCATTTTACATTGAAAATGATTATTACATTACCATCACCTATTAAATTAATGTGTCATCCCATCACATTATTAATATAATTTATTTATAAATACCTCACCCTCATAGCACATGTGCAACCTCTCTAATTAGCCTAAAATGATGAATATGATCCTCAATAGATTGTGCCAATAGTTTGAAAAATGTTTTTGTGTCATTTTAAGGAATGACACCATCCAATATCTCATGGTTTTGTATTTAATAAAATATATTCATATTAGAATCACTTCTATAAAAAGACCCATAAAAATCTACCAGTAGACATATGTGTTTCACTACTCTATTTTCTAGTGTGAATATCTATAAGTTTAATAAATATAGTGATAAAATAAAACACAATACTTATATTACTTATATGTGCATGTTCCTTGAAAATAGTCTATTAATCTTGATGACCATCAAAGACCAAAACATCATCCTCTTATATATCCTTGTGTTAGTCCTTTAATATCACATCCCATCTTTATCTCTATATAGGCCTAGGAAACTATCACAAATAGGGTTTAGGCTTTCATTTTTTGATTGTATTAGAGCATAAAAAGTGGATAAGAGTGGTACTAGCATTTTATTATTTGTATAACACTATTGTCCTAAGAGTATGATCTTTCTAGGTTTTGTTCGGTAGGTCCGTGTGAGCCTGTGTACCAAATTTTAGAGGTTGAAAGTCAACAGAGCTCATTATAGAGCATATTCTTCCTTTTAGCCCTATATTTCATTATGAATTGACCAATTTTTAATCAAGAGGGGGGATATTGTGTGTAAGATGCACTGGGCATGTTTCACACCCCATGTGTGGGTACATTACCTACATACCAGTAATCTGAAGAGGGATCAAGCCATATGTAGTTCTCCCTTTGAAAGTGCTTGGTGTAATTTTTATATGAGAATGCAAGGAAATTATAAACTAGGTGTGTTTGGGATGACTAGGGACTAGTTAAAATATTTAGAGGTTCTTAGGATTGTATTGGATGGCTATATATAGAGAATATGGAAGATTACTTGAGTGGTGTCACTTGTATTATTGCTTGCTTGATAATATTTGCCAACCCTTTCCAAATGATCTTTGAATGGGATTTTATAAGGATATATTCATCATGGATTAAATTTTAATACATTAGGCCAACAAGGTGAAAGATGAGGAACTAGAAAAAATTGACTGTTGGGGATAGAAATGATCTTAGACAATAACACTAAAGGTGGACAATAATGGAACTAGTGCTCTTATCCTAGTTAGACAATATTGTCCTAGGTAAATGAGACTTGAGGGGATGGATTAGTCATGAAAAGAGGGTCTTGGATCAGCTAGGGTCAAGTATGGAAGGACATGGATGAGTAAGAATCAATGAAAATAACTCTATGAGGGTCATGAGAGCAAGCAAGAGGTACCTATGGGTTGGGTGTCATTAGCCATGCTTAAGTTGCCAATTTTTGCATTTTATATGACTACATTTCCCCCCCCCTTTTATTATAGTGATGCAAAAAAAAAATACTAGGATAAAGGAAAAATAGAAAGCATACCTAAACTTACTTGCAAGGGTGAAGCTCATGAAGCTTGTGTGATGTTAAATAATGTTGGATAGTGTATAAAGAGCATGAAATGAAAGTGTGAATCTGTGAAAGGAAAATAAAGAGTAGATCAGTTCTTATTATATGCATTATAATATAAGAATGTAAAAAGTTGGGTAAGAGAAAGAGAGGAAGAGAAAAGAATGAATACACATCACCATGTACATGAACCAATACAAAACTTGTTATGATTTTGAGTAAGGAAGAGTAATGTTAGATGTGCTAGATGATGTTGTACCAAAATTTATATCCTATATAGAGTTGAGTGTTTAATTCCATAGAAAGTGGCTCAAGAATGTAAAGGCTAGCCCTTTGGCTCCATCGTTTCCCCTAAGTGAGACTAGGTGGTCATGCATGTGTTGATTGATGTTTGGATTATGTGTTTAATCCCTTTGAATAGGTGGCTCAAGAATACAAACGCTAGATAGTCCTTTGGCTCCATCATTTCCCTATGATGTGAAGATATAAACTATTACTAGTATGAAATGTGTGTCATATGAGATGGCTACTGAAGCCCATGAATGTACTATGATCTAGAAATGTTGGCATGGCTAGCTATGTTATAAATATTATAATTGATGTCAAAGGACTACCATTATTGGTGATAAATGCCCCATTTCATTTAATGGTGTTTTTAATATTCATATGTTGGATAATGTGTGTTAATATTTATTTAATATTAATGAATATATTTTTGGTTGCATATAAGTCAAAAGAGGGCCCATGGAGAAGACTTCTAAGAGTCATGGGGTAAAGTCAAAAGAGGAATGGGATGCATTTTCTCATGAAGATTCATCTTGAGGAATTCCAAGAGTCACCATGTGAAGACAAAAGAAGGAATGGCACATTTTTCCATGAAGGAACACTTTGAGGAATATGCAAAGTTAGCAAGATAAAGACAAAAGAGGAAAGGATGCATTTGGTTATGAAGGGTCACCATATGACTTTTCAAATGTAATGATATGAAGGGTCATGCAAGTTTAACACCATTTTTCATGAGGATTGAAGGGTCATAAAGGGTGAATGACAAAGGTCATTTGGAAAGCTATAAATAAAGGCTTGAGAAACATTTGTAATATGCAAGAAGAGAGCATGATTGGTAATTTTCATATCTATCTTAGAAGATCAAAGTAGAGAAAAAAAGAGATATTATAATGTGCTATCATTTGTTGAGAAAGCAACATTGAGAGATAGTTGTGTGGTATACACAAAAGGAGTTGGTACTCATGTAGGTTGGTGTTCACAAATAGTTATTGTGTTGGTGCTCATTAAAGGGTTTGGTTCTATTTCAAGTTTGTGCTTGATAATATTATAGTTTGAGTTGGTGCTCATTCATATACTTGAAATTATTCTCTATGGTTTTTCCCACATTGGGTTTCCACATTAAATCTAGTGTCTCTATCTATCTTGTTTGGTGTTTATTGCATATTTTAAATGTATGGTTAAGTGAAATTTTATAAGATTTATGATATACTGATTCACCCCCCTAAGTATATCTCATGCTTAATAATTGGTATCAGAGTAGGTTCCTTTAGAAAGAGTTTAAAATCTTAAAGGTAGATCAGGAAAAGCATGATGACTAGATTATAAGGATATTTTTCTAAAAATAAGGCACCCTTGTTTGATGGGTCAAATTATGCCTTTTGGAGCATAAGGATGAGGACTTACTTAATGCCCCTTGGATTTGACATTTGGTAAGCAGTGTTGGGGGAATACGAAGATCCATAGACACTTATAACTACTCTGATAGAAAAGAAGGCAAGTCAAAATAATTCTAAAGATTTAACTGCTATTTTATGTGGTTTATGTGAATTTTAATTTGTTAAATTTATGCAATGTAAATATTCTCTTGAGACTTGGGTAAAACTTTAGAATATTTACAAAGGTGATGAAAAGGTTCGGTGGGCTAAGCTTCAGAATTTTAGAAGATTGTTTGAGAGTTTGAAGATAGAAGAGGAAGAAAATATAGTAAGTTATCTTTTGCAAGTTGATCAAATAGTAAATCAGATTCAAGGTCTTGGATAAAAGTTAGAAGAGTCAATGGTGGTACAAAAGGTTTTGAGATCTCTACCAATGAAATATGATGCAAAGTTTTTGGAAATCAAGGAGATGAAGGATCTTGCCAAGATAAAGATGGATGAACTACATGGTATTCTTATGGCATATGAGATGTAAATCAAATAAGAAAAACCATCAAAAAGGGAAGCTACTTTCAAGACATCAAAGAAATACAAGGCTACGATTCAAGAATCAAGTGACAACTCCAGTGATGATGAAGATGATAACGGAGCTCTTTTCATTAGTAAAAAAAGGGGCATAGGTAAATATCGAGGAAAATTGCCATTTAAATGTTTTAAATGTGGTATGATTGGTTATTTTTCATATAGATTCCAAAATAATAATAATGATGACAATGAAGAAGAAAATTCTACATACAAGAAAAACTTCAAAGGAAAATACAAGAAGAAGAGCTTATATTCTAAATATCTTAGCTCAATCAAAGATAGTGGAGTCAGTGACTCAGATGAAGAAGAGAATCTATTCATGACATACATGAAGATGCCTTTGAAAGAAAAAGTATAGATGATCAAGAAGAACATGATGAAAGTGAGGATGAAGCCAAGGTAAATTTGGAAGGAGAACTCATTTGTGTCTTAGAAAAATTAGAAGTTGTTAAGAAGGAGAATCGAATATTGAAGCACTAGATCTAGAAAAATGAGAAGGAGTCAAAGGAAATAATTAATGATCTATAAGCACACTTTGAAGAAGATAAAAGGCAAGAAAAATATCTAAAAACATAATTTCAAAAAGTAAGTAAAGAATGTGAAAGGTATGTTATTGAAATTGCCTCTTTAAAAGAAGATATTGAGAAAGTAGTCAATGATAAAGTAGTCAGTGATTCAAAATTTGAGGATAGCACTAACATTTTGAATAAGATATTATAAATGTAAAATAAAATATCAGATAAGATAGGTATTAGATTTGAAAAAGAGAAAAGGGAATCCACTATTTTCATAGATAAGGAAAAAGTAAAGATCTATCCTAAAGCTATTATAAAAGAGGAAATAAAAAGGGAAGTTAAGAATATAGAGGACGTCTCAAACAGAGAAGGTTGGAAGGTACAAAGCTACAAAAGGTAATTAGGTTAGAGATACACAAATAAGTCCTATTTATGGTTACTATTTTTATTGTAGTAGATATGGTCATAAGAAAATAGAATGTCAAAAGAGGGATAACAATTTTATAACTAAGGAGAAGGAAAGTCATCCAGAGTCAAGAAGAAGACACAACCCTTTTGCTCCTTTATCAGGATTTAATGAAGAGGCCATAATATGTTACAAGTGCAACAAATTTAGACATGTAGCTCAGTACTATAAAATCATGTTTGAGTCAATCAATAAGGACCAAAGTTTCAAGGCTCCATTCATCAAGAAGAAGGTTTAGACATGTTCATGGTAGAGAAAACAACCTAAAGATTCTATGTTAGTTCAAACAGCTTTGCATGTAAGAAATAAAGAACAGCCATGGTTCATTTACATTAGATGTTTAAGGCACATGATAAGAGATAAGACAAATTTCATAACTCTAAATAATATCAATGGTGGCACAATGAAATATAGAGATAAAACCACTACCAGGATAGCTAGAAAAGCTACTTTGAGTTTGGATAATGGTAGAACTAAAATTGAAAATGTTTTGTATGCAGAAGGTCTTAAGCATAATATTTAAGTGTAAGTTAAATATGTGATCAAGGGAACACACTAGATTTTTATGTACAAAGTTGTGAACTTAGGAGAAAATATTTAGATGTGTAGTTGTAGATGCTTAGAGAATAGGCAATAATTTGTATATGTTATCAGACATCAAAGGTTAAAGATGTTGTTTGAGTCAAATTGAAAAAACATTGGCTATGGCATAGGAGAATGGGACACATAAATTTTGACAATATTGTCAACATCAGCAAAAATCAAGTAGTCAAAAATCTTCCAAACATTACAAATCCATCTAACATGCTTTGTAAACCTTGTCAGCATGGAAAGCAGGCCAGAAGGTAGTTCTAAAAAAAAGAGTACTCAACCAATCATATATTAGATATTGTTCACAATGATCTATGTGGACATATGAGAACTCAAAGCACTCAAGGTGAGAAATATTTTATGTTTCTAATTGATGATTTTTCACATATGACTTGGGTAATGTTTTTAAAGAAAAAATTAGAAGCTTTCAAACATTTCAAAGCATTCAAAGTATTAGTTGAGAATGAAACTAGTTTGAAGATTAATTGTCTAAGATTAGATCAAGGATGAGAATTCATGTCATATCAATTTAATGAGTTTTATGAAGACCATGAAATAAAGAGACATTATTCAGCAACCATTACTCCACAACAAAATGGAGTAGTTGAGTAGAGAAGTAGAATAGTTCAAGAAATGGTGAGGACAATGTTAAATTAATCCAATATACTAGATAAATATTGGAGATAGGTAGTTGATATAGTATTTCATATTTAGAATAGAGAATTATTGAGAGTGAATAGTGACATGACTCCTTATGATCTATTGAAAGATAAACCAACAATAGTTGATTATTTCAGAGTTTTTGGCAACAGATGCTTCATAAAGAGAATTGATGAAAAACTTGGTAAGTTTGAATCAAGAGAAGATGAAGGTATATTTCTTGGTTATTCTTTCAAAAGTAAATCTCATAAATGTTATAGCAAAAAAACTAAGAAAACTATTGAAAGTGCAAGTGTCAAGATAGAAAAAGATGGAACACAAAGATTCAATGATTTAGTAGACATTCCTAAAATCATTGAAGAGGAATATTTTGAAGGATCAGATGAAGATAAAAAGAAGGATAAAAAGGACACCAAAACCCCATTTAAATATTTATAGATAAATCATAATGAAAGTGACATCATTAGGGACATAAATGAAGGAATTCACACTAGAATAATGATGGTAAGTGAATTTGAGCAAGTTAATTTATCTTTGTTAGCCAAAATTTGGCCTAGAACATTTTTAGAAGCTAGACATGATAAGCATTGGATTAAAGAAATGGATGAAGAATCAAGTAAAATAGAAAATAATGATACTTGGGAATTAGTGCCTAGATCAAAAGATCACAATGTGATAGGAACAAAATTGGTTTACATAAATAAGTTGAATGAAAATGGAGAAGTGATTAGGAATAAATAAAGATTAATATGTAAAGGATATGCTCAGATTGAGAGAATAAATTTTGAAGAAAATTTTGCACCAGTAGTAAGGATAGAGGATATTATAATGTTTCTTGCATATGCAGTGTTTCAAAATTTCAAAGTGTTTCAGATGGATGTCAAATCTACCTTCCTAAATGGGAATATAGAAGAAGAGGTCTATATTAAGTATCCTAAGCGATTTATTCTCTCAAATATTACTATCCATGTATGTATATTAAAGAAAGCACTTTATAGATTAAAATAAGCTTCCAGAGCTTGGTATGTAACACTTGATACGTACCTACAGGATCAAGGTTTCAAGAGAGGATTTGCTAACAGTAATCTCTACATCAAAAGAGAAGGTGAACATTAATTGATTGTTTTTATATATGTTGATGACATCATTTTTGATGGAAACATTGAAAATATGACAAATGAATTTTTTGATAATATGCAAAATAAATTTGAGATGTCTATGCTTGGAGAATTATCATTTTTTTAAGATTGTAAATATTTTAGTAAAATAAAAGAATTTTCATATCTCAAAGTAAATATGACAAGGAAATGTTGAATAAATTTGGTTTTAAGGATTGTGCACCTATTGTCACACTAATGTGTATAGGAAATAAAGTGAGAAAGAATTAAGATTCACCTGTTGCAGATCAATCTTCGTATTAGATTTATGATTGGTAGTATTTTATATTTGACAACACTAAGGCCAAACATCATGCATTTAGTAGGTATGGTTGCAAAATATCAATCAACTCCAAAAGATAATCATGTTTAGTTGGTGAAAAGATTATTTAGATATATCATAGGGACATTGGATTATGGATTGTGGTATCCTAGAGGTAGAGATTTCACTTTATTTGCTTATATAGATTTAGATTGGGTCGGTTTATTGGATGATAGAAAGATTAAAAGTGGAGGATATTTCTTCCTTGGTGATAGCTTAGCATCATGGCTAAGTAAAAATCATAATTCAGTATCACTTTTTATAGACGAAGCATAATATATTACAATGGAATTATGTTGTACTCAAGTGCTTTGGATGAAGCAAACTATGGAAGATATCAAGGTAAAATATGATGATCTTGTTTTTATTTTTTGTGACAACACAAGTTATATTAATATTTTGAAGAATCTAGTGATGCATTCAAGAACAAAACATGTTCTCATTAGATATCACTTTTTGAGAGAGCAAGTTGTAGATCAATAGGTTAAGATGGAACATATCAGTAATATAGAGTAGATTTTATATATTTTCATAAAGGCACTACCAAAAGATACATTTGAGTATCTATGGGAGAAGTTGGGAGTAATTTCTTTTACTTACTTCCATTGAGGTTTAGCATAAATTGAGGGGGAGCTAAGTTTTATCTCTAGGTAGGCCCTTTACCATTGATGTCAAAGGGGGATAAGAATAGAAATAGGTATAGGTATAGGTATAGGTATAGGTGAAAAAATAGGTACATGGTATAGGTACAAGGAATAGGTACAGGTTTCTATAGTAAGGGGGAGTTACTATATGTTTTTTAGATGGTAGTATGTGTAGGTTTTAGGATGTGGTAGTTTCAGTTTGAGGTTGCCATCAATGACAAAGGAGGAGATTGTTAGAAATATTAACTTTGATGTCAAAGGTCTAGCATTATTGGTGATAAAGGCCCCATTTCATTTAATGGTGTTTTTAATATTCATATCTTGGACAATGTGTGTTAATATTTATTTAATATTGATGAATATATATTTGGTTGCATATAAGTCAAAACAGGGCCCATGGAGAAGTCAAAGAATCATGGGGTAAATACGAAAGAGGAATGGGATGCATTTCTTCATGAAGAGTCATCTTGAGGAATTCCAAGAGTCACCATGTGAAGATAAAATAAGGTATGGCACATTTTTCCATGAAAGGACACTTTGAGGTATATGAAAAGTCACAAAAATAAAGATAAAAAAGGAAAGGATGCATTTGCTTATGAAGGGTCACCATATAACTTTTCAAATTCAAGGATACGAAGGGTTGTGCAAGTTCGGCACCATTTTCTATGAGGATTTAAGGGTCACAAAGGGTGAATGATAAATGTCATTTCAAAATCTTTAAATAAAGGCTTGAGAAGCCATTTGTAATATGAAAGAAGAGAGCATGATTGGTAATTGTCATATCTATCTTAGAAGAATAAAGGAGAGAAAAGAAAGAGATATTGTAATGTGTTATCATTTGTTGAGAAAGTAATATTGAGAGATAGTTGTGTGGTATACACAAAAGGGGTTGGTGCTTCTGTGAGTTGGTGCTCATGAATAGTTATTTTATTGGTGCTCAACAAAGGGGTTGGTACTAATACAAGTTGGTGCTTGAAAATATTTTATTTTGAGTTGGTGCTCATTCATATACTTGAGATTGTTCTCTATGGTTTTACCACATTGGATTTCTAGATTATATCTGGCATCTCTCTCTATCTTGTGTGGTGTTTATTCTTTTAGTTTTATTACATATCTTGAATGTATGGTCAAGTGGAATTTGATTAAGTGAAATTTTATAAGATTTATGATATACTGATTCACTACCCTCTCAGTATATCCATTACTTAACAAGTTGATTGTATTCTAGAAACTAGGCCACTCTTAGCCATTCTAAAAGATGGAGATTAGGCTTGTATGAAAGCCACTCCAAAACTAATAATCTAGCTTATGTGGAAGCCACTCAAGAGCTTAGAAGTTAGGATTGTATGAAATGTAAACCAAAAATGATGCCAACCACCTATAAATGAAGTAAGGCACATAACTAATGATAATGTTTGGACAATGCTAAACTCAAAAATAAAGAAAACAAATGTGTCACACACATTACCCCCAATCACTGGTGTCTGAAACATGGATTTTGATCTATAAGTTATACAAACTACCCTATTTGAAACTATAAGTGAGATCCATAATGCCATAAATGATGCCCCATACATCTATATTCTTTAATAAAACTATACTAAAATTATTGAATCTAGTTTAAACTATAACTGACAAAACTATGATTGACCTTACCTTTCTATCAATTTTTAGAAAATCTAGTTTGTCTACTATTTTGATAGGAATGGTAAAATGGATAGTAGCACAACCAATGTTGTAGTCTAGTCTCAACACTATTGTCTTGGTCTAAATCTAATGACTATTATAGATTCTTGACTATCTTCCTGGTCTATTCAGACTAGTTTGATGTCTAGTTAATGTTTTAGTTGTTTTAAAACTAGATTTTTTATTGATAAGAGCTTTGATCTCTATAAAAAAGATCCCTATTTGGTTCTCCCTATTTTGAGGGTAGAAATAGGTACCCTATAATGACTACCCTCAGAAGAATAATCCCTACAAGTGTGTTAAGCTCAAAAATATACATGATATAGCAATCAAGATATAACATGGTTTGAATTGAGAGATTCTTAGATCCACATGGGTATGCTTAGATAGATATAACAATGTAATAACATGTGTAATGTACTAAACTAGAATTTAAAGTCTAGTTAGTTATTAGTTTTCAGTTTTTAGGTGGAGGGATGGAGCAATGTCCATCATGGCATCCAAGAAAACATGAATAATGCATGACATGGATCATGGCATTGCATACAATTGGAACCAATAAAGAAAAAACACACAAAGTAAGGAGCAATAACTATACAAGGGTGGCCAATAGGCCAAGAAAATAAGGGACATGGGCACATATCACTCAAAATAAAAGGTAATCATATAAGGCATGTTCAAATTCCACATACACATACAAGTGGAGCAAGCAACATTGGTATAATGGCCACAAGTACATTCAAGAGTACAAGAAAAGGACATTGGAAAATGTTCTAAGGCCAATACATGAATAGAATCAAAGGACATTGGAAAATCTCTTAAGGCACTTATAAGAGATAAGTAAGAAATGGTAATGTAATAACATCAAGCTATACTAAGCAAGAAGATAAAGCATGTAAATATTGGAAAGGTACAATCACATATAAATAATAAAATAAAGAGGGAAATTATGCAATAAATGTTTAGTACAAGATAGGTATATGCTAAGAAATACACAAGTGCTAGATACTAATGATATGTCAATAAAGTAATCTATGTAATTTATTAGAGAATGTACATAAACATGATAGTTTAGAGTGTGGAGTGTAGGAATGACATAACCTAGATGGTGTAGTCATGTATAAGGATCCCCCAGTGGCTATGTATACTTATGTGTGTCTCAAATGTTGAAGTAGAAATTCCCCCTCAATGGGTAGAGTGAAGTAATCAAGTAGCTAGATTTTATTGCACACACTCAAAAAATATCAAGTAAAGCATGGTAATGTAGATAAATTTACATACAATAGCATATAACAACAAATTTAAGTCCTAGCATAGTAGTAGCAATGTAAAGCATCGATGATGCATACAACTAAAAAGTTTTTTTTTGACATATTTTAACGTTTCTATATTTTTCTTAAAATGTTACATGTTTTTGTATTTTTAAATTATTTTAACTATGTACAATCAAACATAAGAAACTATGTACAATAAATTATAAGGAGAAATGATACTAATCAATGAATCTCATGCGAGACTCACTATCAGGGTGTCTTGTATCAAGGAGAGGGATTATGCGTGATCATGAATCATGATGAAAATTCTAAGACTATGGATATAAAAGATATATATGTTGTAAATGATCTAAAATATTTGAATTAGAAACCAACTATGGGGTCCCCCTATAACTTTGAGAAGTGGATGAAACTATAGGCCTCTTAGGGACCCATATAGAAGTATGAGAAGCTCTCTAAACATGTGTTTTATGTGTAGATGCGTGAGACCTCAATGAGACTAACCTAGGTGTGAATACTATAGATATAATCTATCTATAATCATGAAGTGATGTAAGTTTATGAACCCTCTTTACTAGTAGTGGATGCCTTAACTATGTCTAGATCTGAGCTAGAGTGGGAACTATAACTAGAGTAGAAACTAAAACTAGTGAAAATTTTGAAATTGGTGACTATGGAATGGTAGATGGATCTGAAGTAAGGATTGGTAACTCATATGTAACTCTACCAACTATAATAAATTTATTAGAATGAATGAATTTTATGCATTTGTGAACTTAGAAGATGCTACTCAAAGTTTTTGAATCCATGGTTGACCAAGTAACATATCAAAAAATCCTACACTAGGAATAATAATGAATAGTGTGTTGACATGTGTTAGACCAAACTATATATGAAGTAAAATATCACCCAATTAACTATATATATGCCCACTGAATCCATTGATAATTGTGTCTCTTAGAGTGATATCCTACTCTAAATATCCTAAATACTATAGTAATGTGATATTACACATGTTTACACTAGATTTACTATCGATAAGAACATTATGAATAGAATGATAATGAATTTAAGATTGAATAAAAAGTGCATGATAATCTAGATCATCCTTGATTATCTCTTTATTTAAGAAGGAGATGGAAGGTCTAGCTAGAACTTTGGAATTGTTTACACCAATCATGTTGCTCAAAGGATTTGTCTCAACTAAAGGTGCCCTATATGTATTTGGTGGTGGGTGTGCATGATATGAATGGTGAACCCCTAACTTATCCCCTATTTACTATTTTTAATTCTATTTAAAAGGATCTAAAAATATTTTCAATGCTTTATCCTGTGTTTTCTTTGTCGAAGGAGGCTCAACTGAAGTGCCAAGATCAGTATGATTGCCATCTATTAAATCATGTATCTTGTGTCTCAAATTGATGCATCTATTATTTGTATATCCTAGTGCCCTATGAAACTTGAAAAATTCTTGATGATAATATCCCTATGGAAGAGGCTTTATTGGGTCAACTATCTAGATGAAGGGAGAGATATGATGTTACAATCCAATAGCTACTATGAAATTCAAGATGAAGAAACTAGTAGATTAGTAAATGTATGTTGAGGAGGTGATGATAAAACCACTCATTGAGGGGGATCTAAAGCCATATTAATAGTAGGTTTATTATGAATTTTTTTATCATTGACATTTACTTTGTATGGGACTTTGTTGTTACTCTTATTGGTTGTATTTGAGATACTTGTGTACTTGAGTTTTCCCATTGAAATTAACTTGACTTCTCTTTCTTTTAGTGTGTGACACAATTCAGTAAAGGAAGAGAATCTTTTAAACATAATTGATTCATGAAAATTTGGTATAAAAATATATATGAAGAGGTCCTATAACTCCTGATCTACCATGGGGATATTCATCTTAGCCAAGATGGTCTTATATCAAATAACATAATAAGTGATATGTTTATTTGACCTTTGTTTCTATTGTGCAACTTAAGCATATGAAACCTTGTTACCAATGTTGATACTAAAGTGTGATAGCAACATGTCGGCTAAAGGATTGAATTCATTGATTGACTAATTTGGTAGACTATAGAACCATTGCAAATCATAATCTTTTAGGCTTTATGGAAATAGCTTGGTAAGTAGCCAGTCATTTGGTACATAGTCTAAGCATGCTATGTGAAATACTATTAAATGTGTCTCTAGATCACCCTTACCATCATAAAAGTAAGCCAGGGTTGACCAAAACCTTGTGGTAAGGTTGTAGAAGCAATGTGATGTGCCAATGGTATATGTAACAAAGCAAAAGACTCCAGATCTTGTGTAGGTCTATAGACACCTTGCTCAAGATGGTGTACCTTGGATTGAAGAGATTTTATCTCTTTTACAAGGGCTACCACATTAGAAGACAAAGATGTAATAGTTGTAGTTGGTGGAATAGAAGAAGATTGGGTTGTTATAGGGGGTTATTGAGACATAGTTGCCCCCATAATATCATTTACAACCGATGGCCTATGGCTTGAGAATATTGACCATTATTCATTTTTTATTGTTCCTCTTGTAAAATTCTAATCATGTCATCTTGCATATCAAGATGTTTGGTTAAAATCTCTTGAAGTTCTCTTTTATTATTTTAATCAAAACTAGTATATTAGGCCATTGTTAAAGTAGGAAAACAATTTGAAATGTGGTTGAATGTTTTGCTATAAGTTGTAATAGGCAAAGTGATAAAAAGGGAAAGTATTAAATATAGGAAATGTAAAGTCCTAAAAATAGTGAATTGTAAATCGCACAAAAAGCATATAGATCTCCTAAACATGTAAGGTGATAACTCAAGAAGCAAGAAGAAGAAAGTACATGTAACTAGGGTTTTGACAATAATATTTTTGCAAAAATACTATTAATTTTTGTAATTGAAATTGAATTTCTTTGTTATGTATGCAAGTAAAAAAATTAGAATTTTATGGGAAAGTATTTTATTTAATGGGACATAGTAGATACAACTAGAGTTTTGAGGGAAATATAATTTTTGAAATTACTATGAATTTTTGAAATTTGAAGTGATTTTTTAATTTTAATATGCAACTAAAAATTTAGAAAATGATTGGAAAATTACTAGAAAATTACTGGGAACTAGTTGATGCAACTAGGGTTTGAAATAAAATTATTTTAAAAATTAATACTAAATTTTAAAATTTTGGATGAATTTTTGCTTTAAATATTAAAAAAAAATTCAAAAGTTTATGGGAAAAATTAGCTAGGAATTTACCATATGGTTTCTAGGGTTTTTATACATAATTCAAAGTAAGTCAGGTTCACTAAATGGTTTATCAATCTCTACACTTTAACTAAATTAGGAATAATACACCAATATTCCCATAATTTTTAAATCTTTGCAAACTAGGGGGTAAATTAGTTTATTTGATATAATCACTATTCTATTAGTTTTTATCCAATAATGGTTTCTAAATCTAAACTAGGGGGTAAATTAGGCCTAATCCAAACTAGGTTAAAATATATGTTGATAAAATCTTGTCAAAATACTAAATTTCCATTAGGTTTTCATCCTTATATGGTTTTCATTTATAAAACCCTAGTGCCTCCATACTTGATTATCTTTTTGAATTAGGTGTTGTCTATATCTCACCAATTTTTTTTAAGTCCTAATAAATCCAAAATGGAGAACCAATTAGAAACCCTAGTATCTATCATCATGTGGATTTATTATTATCTGTAAATTCCATACCTTATGTGTTTAATAATAAATGGAATAATAAATAAACATGTGTGATTAATGATGCTATTGTAGATTAGGAATACAATTTTCATGATCATGATTATAATTATGGGTTTGATTTTAATTATGAAAATTAAGAGGATTAGTAAAATAATGAATATTATAGTTAAGAATAAAATGAACACACTAATTTTTATTATAATAACCTAATTTCCATACTTCTTATTTTGAGTCTTCTAAATCACACACTAGAGTAAGAGGAAAATAATAATGATGAACATAATCATCTTCATAGCATCTCACATGTGCTTAGATGTGAATAATATCATTTTAGTACACACCTTTATCTTTATAAGTTTCCATTACATTTAATCTAATTTATTGTTATAAAACACAAAAGCATAATCCCTTACATAGAAATAACAAAAGAATGTGAAATTCTTTCCTTCTATAGAAATAAAAAAAAATCAAAATAATTCTCCCCAAAATTGGAAACTGTTAATTTTATTACCTCTATATAAATGTCACAATAATATTAAATTAATTTTATCTCTATAGAAATGGCACAATAATGTGGAAATTCTTCGTCTTTAGAAATGGAAAAATAATGTGAAATTCCTTCTCTCTCTATAAATGGTAAATGATAGCAACATGTGATGATTATTTATCCTATCTTATAATATGATTTTGATGTCTCTTTGCATAATATTTCCATAGAAATAAAATGTAATTAACCTCCATGTAGTGATAATGTAATTATATGAGATAATACATCTTTAGAATGTGAATCTACAAAATATAATGTTATAAGTAATCATGATGTCTCTTTTCAACCTATGTCTAATATAAAAATATTATTCCTAGACCTTATTCACCAATTCATAATAATATACCTATGTATAATAATAATAATAATAATAATAATAATAATAATAATAATAATAATAATAATAATAATAATAATAATAATAATAATAATAATAATAATTTATATTACATTAAATAAACCTCTTAAGTATCTAAATATGCCTTCAAAAGAATTCATCTCCTTAATGCATATTGTGGGTGCCTTACAACACAAAATGCACCATCTAACCTTAGATACAAAATCATATCATGAGTGGGTTGATTCTGTACATGGAAATCCAATTATGCATAAAATTATATATGCATTATTAACTCACAAATTATTCCTTCCAATATTTTATATATTTTATGGATGTAGTGATCTTTATCCACATCTTAAAGGCTTCAAAACTTCTTTAGATAACTATATATGATAGTTGTATTCTAACCAAAGTGTTTCCAAATAAATTTAAACTAAAGGACTTCTTCCTAGTGGGTTTTTACACTCCTAAATTAAGTTATAATAGACATTTTTAATGTGATACATTCAAAATATGGGACCACAAATTACATATGAATGTTTATCATTTCTTCATCAAGGAAAATCATAACTAATTTGTTATTATATTTTATAATTCATGATTTATATGCACCAATTGATATATAAACAACCTTATGTGGAAACAAAGTATATTATTTTTATGGTCTTCATATATCATCTCAAAGTAAATATAATTGATTTAACTTGTGATTCACTTCAATCCATTTTCTATAATACTCTTGCACTTTAAGCAGAAATGGTATTTAATCTAAATCCTTAAAAGTCACATGAAGATATTAATTTACAACAAGAAATACCAAAGAAGGAAATAAAAAAAATTATTCCACTTCATTACTAAAATATTGTGTTCAAGGAAAAATAGGTTAAGGCCTAAATAAAATGAAATAATTAGTTGATAAAGCACCACATAAAGTGAGTAAGCCTACATCAAATAAGTGGCTACCATTCAAGTTCAACATTTTTTGAGATCAACCACATGTTATTCTACATAAATTATTAGATAAGAATATAATCACTCTACCTCATAACTATTATCACCATCCTCATAATATTAACAAAGTAAAAGGGAAACTATTTTTCATTTATCATGGTATTAATGGACACCAAGACAATAATTATTACAAAATGCAAAAAAAATTTATAAAACTTATAGATATATGGGTTATTACCTTTATAAAAGTTAAATCTAGGTCAATAAGGTCTTCTTCTCCATATTATTATGTTATGCATTCAATTAAGATAGAGACGTCTCAAGGAATTATTAAAAAGAACCAATGGCCTATCTTAATTTCAAGGATTATTTTGATAGGAAAATATATTTTTGGTGTCATATTATAACATTAATTCTCTATCTGAGGGCATTCCCATTGTGGAATGAATGGTACCTCAATATATTATTAGAAGTGAACCTAGATAAGGTATAGCTGTGATTAGTAAGGAACATTATAGTGCAAGCATAGTTACATCTCCTCAAAAAAAAGTATGGATAGCAAAAGTGAATCCATAATATACAATGAAAAGTGTAAATTAATAATCTCATATAAAATAAATAAAATAAACCTCTTGGAGTATTCCATAGAAGGCTCATCAACTAGATTCACATGAGTATATTAATTGATAATTTTTACACATGTATATATACATGATTAGAAATGAAATAAAAAATTATGAGGGTCATTATTTTTTATTCATTTTATTGAATATGTAATGTCAATATGGGTGGTGTTCAATGATAGTTAGTAATAGGGTGTGACAAATCGTTACTATCAGTTGTCTATTTGGTGTGTTTTATGGATCATTTAATTTTAAAGTTATAATCTATTTTATTTGAATTTCAACTTAATCTATAACTTTTGAAAGAAATTCGAAGCTAAATACACTTTTTGGAATTGAAATTGCATTAAAGTAAACACAACTTTAGTCTATTTGTAGAAATGTGAATTACATGAAATAAAAACACACAACTAATTTATTTATTGTAAAATTAAATTATTTTTAAGGTAAATTATTTGAAACACACACATTAACACATAGTCAAATATATGAAACACATAACATAGTAATTTGCATAAGAAAATGAATGAAAAACTTTAGAACACACAAAACTATGAAATGAACATATAAACACCAAAATAGATCCTTCTTGTTCAGTTGAGTGAGCCCTTAAAATCCATTAGAATAGGATTAGAACACTATTAGATTTTTATAATATTAATTAAATCAATTTCTCATTACTTCTATAAAATGCTTAAAATACTAAAAATAGTGATGTTCAAACTATTCAATCCTTAGTACTCTAATTCTCTATTGCACTCTTTTTCTATCCAAAGGGATATTTTTTATATATCACAACATTTTTACAATAAATTATTTAAAATATATAACATCCTAACTATATAAAATATAAATAGGATATTGCTTATTCCAAAATAATACCATAAAAACATCCTTTACATGTTTTAAGTAAAACTGGTGGAAAGGGATGGATTTTGTTTCACACATGATTCCATGTCTTCTATAAGGTGAAAAATATTTTTTTAATTTATATCATATAATCTTCATTATATTATCAAATTAAAACATAATATTTATGTTCACTTAGAGGAAACATTCTATAAATACCATGTCTAAAAATATATACCAATATTTTTGGAAATCTTATATATGGATGTTGGAATTATTCCCAAAAAATCCTAAACTATTTCTTATCAACCATATACAACTTGCATCAATTTAAAATACTTAAGTGTTATTTACCTATATTTTTAGAATTATTTGGAACTAATTTGGGCATCTTCAAGGATAGAATGGGCATATTTAGAGCTAGAATGGTGATCTTTGGACCTAGTTTAGAATGATCCTTAGGATTTATTTGCTACCAAAAAACATTATCTTTAACTATAGTATTTTCTTATGACTTGTACACACAAAAATGGTGTCTTTCCCATGCAAATGTTAGAATAAAATGGATTAAATATTTAAAAATAACTTTCATAGAATAACTAAGGTAAAATACTCATTTTATACTTTAAATTAATAATGAGTTATATTATGCACATGTAAATCCACTTAAAATGAATATTTTTAGGGTGTAAATTGAGGTAATTAGTTAGATATAATTATCCATTTTATGGGATCATCAAGATGGCCCTCCAAATTAAATATATACAAATTTATATATAAAAAGGCCAAAATAGTGCTCCCCCATGAATATATAGTACATTTATCCTGAATGGCATGAACAAAATCATTCATACAATAATATATGGTAATATCCACACTATCCACAACAATAAAATATGCATGAAAAAAACATATGAACTTCTAAAAATATATAAAATCTAATATGATGATCTCTCTAAGAAACATTGCAGAATCATACCCTCAATGATGATCACCTTGAGCCAAACTCATCATATATCTATGATCATGATGCACATATACATACCCCATCATGGCTCATATGATGTCCCACTCTCAAACTAATGGAAATATTAATTTACACTAGACATTCTATATATTCATAGTCATCTCCCTTGTAGGAAGCCAAAATGTACAAGTTTTTTCATTCTAATTCATTACTAGGGTGGTAATAAGGTGCATATTTTATTGTAACTGACCTACACATTGTAAACATTCAAGACCTTCCTTCTTAAGAATCTTCCATATAACATCATCTAAACTAAACTCATTATAAATATCCATGTGATGACCACATCTGAAGTTTATAACATGAAAATATATCTATAATTATATAAAAAATATAATATTAGATAAAATAAAATAAATACAAATAGTCTTGAAAAAATGTAAAAAAAATTATTAATTCCTAAGGATGCATATGAAAAATATAGGCCATCAGGCATTATCATCCCAGATAGTTTGTTCTATTAGTTAGTACCTTAAAAATTTAGGATGTATCCATCACATGTATGATGGTAATAACCTTAGAGGATAAATGTAATCACCCCTATAAATGTCTCAATAACTCAAATAAAATTTCTTATTTCATAATAATGAAAATAAATCATTTTTTTCAAAAAATAAAAAATGGATACAAAAGGAATTTTTTCTACATATTAGGTCTTGGTTATTGGGCCTCTAAAACATTTTTATACATACCAAGTTTATATACATAATAAATTGAATGATATTTAGGTGGAAACATGCATTATATACATAGGCACATCATAAAAAATAAAGCATGATCTCTCTATATGTAGGGTTAGTACTAACCATCTTAGGTTGGTATCAACTATCAATATTGACCTAGCCTAAAAAATGTGACTAGTGAAAAATAGGAAAAATGTATTATACACATAGCATTTAAATAGTTTAGAGACATACCATTCAAACTTTTAAAACTCAGAACAACATAGAAAATAAGCTAAGAACATGATTACCTTTCTTATACATTAAATATTGGGCACTTATCATAGTTTAAATTAGTTTTATGGAATAATTGTATATATTTTACAAATTTGAATTAATAATTGTCATATTAGTTTGTATCTCACTATAGTTTTTGAATCCAAATGAAGGTAAAAATTAGGCATGTCTCTTTACATCCCTCTATAAAATAATTTTAAAACAAATTCTTCTCGGAAATAAATAACCTATATACCCTAAAATACACTCTCTCCCCCAAGTATGAAGTCTCTATTTTGCCTACTAACATCACTTAGTGTAGTTTCTAGTCTCATCAGGTTATCCTATCTTAGACTCCCAATATCTCTTCATGTCATGACTACTACTATATCTTACTCTAAGGTTATCTCCTAATTTTAGTCTATGGATCATGTCATGGTCTCAAAACTAATACATACATACATTTCCCTTTCCCCCTTTCTCCCCAAAAATCTCTCACATGGTTTTCCTTATATGGGATATAAAAAATATAAATGACACTAAGTGTGGAAGAAAAAACTAGCATGATAAACAATCAAATTAATGAGTATTCACCCATCATGTGAATTCCTTATTAAATTTGATAATTTAAAATAATAAATTATAGAATACCATGAAATTAATGCATATATATTCCTTATGTATGGATTCTAAGTGAAAACATCCTTCCACATAGTGTTTGATTTGATGTATCATCTATGAGATCTCATCATAATTCATTGAGCCCATTACTTGACTCAAAGAAAATTATAACTTTTTGGCTGAGTAACCCATATATATATTAGATAGGGTCACTCGACCAACCCTACCTCACATTTATCTCATATATGGTTATGTTCTCTAGGTAGGAATGAATGTGATGGAATCAATCAAGTTTTGCTATTCATTAGATCCAAGCTAAGACATAAAAACCAATGAGAAAATTCTCAAGATGTTATGTTGGAGGTGGTCATGGGGTGATCTATTTTTAGTTATTTTTATTTTATTCTATACATATAAAAAACCAATTATATATCTAGACAAAAAATATTGAATGACCCTATGACTATAGTTTCTTGATTTGTAATTTTATATAAATTGTGTACAAGCTACACCTAGCTCCCTATATCCATGTTGTGTATTTTTGCTTAATCTAAAGATGATTGATACATTAAAATGGAATATATAGGTAACCCTCCACCCATGATACCTAAATTTTCATTCCAAATATGAAAAATTATTTTTGTGTATACATCATATATTCTCAATATATATTTTCCTCATCAAGCTAGTTTTTGTTTCTCATTGGGCCAATTCTCATTGATCTACCACAATGTTTGGATTGTAACATAACATTAGTTTAACATAAATATTTAACCCTAGTATGGAGAGTAAATATTAAAGTGTGATAGACACATCTAAGTTAGCTCACCCAACACCCCACATAAATGTGTTAATCTGGGTCTATAATTGATATAAGGACATGGCCAATAGGTTTACATATATGGGAATTGAAAACATCTCCCTGATCCACTCAAAAAAAAAATAATTATATTATCCCTTTCTAAATATAAAAATATGGCCAACAAATCTATTATTAAAGTTACATCTATAGTCATCCATAACCAAACTCATATGTACACTTGCAAGATGTCAAATAATAAATCCAAATCAATCTCTTATTATATAGAATCGACTAGAACACAATAAAAATGAAAAAATAACACTAGAATATAGATTCAAAACTAAATCAACCTTTTTTATAAGATGGCATTGACCATGTGTTATTTTTGTACTTAATTATCCATCTAATAATAAGTCATTGATAAATTCTATCAATTTATACTTCAATAGACACTTTCACTTAATGTTATTAACCATTTACTCATTTTCTACATCATAAGAAATTTCAACATAACATCATCATACATATAATAAAATAATTAATTCATTGTCAAATAATTTATCTAATTCATTATCCCTTCTTATAATTCTATTAAATCATCCATTTGACATAATGTCATCAACCATACTTTGACTTATTGGATGAAAAATGTCATCAAATAGGATTATGATGCTATGCAAGTTTGTGGCCCTATATATTGACTATCAAAAACATTAAATTTTTAATACCAAACTAGATAAAAATTATTTTTTCCCCTATTTTTATCTTTTATTTTATGCCTTTTAGGGGAAATTTTCTAATAAGATTGACCATGATGTTCATTTTCATATCCTACCCTATCTACCCATCTAAAAATTTAATAAAAAACCTACCTCAATAATTATTGTTATGGGTAATAGGTGCCCTCATCTATGTCCCATAGCATTGATATCTCTCTAAACTATAAATGGTTGACCCACACTATCATAATATCAAAATATCAATATACCAAATAAATAAATGTATCCTCTATTTATAGGTTTCCCACTAAATTTTTCAAAAGCTTAAATATTTCAAAAACTACTCTTAAATTTTTTTATTTTCCCATATCTTTATTTTTTTGGCTCCTATCAAAAAACTATAATATGATATACAATCATCATACCATAATAAATTTTATGTTACTAAGTATAGACAATTAATTTTATTTTTGGCACTTTTGCAACATCAATTTTGACATTTTTGGAATTCACACATACATTTAAATCATGAGAAGAGTTTCCATTAATATGTCTACCCATATAATATATTTACTACCTATATCCAAAAAATAAATTTATTTATGATTAGTTCAATCTATAAAATAAATCTTTAAAATCCTAAATATAGACTCCATATTTGAGATCCTTGAATTACAATTCTAGGGTAGTACCAGTAAACTCAGATAATCTTGGTTACTTTATGTGTATCCTTATACAAATAATGCATAAGATACCTCAATGGATATTTTTTAAAATTTTAATTCTCCATTGGGTTGGTATATACATGTTTCAAGGGATGGTGGTATTGGGAAATAACGAAAAGATATCTATAAATATAAATAACCCCTAGGGTCATTCTACACTTGAGAATCAATTAGAAAAAACATAGAATTCTATTGGAACATTATCAAAAGTAATAAACACATAAAAAATATTCAATGAGAAACCATATATAAGTTAATATATTTAAATTTTAATACTCAATTTTTCATGGTGCCAAGTATCAAAGGTCAAAAGATATAGTTTCATTCTATATTTTTCAAGATGTTTCATGCACACATAAGTGAGATAAATGCATGTAGTTTGAGAACAATTTAGAATATTGTAATGTATGAAATTATCATCCATTAATTTTATAGTGGTTAGGGTTAGTGTAACCCAAAATAATAACCCATTTTTTATGGAATATTATCATTAATTAATCATAATTAGGGTTTGGAAACAAGAGAGAGAAAGAAGGAAATTCAGAACATACATAGATAGATTTGTACACACATAATCATATCATAGTTATAAAAATATATATCATAGAGATATAAGACCCATAATTTCCATAAGGACTCTATAGATAACATTTGACTTTTCTAGTTTCTTTATGTTTCTGAATTTGTCATAGAATCCAAGTAGGTTTTTAGCTCTTATTTTTTTATTTGAATGGTTGACAAAGAAATAAAAAGTATTTAAATATTTAATAAATGCTATGTATGAGTAACATGAAGGAATATTTATCTAATTACATCATCCCTCTTTAAATTTTTCATTTAAAAATTAAGTAATTAAAATATTTATTCATTTATTTCAATTAAAATTACTGTGTTTAATGCCAAAATCTCCATAATTTGAATTAGTTCATAGTTTTCATATCTACGATATCTTAGGTGTATAATAATTATATTTTTGGTGAACCCAATCATTTATTTGAATATAAAAATCCTAGGTTTCCTTATATATAAGGGTTTGAAAATTATCTTAAAGTTTGATATTATACCCCATCAAGGGTCTTATTTTATATTTATTTTTTATTTCCCATGAGTCATAATTATTTGTATCTATTATTTGAAGCCATTATATTTATTATCATGTATTCTATTTATCAATTGTATAGTGTAATCATATATAAACCAAGGAAAAGATTTGAAAGTTTGAATATTACTATACTTGAAGAATTATTAGATCTCTTTGATAACACATATATATCATTGTTAGACCCTTTTTTATGTTATCTCTTATTACCATGACAATGAAAATAGTATACAAGAACATATTTATAATTTAAAAAATAATTAAAAAGAAGACACTATATATTTTTTGAGGAAATATAATATATCCATGTTTGTACTATTAAGTATCATTAATGATCTTTCTAGTCATTAAAACAAAACCCATGATGTAAACACAAGAAAAAATAACTAAATAATACTAATAAAATTATACTTGATTTCATACTAATATTTATTATTTTTTAACTAATGTGATATATATAAGATAAAAATATGAATATTTAGATTATGTAAAATATATAAATAATCATAAAAATTTGAATGTAAAAGGGTAGATTGATATTGCAATTATTATATTTAAGTTTGGAGAATCCATAAAGGAGAGATCCATTTAACTAATTTATGATTTATATTTCTTAATTCATGCATCATAATTCCTAAAAAAAAAGTATGTCTAATATATAATCACTCTACTTATGAAATATAATATCCAAACCAACATAGATACTACTAGACAATCTCATATCAATATCGAAAGTAATATTATTGATGTTTTGTCAATATTGTCTAAATTGGTTGTGCTAATGTTTACCAACTCCTACATATATGCACACACACACATATATTATTGTTTCTAACACATCCCATTCTTATAAATTTTGGGGAACCCTCTAAAATTTCATAAATTAAGGATTAATGGAGTTTTGATCCCTTCTATGTTAGCTTCACACCTTTAAAATACCTAAATTCCTATTTTGGCTTGGTCTATCAAACATGTAAAAATATTTTCAATAAAGAGTTGGTATCTATTAAATTTCCTTGTAGTATTATGATGTTTAAACATAGTCTAGTCCTTGATGTATTGTAAAAGAACAAATATTTATCATACTAAGAATAATTTATTACACTAATTTTATTTTTTTATAGGTTTGGATTCATGATTAGTTTTCTCAAAGTTACAACATCATAGAGTCCTAATCGACAATTCTTAAATATTTGTTGGTAGTCAAGCAAGATTTGAGTTATTTTCATGGTTTTATTTTAACTTAGTTCACTTTAATGAAATATTTCAATATATCCCACATAATTAAGAAGTCTCATGTGTATCCTATAAGAGATGTCAATCTCCCAGACTAGTTAGAGATGTAACATCTTGAGAGAGATTGATCAAATGAGGACATGCCATGTGGACTTGTCAAAGTTATTAGTCTCCTAGACCTATCAAATATGTTAGAACTTAGGAGATATTAAATGAATGAGGATGTACCACATGGATTATATTAGATATGTAAATCTCCCAAACCTATTAGAGATGTTAGAGCTTGAGATATCTCAAATGGATGAGGATTTTACACATGAATTCCACTAGAGCTATTAGTATTTTAGACTTATTAGAGATGTCAAATCTTGGGAGAGTGTTAGATATTATATATCACCATATGACACTTCTATAAAAATTCATAGAAAATTCCAAGGATGCATGAAATGGTTATGAAGAAGTACAGTTAGTTTTAAAAACTAATGTAATGGTGCCATGTGTCACCTCAATACTCCAAGTGTCCCATTATAGTTCTCAAAAAGGTAAAATTCAATACCTAGTTATGCTTAGGTAGCATGGTCATAGATAAGACCAACTAGTTGTGGATACTTAGAATGAGCTAAAGCCACCCAAGATGCCATAGGGGAAAGATATTTTTGTGCCTAACACACTCCTAAAACTAACTAAATGGGAAAATAAACCTTGACTGGTCAATTTAAAATGTCTCATCATAGTCACCAAATCTATTAGGTAGTGTATATCTAAAATCTCTAAGTTAATTCTAAATCAAGAAATGAATAAGTGGATCCTATCACCAATTACAATTTAAATTCATGTTGGGTGAGCTGCCAAACACTATCAATGTATGATATATGTGAAGATGCTTATAAGTTCCTAGAGGTTATATGATTAAATATTATTAATTTCTAATTAACTAGAGTTTGCCTCCTCAATTTTAGCTCATTATTATGCCCTCTACATCATTCTTGCTCAAGAATTAGTTTCTATTAGTTTGTCCCTCTTTTTTACATAGTTTCTTCATCCTCTAACCCTAAGACTGAGCTTGAATATAGAGACACCACCTTCCCCTAGAACTTAACCCATTTAAATAACTATAATGAAGTATTTAGAGTGATTTAAGTGGTTCCAAAGTTTAACTCAAATGATGATAAAAATGAGGTTGATTTCAAATATTCCCTTAGGGCATATGAAATATGTGGGTTGTATAAAGTAGAAGCTAAACTAGAATTTCCCCTGATGTTGACCACTTCATTAATATGTTCCTCAAATATAAGTGAGTGTAGTATGGTGCCTACTATGTGGTGTACTCTATCAAATTCATGAGCAAGATTATAGACATTATGAGATATATATTTAAATAATATTACAACCTCTTAGATTACAAATTTTCATATGAATCAAACAAAATGTATGTAATGGTTAACACCTATAATAGTTATCAGGTCTTAAATAATTAGCTATGGAACCTCAATGCCAAGTGGGAAAACAAATAAATTTATTCCTACATAATTTTCACCTTCAAGGAAGGGGTCCATCTCAGGGTGATCCTAGTTAATTAGTTATTCAAGGCAAGTGACTATTTGCACATTGATCTCCTTTGTGTGCCCCTACTTTTGATCATACTCAAGGATGAGTAGATCTAATATATAAAGAGTGTTATCAACTTTTGAATGGTGTTTTATGTCATGAAGGCTTAAAATGATGGTAAATTCTACATGATGAGTTACGTAGTAGACACCATCTATCTAAATATTGTATTTAAACATTCTAATTTTACACCTTAGACTCTTAAGGGCATAATAGTACATGTGGTGTTATACAAACTTTATGGTCACCATTACTAGAATCACATTTAGGAAATATGTATCATTCTACCTAGTGGTATACATGGCTATCAATGAGGTAAACATGGCTCTATTCTCTAATGAAATAAAAAAATCCCTTACCTCTATTAGTGATTACTATTACTATAGGGACAACACCATCACTTGAATGGTAGGTATTCAAAAGTCTCCTCTCTATTTTCCCTATCAAGTTTCATATTAGTTGGTCAAAAAATAGATTACTTATTAGCTAATAAAAGGTATATTTGGCCACTACCTTAGCCACCAAAGAAGGTTTGTCCCATATAGTACCTTGCTTGAAGGTTTGATAGATATCTCTAAAAATCCTTCACACTTGGACTAACATTGGAAATATTTGAGATGTGGGACACCTAAACTTAGACCAAACATCTAGTTTTGATGAGGCTAACTCCTTTGATGTATCACTTTTGTTATTGTTACTAAAACCTACTACTTTTTGGGATGTAAAAGGATTAGAAGGAAACTAAAATTTATGTCCTACTCTATTATTGATGATACACCTTATTATACCCAACATACCCCTTTCCTTTTTGTATAAAAGGGGACCCACTTTTTTAGATTTTGGCCTTATTTGTTGAGCCTTTCTTCTATATGTTTGTGTAAATTATTGAAAGGGTTGGTCCCCAATATTTATACTTAGAATAAACAAACATGGTATTATGTATCTTATATAACAACTCCCAATTTCTTAAACTTATTCATGATATCAAGAGTTGGGTATCAAATTTTGTTGAAATAAGTAGTTTTTCTAGGACTTAGTCTATTCAAAGAAATTTATTCAAAAACTTATTCATTGGACCTTTTGTTCAAGAATTTTATTTGGAATTTTTTTTAATATATTTGGTATGTAGTTTTGTTGTATCAATTTTTCTATTTGGAAGCTTATTTAGTATTTGTTCATCAATATTTATTCAAAATACTCATTTGGAATTTGTGCATAGGGCCTTTTTATTAGGAATTTTTTGTCTTTCAAATTTTTAGTAGACATTTTATCTAAAATAATTATTATAAAATGATTTAACTTTATCATAAAATTAGATCTTGAAATTTTTTGTTTAATGGATTTTGGTCTTCAAGGTTTTTTACATCAAAAATTTTGGTTGATAGATCATATGTTTTTATATAAAATTCAAAAAAATTTATCTTTAATAAAAAATTTTAAACATTTTATCTAAAAAAAATTGGTATTCATGCTTTTTGTTTGGGTCTTTTGTAAAGACCAATCCCAACACAAAACCTGATACCCAACTCTTGAATACTTAAAGCTTGTTATACTTAGTTGATAAATCCAAAATACTTATTAACACTTGATAATGTTACCCACATAATAAAAATAATTTGGGATTTGAATAATGTAAAAAATACAAAACAAGTGAGTGTTGTGAATTTATAATGCACAAATTGGAATTCAATGTTGAAGCCATATACATGATGTACAACCATTGAAGACTTCATTCCTTTAAAATGAATTTATAGTCAAATTAGACTACTATCCTAATAGATAAAATCCCTATCTACTAATGAGAGTACTATGAGTAAAAATAGTGACTAGAGGAATGGAGAATTATTCACAGATCATGTAGAGAAGACTATGGACACTAAACATAATAACAATGGCATCTTCATCAAAACCATTCAAGGGAGAATTTTTACCATCACCATATTCTATTAAGGATGAAACAAAATTTATGGATACAGTCTTTGATGTCTCCATTTTTTATAACAAGTATGTAAGTTATTCAAAATTATGGGATGTTATCAATTCTATTGACATATTTTCACAAGATGGAAAGCTCTCTCTCTTAGAATGACTATTCATCAAGGATTTTATAATACTTAAGATATAAGGATTGCATTTTGCTATAGCCAAGCTTGAGCTAATGTCATGCATCAACCTCATTCAATAATTTTTTGTCATAGGCAATGTCACACAATATGCTTTTCTACATCATATTATCAATGTAATGGTCATAGCATGTAGCACAAGAGTACATTTTTAGAGTTATTTGTCATTATGAACATCAGATACTTAATTTGACAAGCACATATTAGTTTCATGGAACTAGGAGAATTCAATGGAAAAGCTGTTCACTTGATGGCTTTTCTCAAAGGAAACAATGACATACAAAGTTAAGAATCCCACCCCTATCAATAAATTTAGGTTGGGATTATGGATTGGCATGACACTACTCAATAGGCTCTATGACATGCCCAATATCCATTTCCTCAATTTGAAATGGGTATCATTGTTACACATGATACTAACTAGTGATGCCATGTTTTCTTTGGGAGAAGTTATTAGTTTCCATTTGAGAGATTAGATCATATATAACGATAAATGACCCACTCTAGTTGGCTATTTCTATATGATGTTGTATCTTTTGGATGCTATCATGGGTAAACTGTATAAAGTCCTTGATGAGCTATGGAGCCTGACCACTGACTTCATAAAAATCAAATTTATGATCACTTCTAATTTATACATGTTTATTTTTATACTAATAATATGCTGAGGATTTTTAAAGATGTTTATCATCAAATTTAGCAAGCAATACATGGTTCTCCAATGCCTAGGGTCAGAGTAAGCATTAGGAAGATGTTATCTTCAAGGGGTGAGTATTTTCTATATCCTAATTAAAATTTTATCATGATATATGGACATAAGGTTCATCCCTTATGTCTCCAAAAATATGTCCTAAAAAATTGGTTGAGCATGAAATTGCTTTTTAGCTATGGTGGAGCATAGAGGAGGATCTGACCAAAAACAAGAAGAGTACATTCTTTGGCCACCACATGGTCATTGGAAAAATGGTTAACAAAATGAGGAAACACTTTATATATATGGGAGGAAAAATTAAGATTTAACATTTTTCCATAGTACCATATAGGGATTGGGATCTTCATGGTTCCATCCAAAAGCATATTCAGGGCCATAGTATCCCTTACCAGCACATCCACTATGATTATGATTTTATGTTCATGAATGTGTAGAATGATGAGGATGTCTTGGCAAGGGCAAGGGTTGTTAGTTTTAAGGAGGATAACTTAAGGTTTATTAAAGAATACCCTTCAATCATTATGAAGTAATTACATAGCATAATGCCACTCTTTATAAGGTGGACACACTTAGACTTTTAGAAAGGACAGACAATAGAGCAATCCAAGGAGTAAGGAGATATATCATGGGGACTCCCTTTCAAGATAAAATTAATCAATAAGGATCCAAGGGTGATTTAACCTAACCATAGGGGAGATCCAAGAGACCCCATCAATCTAGATTCCTTCGATGAGGAAGGATAAGGGAAAGAAGCTCAACTACTAGTGCCATTTAATTGCCTATAGCCACTCCCTAGGTAAAATATTATAAATATTTAGGGGTAACCATAGATGAAGTAGTTGAATAAATCTATCAAGGTCCTTCCTCACATCTTAAGACTGCCATTTGTTAAAAGAGGAAGCCTAGGACTCCCCCTACAAGTAGTCCTATGCTTTAGCAATCACATAACTTGCCTGTCATGCCTCAACAAGGATAAGTGGAAGGGGAAGAAGAATAGTATCTTGATAAAGAGGATAATTAGAAGTAAATAAAGATATGATCATCAATGGTGATAAGGTAAAAACATCAGTTATGGAAGACCCCATAGGTAATAAGGTTTTAGATACCACTTCCTTAATCTTTTCTTTTATTCCCATTTTTAGTTTTGTATCTATTTTATCTATCTTGAAAATTCTAAAGGTGGAAGTTGTAACTTCCACCTCTGATGATCCATTAAAATCCTCCTCTTTATTTCATTTCCCCTACTGACCCCAAAGGTTGAGAAGGAGGATTCCACTACTATTCCATCTACCACCACCATTGATCCATCTTCCACCACCATGCCATCCACCTCCATCATACCTACTTCTATCACTACTACTATTAGATCATTAAAGAGTAAAATGGCATCCAATAAGGTTGAAACTACCATGGCTACTCCTCATCTCCATGTTTAATCTACTCAAATCACTCTTCCCATATCATTCACGACTCCATCCCATGAAACCATGGTTACAGGTGTACGTAAGGGTAAAAAGGCAAAGACACAAATGGTCATAGTACATCCACTCCCATAGTATGGAGGTTTGTATTGGTCCATAATCATTTGGCCTTCCTTACATAACACCATTATCAAATTAGTAAAAAATAGTAGATAGCTGAGAAGATTGAAGAAGAAATTGTGGTCAAAACCATAAAGGACAAAAACCTCAACCAATTGAAAATCCATCCATGGGCCATAGACATAAGAGCCAAGACCTTTCATTTTCCCATCTATAAAATAATAGAGCTCCCCTCTATAACAACCTTGTTTGATAAACCATTCAAAAATACTTAGAGGGTGAGGAAGAGGTAGATGGAAGACAATGATAGGGAATTTATTTTTGAAGAGAGGCAAGAGGTCTTCTCTGTAACCAAAAGATATAATACATAATTGGGGAAAACCCCTTATACTAAATACTTTAGATCTTTGGTCAAAGCATAAAATGATGTGATGGTGGAAATCCATGAGGAAATAGAGATATATCGACAAGAATTGAAGGCTAATTTAGAGAAATTTAAATAGCAATAAAATATTATGTATATCCTATCTAGCATTAAATCTAAGGTCTAAGATGTATTTTAAAAGTGTTATAATTCTCTGGAAGTATTAGTCTATGTGGCTTGAATTCACCCCCATGTTACTATTACTCAATAATTATTCAATTATTTAAAATTTGAAGGCAATAAATTAAAATTGATAATTGTTTATACAATTAATAAGGATTATATCCATTTAGATTTAATGACACCACTAGAGGCATCCAATAAAATCAACTTGATGGTCATCAATATGGAAGAGGATAGGGAATTATTAACAGTGGTTGGGGCTTTACTACCCAAGTACTAAGAACATGAAACCCTCATCCTAAATTTTTTGAATGATTTAAAATTATCGAAAGTAAAAGAAGCTTCAAGTTATTTGATAAATAAGATTAAATTTGATCAAATAATTTAGGAGGCCTTAGATAATTTTAAGCAAAGGCTATAGGGGTTTCCATTGGAGGACATAGAGGCTGAGTTAAGCTTTTCTAGAAAGAAAGTGACTGAAGTTAAAATCTTTAAGATCATATTTCAAATTACTAAGGTAGATATTAATAGCTCTTAAAATATGTTGGTAGAGTACACATACCACCTCTTTTGAATTTGGACATAATTTTATAGCAATATGATATTTCACATAAGCGATAGATCAAAATAGAAGTGAAGAAGAAGTAAACTCAATTTGTTACTTCTAGTTCCAAATCAACAACCACAGTCACTACACTGACAAAGTCCATGTAGCCATCCGAACATCAACACAACCTTAGAAGGCCAAAATTTTTTACATGCACATTTTGTAGTTGTGTATAGTTTATGTTTATAGTTTTCTTATAGTTATATCCAAATTGTAAAGTTGCCTAATTCATTTTGAAAACATGCACATGTTGCATGATTGTTGTAAAGTCTAACTTAAGTTATTAAAAACTATAAGATAAAATATATATGGTTTTGACCATAGTTATATCTCAATTTATAACTATGAAATGAGGTGACCCCTTCCCCAAGTTTATTTAAACACTTGTAATCCCTATTTTTGAAGGGTCAAAGAATTTTCAATATATAAGAGTGAAAAAAAATTAGTTATCAACTCATGTGTTTGTGTATTATTGTCTAATGTTTATGTAATTAGGTTTTATTTATTTGTTCACATGATTCAATAAATCTTAGTGTGCAAAATATGTGAAGGATTTCTTTTTTTGTCTTGATTGATATGTTATTCTTAGATGTGCAGTAACTATTTAAGAATTAGTAAATTACATTGATTATTAATAGATATGTTGATTTATTCATATTATTAAGTGTGTAGAGATGATTTAATTTGATATAGTTTTTTGTGAATGTGCAACAATCTTCTCAGATACCTCACTAAGCTCAAGCCATAGTATCCTGATTAAGAGTGTGAAAGAGATACTCTAAAATCAGTAACCTTTGATTGAGACCCATGAGTTTCCTATATCAATATCATCCTAGACTATTTGACCATGTTTGACTATGTGTGTGAAATAGTTTCTAACAATAGGCATAGGTTTTTAAATAATTTATCCACTTAGAAACCAACTAAAGAGGTGATTCCTTAAGCCAAAAAATCTTTCTTTTTTCTCTACCCTTCCCTCCTTTTTTGAAGTTTATTTTAAGACCTACCCACTTTAGTTTAGTAATCATCCATCCACCAAAACATATATATTTTTAATTCCTTTTAAGAAACCACCCCTCCATCCAAAAACCTTGTTAACAACCTACAATCCCTGCCTACTATTCCATCAACTAGTTGTTAAGATCACATACCTATAACTTGTGACCTAGAGTGGAGTTCACCTCCATTGAGATCCTAAAATGTTAGAGGCTACCTCATTATGAGATTGGTGTAGTTAAAAACCTCATTGACATAATATTTATATAATTATAATGAGGTAGAGTACCTCTAATAAAATATGTTAGTTTCTTCATAGATTTGTACTAGAGTCACCCATGAGAGTGATTAGATCTAATTCCTATGCTAGTTTTCTAGTTTCACCCTTGACAAATGAGAGGAGACCTAGAATTATACCAATTATACCTAATACACCTAGGACACCTTATCTAGTAAGGAACCCTTATCCTGTTAATCATCTAATGGCTCAACCACCCTGGTTAGTTGGATCTGCTATTGCCATCCCAGGAGACGTGCATGATTTACCTAGAAATCTTAAAAATTACCTACCATGTTTCTCTCCTTTAATAGTAATGACAATAGAGGAACATATCAAATATTTTAAGGATGATTTAAGATTAATGACTACTATCAATGAGGATGTTTTATGAAAATTATTCTCTTTTACACTAATGGATGTTGCTTATGATTAGTATCTAAATCTTTAAAAACTTCCATCATTTCTTAAGATGCATGTCAAGCAACTTTTTTGGCATAATTTGGATAGGTCACTAACCCTAGTTTGATATATCAGTACTTCACTAGCATGAAGATGGATCCTAATGATACAATCCATACTTTTAATTCAAGGTTTAAAAATATGTATACATGGTTCACCCCAAGGTATAAACCAAAAAAATCATTAGAATTGGAGATATAAAAGAATGATCTAGATCCAATCATTGTGGTGTTCCTAAGAAGAACAACTACTACCACAAACTTAGAATAAGCATACAAAGAGGCCATAAAGATTGATAGGCATCTCAAACCCCAAGTACCTAGCACACCTAACATAAAAAATGGCTTCCTAGTGTTAAATCCAATACCACACATGAAGTAGAATATTCCTGCATTAAATTAAAACTAGTTATACACACTGCCTCCTCTGACATAGACAACATAGCCAAATTATAGTTTATTAAACAACCATGCACAAGGTAATGGTTACAAAAAAAATCAACAATTGACCATAACTTTTTCTTTTATTCTCTAAGACACTAACTCTACATAGGAAAATCTAGATGCTATTCAGAATATGGTTCAAAATCTAAGTAATGACTTCGTCAATATCCAAATAAAGATGGGAAATGCTAATTCTTGAATTATTAATCAAAATTATGAAATACATAGATACAATATATCATTCAATAATATTTAAAATTACATGGAGTCACCTATAAAACTTCTAGAGATCAACATGGTAGAGACAACTCTACCCAATTGGTATATAATCCATAATACTTCTCAGCATGGTGATCTTGATTGAGTTGAATTTTGTGTAGCATTTGAAATATTTCAAAGATAATTAGTAAGATAAGACTAGATTCTTAATCCACCTAAATCCCACCAAGATCTTGGCCCTTTAAGCACTACCATGTTATTTGAGACTCATGAGTTTCCCTTTCCAAGTGAAGATGATAATGTGCCAAAAGACAACAATGATGAGATTAATGATTTATAGTGGTTCCAACAAGGTAGTTACAATCTAAGGAGTAGATATTCATTCACAAAGTCTATTCCTCCAAATATCACAATGATTCCACCCAATCCTAAAACTAACAATAATCCACCTCCCCGAAGAGGGAACAATCAACCTCAAAACAAGGAAGAACATAGTAAAGGAGGATACAATACCATTGAAGACATGAAGAAAATCAAAGAAAATATTACTCTTCATGAATTAGATCATATCACTAAATAAAAAGAGTTTTTATGGAATTTTACTATAGGGAAGAATCCTATGGAAAGAGCTAAAGCATCTACAGATAAATATAAAACTACTGACACCAATGTCATCTATAAAAACATGCCAAAAGTTCCACCCTTTTTGCTGACTATCAGAGCATTTGGTAAGAATATTCATAACTATTTAGTTGATTCTAGAGCCTTAACAACTAGTATTCCTACTTGCATATGTCAAAAGATTGTTTCAACTCCAAGCCCTTCAAAGAGAATAGTTTCACAACTGGATAAAATAGTGGTATCGGTAGTTGGAGAATTGATTAATGTATGTATTCAGGTAGCATCTAAACCATGAGTCTAGATGACCATTTATATCATTGTAGTAGATATAATAATAGTCTATGGATTGTTACTAAGTAGGGATTGGTAAAAAATGCTCAATATATATCTCTCTACAAAATTTTCCCACATCTAGCTACCATGGAGAAGCATTGTAAATCAAATCTGGATCAACAAGGAACCAAGGATAAAGTATGCTATCATAGAATATAATGTGAATAATGAAAAGGTAAAGTATGAATCTCCTAGACTTGGTATTTACACTTTCACTATGAAAAATCAAATACAAGAGCAAGAATCTTAAGGTTCCAATTAGCTATAAACTTTACACTTTAATGATGATAGATCTAAGCAAGGATCAGGTGTAAGAATTGAAATGATTGATCCATAGGGAAATAAGTTCTTCAAAACATATAGGTTATAGTTCCCTTGTACTAACAATAGGACTAAGTTTGAAGCTCTAATTTTAGGATTAAAATTTATGCTCAAGAACAATGTCAAGTAGGTGATAGTCTTTGGTGACTTATATATGGTAGTTAATCAAGTTTTAATTAAATATTAGTTCACTCTATCTTAATTTAGAAATTATAAACATAAATAACGGGACCTGATTGCTCACTTTAAAGCTTTCAACTTGATAACAATTCCTAAAAATTTGATTCAAGCTACAGATTCACTAGTTGTTGCTACTACTAATTTAGAGCCCCTCAAAGAATCCAAGGTAAAAATATTATCTATTAAACTAGTACCTTATCCTTTTGTTCCTAATAATATAGAAAATTTCCAAGTCTTTAATGATGATCAACATATCATTCTATTTCTAACCAATTCAAGGGAATTTGAGTTCCAAATCATCAATTATAAGGGAGTCAATCATCTCTATCAAGATGAGTCACATAAGGATGGTATTATCTATCTCAAAGATAATCATATCCCATCAATATTGCTCTCTTTATAAATAACATTTGACATAGATCCTCAAGCTCAACAGCTTAGGCAACCCAAGATCAATGAATTAGACTTCAAAAGGGAGAATTTAGGAGATGAACATAGCCCATTCTATGCTAACATTAGCCTAAACTATACTCTAGAATAAAGAATAAGTAAAGGATTTAATCACTCAATACAAAGATGTGATTAGTTTTACATATGAAGACTTGAAGGTCATTTCATCACTCATACAATTCCTTTGAGACTAGACCACAAGTTTTTCAAACAAAGGTAGAGACCAGTCAATCCTATCTTGGAGCCTCTCATTTAAATATAATTGGATAAGCTATTAATTTCAAGAATAGTCTTTCCAATTAGACATTCTACCTGGGTGGCCAATTTGGTCCTAGTCATAAAGAATAATGACGAGATCAAATTATGTGTTAATTTCAAGAAATTAAACAAAGATTCTAAAAGGAAAATTGTCCGCTACCTTATTTAGATGAGGTGATAGATGTAGTAAGTGGCTCTAAAATTATGTCCTTCTTAGATGGATTTTTAGGATACAATTAAGTACTAGTGCAATTAAAGGATAGAATACAGACAATGTTTACTAAGAAGTAGGGAACTTATGCATATAAGTGGATGTTATTTGGCCTAATAAATACAAGATCCACCTTTTAGAGAAGCATGGATCATGCATTCAAAGGATTGATAGGTAAATTTATAATGACCTATATGGATGATCTTACTAGGTTTTCAAAGGATAGGAATGACCACATAGGCCATCTATAGTCAATCTTTGACAGACGTAGAAGGTTTGGCATTTCACTAAACCCAAATAAAAACTTATTTGGTTTAACTGAAGGAAAGCTTATAGGACATATCATCACTAAAGAGGGTATCATCATTGATCAAGAGAGAATCTAGGGAATTTCCAATATTACACCACCAAATAGTAAGAATGAGCTCAAATCATTCTTTGGGTAGATTAACTTTGTAAGGAATTTTATCTCAATATTTGTAGAGATTTTTAGATCCTTGAATGTAATGCTCAAGTAGGATGCTAAAATATAATGAAAAAAAGAGGATCAAAAGTCTTTTCAAGACATTATAAATGCAATATCTCAGGCCTCAGTGTTAATTTATCTAAATTTTACAAAGGATTTCTACTTATACTCATTTTATTTAGAGCATATAATTGTTGCTATCATAATACAAAAGAAGGATAATTCTAAAAATTTAATTTCATTCATGATCATAAATATAAAAGATGCAAAACTTAGGTAATCCATGATTGATAAAAAAATATTTTCTCTTGTCAAAGTAGTGAAGAAATTTTTACACAACATCTTGAGGAATAAGACTATTGACATGATGCTTGATCCTTTTGTCAAGCTCACCTTATCACAAAACGAATTAGGAGAATGTAGAGGGAAATGGATGGTGAAGCTGGAAGAATTTAATGTAGAAATCAAGCCTATGAAGATCATTTAGGGTTAATGTATCATTCAAATTATGACTAAAATTAATACACATATCACTATTGAAGATGTATGTGAAGCTCAAGTATCTAAATGAGAATGGTATATTTACATAATATAATATTTTCATACATGTACTTGTTCCCTAGAATTCAATAAATAATGAAAGAGATCTTTGATTCTCAAATTTTCTCATTACATGATCAATAAAGGAGTGATTTATATAATAAACTATGAAGGCATCCATCTTAGGTGTGTATTTATAGAAGGATCTAAATATATTCTCAAAAATTTGCATTAGAAGATAGGTAGTGGTCATCCTTCTGGGAATACCATAGCCCATAAGATCTTAAGAGTGTGATACTACTGGCCAATAATTTTGAAGGAGGCTCATCCTCACATGATAACATGCCATGAATGCCAAGATTTAGCTAAGAGGGAAGTACATGAAGCAATGCCCTTGAAACCTATTGTTAAAGTAAGGCCATTTACCCAATGGGGTTTAGACTTCATCAGTGTCATTAACCCAATTTCCATAGTAGGCCATAGATTTGTGCTCAATACCATAGACTATTGTACTAGATAGACTAAATTTATGGCCACAAATAATTGTAGATCATAAGATGTGATTCATTTCTTATAGGAACACACCACGACTAGATTTGGCACCCATATTTCTCTAGTTTGTGACAATGAACCAACATTCATATTAGTAGATTTCACTGAATAGGCTCATGACAACTATATCTCTATTAGGGCATATTTTAACCATTACCTCAAGGAAATAAATTTATAGAATCAAAGAACAAAAACATGATAGATGAAATTAAGAAATCAACTAGGGATAAGCCTAGGGACTGGCACAATCTATTAAAGTATGCCCTTTGGGTAGACTAGATGAGATAAAAGCAAGTCCTTAAAGATTCACCCTATTTATTGTTGTATGGATGCAGGATAGTATTCCAAATCATGTTAAAAGTATTGACTTATCAATTAATGTAGGATTATATGGAACCCTATGATAAAGTAGATTCTTGACTACTAGACATAAGCGAGAAAAGGTCAAAGCATTTAGGATCTCATATTTGGTATTTATTTGGGATAAATCCCATGAAAAGAAAGGACAACATAAAAAAAATTTCCCACTATGGATTGGACCATATCAAATTTTAGAGATTCTAGACAATAATGCATTCTATCTAAAGGACCTACAGGTAAATAAACTCATGTATCCAATCAATAGACAATTTTATGATTATGATTTTCTATTCATGAATACTCATAATGATTAAGAGGTCTTGGAAAGGGACATAGTTTCTATTATGAAGGAGAATCACTTAATGGTGATTCAATAGGAACCTTTAATCATTGTGAAGAAATTACATAGCAAAATGCCAATCTTTATAGGGTGGACACACTTGGACTTTTAGAAAGGCCAGATAGTAGATCAGTCCAAGGAGAAAGGAGATCCATCATAGGGACTCCATTTCAAGTTGAAGGATATCAATAAGGAATCATGGGTGAGTGAACCTGACCCTATGGGAGCTCTATGAGGCCCCATCAATCTAGATTCCTTTGATGAGGAAGAACAAGGGCAAGGATCCCTAGCTAATAGTTTCATTCAAATGCCTAAAACTACTCCCCATGTAAAATATTCTACATCTTCAAGGGTATACATAGATGAAGCAGTTGCCTCAATCTAGCAAGGCCCCTCCTCATAGCCTAAGACTACCATTTGTTATAAGAGGAATACTAAGACTCCCCTATAAGCAGTCCTATAATTTATACATTACATAGCTTTCCTACCATGATTCAATAAGTAAAAGTGGAGGGGGAAGAAGAAGAAGATCCTAATGAATAGGTAGAATTAGAAGTATAAAAATCTCTGAGCCTTAAGGGTGATAAGGAAAAGAACTGGTTATGGAAGACCTCATAGGTACTAAGGTTTTATAAACTACTTCCTTGCTCTCTTATTCTATTCATGTTTTTTGTTTTGTATCTATCTCATCTATCTTCAAAACTTCAAAGGTGGAAGTTGTAACCTCCACCTCTAACGGTTCATTCAACTCATCCTCTTTCTTGTATTTCCCCCTAGTCACCCCAAAGGTTGAGAAGGATGATTCAACTACTAATCCATCTACCACCACCATTGATCCATCATCGACCACCATGCAATCCACCTTTATCATGGTTACTTCTAGTATTCCTTCTGGCAATGCCACTAATAGATCATTAAATAAGACAGGGGCATCTAATAGGATTGAAACTACCATGACCACTCCCCAAATCCATGTTTAATCCACCTAAATCACTCTCCCCATGCCATCTTCCACTCTATCCCATGAACCCATTTTTATAAGTATAGGTAAGGGTAAAAGGGAAAAGACACAAATGATAATAGTCCATCCACTCCCCTAGTATGGAGGTTTGGATTGGTCCAAAATCATTTGTACTTCCTTGCCTGACACCATTGTTAAAGAAGCAAAGAAATAATAGATAAATGATGAGGTTGAAGAAGAATTTGTGGTCAAAACCATAAACGAGAAATACCTAATCCAATTTCAATCCATTCATGGGCCATAGACTTAAGAGCCAAAACATCTCAATTTCCTATCTTTAAAATAATAGAGCTTCCCTCTATAACAACCTTCTTTGACAAACCATCTAAAATAATTTATAGGGTAAGGAAGAGGAAGATAAAAGATGATGTTGGTATGGAATTCATTTTTGAAGAATGGATAATTAGGGAAAACCCCTTATACTAAAGACTTTATATCTCTAGCTAAAACATAAGGATGTCATGGTGGTAATCCATGAGGGCATAGAGCTAGCTCGATAGGAACTAGAAGCCAAGTTAGAGAAATTGAAAGAGAAAAAAAAGACTATGTATATACTAGCTGACATTAAAGTTAAGGTCCAAGAGGAAGATTCAAAGTGTTCTAATTATTTGAAAGCATTAGATTTTATGCTGGCAAATTTTAGCCTCCATTTTAATAGTACTCATGAATTATTCAACTCTTTGAAATATGATGACAATAAATTGAAAATGCTAACTATTTATAAAACTAATAAGGATTATAGCCATTTGGATCTCATGAAACCACTAGAGGCATTCAATGCACTCAACTTGGTCATCATCAAGATAGATGAGGCTAGGAAATGGTTGAAAACTACTTAGAATTTGCTACCCAAATACTAAGAACATGAGACTCTCATCTTATAAATTTAAAATGATTTAAAATTATTAAAATTAAAAGATGATATAGGGAAGTTGATCAATAATATTAACTTTGATCAATTCATTTAGAAGACCTTATATAATTTTAATCAAAGGCTGTAGGGGATGTTTTTTGAGGACATAGAGGTTGACTTAAGATTTTCTAGAAAGAAAGTGACTGAAGTTGAAATATTTAAGATCAACTTTAAAATGAATAATGTATAACATGTAAATATCCTAAGATAGGTTGGTAGAGTGCATAGACCACCTCTTTTGAATTTGGACATAATTTGGTAGTAATATGATGTTTCACATAAGTGTTATCTCAAAATAGAATTGAAGAAAATGTAGACTCAAACTGTTACTTCTAGTACCATGTCAACAACCATAGTCACTACATTGACTAAAGTCCATGTAGCCATCTAGATGTCAACACAACCTTAAAAGACCAAGAGTTTTTTCATGAACATTTTGTAATAGTGTATAGTCTATATTTATAATTTTCTTATAGTTTGAGCTATATTGTAAAGTTTTTTTATTCATTTTGAAAAGATGCACATGTTGCATGATTATTTTTAAGGCTAACTTAAGTTATTAACAATTATAATATAAACTCTATATGGTTTTGACCATAATTAGAATTCAAGTTCCAACTATGACATGTAATCTATCTTTCATGTACTTGAAGGATGAGGTGACCTCTTCCCCAAGTTTATTTAAACACTTGTAATCCATAGTTTAGAAGGGTTAGATAATTTTTAATATACATGAGTAGAAATAATTTTGGTTGTCAACTAATGTGTTTATGTATTTTATTTCCAATGTTTGGGTAATCAGGTTTTATTTATTTGGTTGTATGATTAAATAACTCTTAGTGTGTAAAACTTATGGAGTTAATTTTTTGTCTTGATTAAGATACTGGTTTTATATGTGCAATAACTATTGAAGGATTAGTAAATTACATTGATTATTGATGTTTAAGTTGATTGATTCATATTTTTAAGTGTGTAGAGGTGATTTCATTTGATATAGTTTTTTGTGTATGTGCAACAACTATCTTAGATACGTCACCAAGACCAAGCCATAATCTCCCAATTAAGAGTGTGCAACAATTGCTTTAAAAAGATAAACCTTTGACTAAGGCCTATGAGTTTCCTATATCAATATCATCCTAGACTACTTGACCATGTCTGAATGTGTGTGTAATAGGTGTTATTAAAAGGCATAGGTTTTGAAAGCACTTGTCCACTTAGAAACCATCCAAATAGGTGATTCTTAAAGCCACATAACCTTTCTTTTCTATTCTACCCTTCCTTTTTTGAAGTTTATTTTGAAACCTACCCACTCTATATTAGTAACCATCTATCCACTAACTTGTATAAATTTTTAATTTATTTTTAGAGAGCACCCCTCCATCCAAAAACCTTGTTAACAAATTGTATTCCATGCATGTTATTCCATCAACTAGTTGTTAAGACTGCATACCTACAAATAGTGCCCTGAAGTGGAGTTCACCTCCATTAAGATCCTAACACATTATATGATTTCTCATTATGATATTTATGACGTTAAAAACCTCATCAGCACACCTATATTTCCAATTTATCCAATCTTTTTAAGCTCTTAAAATAATGACAAGATGAGAAAATAACTAAATCTACAACTCTAAATGACTCGTATACATCAATATTTCATATAGAGGTTTCATCAGGTGATTTAAGCATAAGGTAAATGATTAAATAGGCCTAATTCAAGGCACTAACTAGTCAGTTATATCTACTATTATCTCAATCAAATGACATCAAACACTAAACATGACATGTATAAATTAGCATACAAGTAGCTAGGTGAGATCAGGCTTGATAAAGGAGAAAATACTGTCACATGTTCAAATCAACTAACATAAACACACTATACCATAATTTGGAAATATTAAAATAGTCATTACCTCAGAGGGTTTTAAAGCTCAATTTTGGTAGAATTCTATCATGCCCAAGAGAGGGATCTTGAAAAATGGCTTAAAATCCTACATATATAGCAAAATTTGAAAATATATAGAAACTGTAGCATAAAGGGAATAAAGATAAGTTAATTTGAGTTAAATCAAGACAATATCCATTTATAATTATCAACAATAGTTTTTAATTTATCTTCTTTGTCTCAAACTCCTTGAATGAAGCCCTTTTTTGCGTTGAAATGAAAATGGTGGTCCTTTGAAATGTCAATTCTCTCTTTAAATGAATTATACACCAATATTTGGTGATTAAATCTAATTAAATGTGAGATAAATATATGTGAATGTGCTACTTTTCATGAAGTCCACAAAATATGTGTGAAGATAGTCAACTAGTCAACTAAAGTGATGATTAGTTAAAATAAGATAAACTCCCCTAAGTCCTTATTTGTACGAAATGAAACTTGAATAATTTAAATTACATGATATCTCCTCCTGAACAACATATAAGTGGCCTCAAAAATCCATTTGAAATCTTTTATTATTCCTTTAATGCCAATTTTACTTTGATTAATTGCTCAAATAAGCCTATTAGGCCAATTAGGCCTAGTAGCCTACACTTTGCATTTGAAATCCATTAGAAACTAAAATAAAATAATGAAACATGAAAATAAAATGAATATTATACCTATGAAAAATCCTCACACCATGATATGTGTTATTGATGAAGAAATTCTTGCCACTCAGTCACCATGGTTTACTACGTCAATTTTGCCTCATTTTCCTACAGACTAGCTATTATAAAGGAGTTGGTGGGGGAACTTTTAGGAAGACTCCTAGCCAAATAATTATTTGAGGATGAACAAAAAGTCTTAAGATTCAATATCCATGGATTGGATTTCATGTAAACTACCTTGTACCTCATTTTTCATGTTTTTTCTCCAAAAAACTTGATTTATGCCCTAATCCATATAATTCCATACAAAAAATGGTATTTTTTGGATAATATTTAATTTTACTTGATTTTTGAATAGGTTTGAAGTTTATCCATTAGGATTTAATGGCATGAAAATAATAAATTTTTCTCAAAATTGGTCACTATGAGGGTTTGGGAGAGTTTTGGAGTTGAACCTTCTTAACAATGGTTCATAAGGTAAAGCCCTCCAAATCCTTAATTAGTGATATGAATTTTATTATATATATACCCCATAAAATTCACTAAAAATATTTGACTCCCATTAAAAATATATGAAAATATACTATGTGAAGGAAATTTACCTATAGGGTTTACAAGCATTCTAGACATGATTACGCTCTTTGTGACTATTCATAAAATACATCCCCTAAACCAAAATAAATTGTTCATGAATTATAATTTAATATGTTTACTCAAATAATTCTAATATCATTTGGGTAAACTTTTTATGTGGTGAAAGATACAAGCATTTGATTATGTGGTTTGAATGGGTGTACAAAACTACAAAATTTGAATTTCCTCTTTAGACTAAAATTGACTCCTCCATTGATTATCCATAATTTAAATCATCATCATGGGACCCATACCATGACATTATATCAATCTCAATGTGTCATCTTTATTGATAGGGATTGAAAGTGCCTTTTGGTACTATAGGCCTTTTAGGCCAAAAATCAAGTTTTGATAATTTAGGATCATGTAGGATGATATGTTGGATAAAATCACATTTTTTTAATTCAATTTCCATCCCTATTACTTCTTATTTCATCAATATCTCCATTTTGGTCTTGATGTGTTTGAGGCTGCTTGTGAGGTTAACCTTCAAAAATGGCTTTTTTGGCCCTAAGTCACTAAAATTGCCCTCTATATCTACATTAGAGATTGTCATAATTATTGAAACCCCAAATTTTACCTCTTAAAACTCTTCTCATTATGTTAACGTCTCTTTTTTAATTATTTATACCTTAAAAAGGCATCATTGCTTCAATTAAGGATATTAGTAAACTACCACATGTCTGTGTTGAAACACTGAGTGTTTCCATTGATCCCCTAACCTATATAATGATATAATAGGATTTATAAGGTCATAATTATGTCTTTCTCAAAAATTTGGATGCCAATTGAACTTAAAGGTGCCTAACAAGTACCAATCTCTCCAAATTATCTCGTATGCATTGACTAAGTGCACTTGACTATGTGTCAATGTTTATAAACATTTCCGTTTAACTTGATGTCTTATGTTATATCATCATTATCATCTTAAAACATATCTAATATTGAAAATATACACCATTATCCCTCAATTTTCTATGATTATCTTGAAGGTAGGGCTATACCCTATGTGACTGTAAGTGAGATTTTAAGAGAAAAGCTTGATTTCTTATCATTTAAAGGTTTAACTTGATATATTCTTACAAAATTTAATTAAACTTTCATTATTATATAAATATAATGAAATTAAACATCATGACAAGACCCTCTTTCTTACTATTGGTTGTCAATGTGATTTTTTAAGTGCTTGAGCCACCTATATGTGTGTATTTTGTGATGAAACTAGATTTTGATTAGTATTTGGATACCCAAACCTATATTATTGTCCTCATAACACAATAATTACTCTTGTGAACCCTCATTATGATATAAAATTAACTATTTATCACTATTCTTATCTCCCTTCTTACTTAAAACATGACTGTATAATCCTATGGTTGTAGGTGTAGGGTCAAAAGGTATATTACTACAACATATATTTTAAGGCCCCTCATCTAGCTTCTTGATGATCCATATAATCATAGTTTACTCATAACCTTTCTTAGGCTATGAAACCCCCACCATTGATAACCCTAACTTCATGACCGTCATAGGATGAAGATATGATTGTGTTTGTTTTTGAAAGCTCTCTCTAGCTCTCCCTTGAACTCATTAAATTACATCTCCTCTTTTATCCTTGAATTAGATATCAACTCCATTTATATCTCTAATTTCATATCAACAACTTGAAAGATCTTATAATAAATCTTATGTTCCTTTGTTGCTTGTAGGTTTTGCACTTGAATAGACAAAGACTGTACTTATAAATGCTTTGGGAGTTCTTGACAATATTCAAAGTGATGTGGATTGATCTATACCATCATGATGACCTCTAAACTTGAAACCCTCCTTGAAAGGTTAAAAAACTCTTGATGTATACCTAAAGCACCATTTAGCTACTTAAGTATAGTTCTTTCATTATGCTAGTTATAGGTCATCATTTTATGAATATTTAATAATTCAAATATTGACTAATGTTTTTCCTTTAGTTACATTTTTTAGTCCATCCAATTCATACTTCATCATCATACTCTACCCCCTCTTGAAAATAAACTTTCTCAACTCACTAAACTGGACTATCCTTTATGGCTTGTAGGTTATCCTTAATGGCTATAAGTGACTATTTAAGGTGTGCCTAATTATGTTCATGTGTGTTTGAAGTATTATATTATTACCTATTGATAATTTCATGCCCATTATCCTTATGAACCTTTGATTCACTCATAACTATCATTAGGCCCCTGTGCTTTAAACCTTAAGAACCCTTTGCATAACATTATCCATTCCATTGACTGTAGGTTATTTTTTTGAGTGTACTTGGTTTCTAGACTCTTGAGAAATATGAAATACATGAATTAAAACCATTTTTGGGCTTTTCCTTGATGTAAAATCATAATCAAAAGCTTACAACACCCTATTAAACTTCACCTTCTCGAAAATAGTCTCATTTTTCCCTATCTTGACTATAGTGTTGACCTTCCATGCATGTACAAACTATGTGTTGACTCTGAGGAAGCTTTACGAAGTTTACCAACAACCAAAGTGTATTTTAGGTTTTTTTATAATTATGATTCACCAAACAACTTCAACAACCTCTTGAATGTCTAAATCATGATAAAAACTCCCTTCAAGTCATTTTTAAGCATGGTTCACCTACTTGGTTGTAGGTGTCTTCTGTGTGGATTGGTCGTAGATTGTATTTTAGTGTAATTTATCCTATTAAAGGAATAAGTATATCCTCTTGAGAATAGTGTTGAGTTCATTCATCACAATATTTATCTATTCATTTTGATTATCAATCCCCACAAGCCTTGAAGGCATAAAACAACTTGGATGTTGTAACCATAAAAAGGCCTGTAGGGTTTTCTTGAGGCACTTGACCCTCTAATACTACCTCTTCATAACTAAATCATGACTAAAATAATTCTATTGGGCTTAATAACCCTTGAAATTTTCATTGATGATTCCTTTACAAAATTCAAAAAACCCTTCCTTCAAATAACTATTTGACTGCCTTTATTGATCACTATAGGTCATTAAATTATGACTGTTGGTAAGTAATGACTTAAAGGTATTTGAAATTATTTAATTATCATAGTGTCATCTTATTTTTCTTGACTCCTCCTATCAGTTTCTCATGAGATGGAAGGTGGCAAATATGGTGATGAAAGATGATAGAAACACATGAATGAAGAGTGTAAAAGGAACAAGAACATAGTGAAAGATGGTTGAGTATGATAATGAGAATGGATAAAAAAATGGAGGTGGAAAATAAGCATGATGAACATTATAAGACCAAACTTAAGATTCCAATGGATGCATGTAACCAACCTCTACCTGATATACCAATTTATAGGCCATTTAAGGAGGGTAATAACCTAAAATTGAAACCTATGACAATGCTAAAAACCTCAAAATATGCTAAGAAACCTCAAAGCTTGTTAAACTAGATTTCATGGTAATGCTTGAGATAATATCTATGATCTTTGATAATAATATTTTAAGGAACCTTTGAGAAATTTTCTTGGAGTACATGTCAACATGATGGAGACCTTACAAACAAACTTTTAAGAAATATTAATGTTGCTTTCTCTTCCCCTGATCATATAATTCTCCTTTTGAAGAACATAGACTGTGGATTTGAACTTATCTTTTCAAATGCCCTTTGTTTGACCATAAAATTTTTGGAAATGACATGGATAATATCATGCGATGGTATATTAGGTTACTGATAAGCTCCACAAATTAGAAATTTTCTTGAAATGATGCCCTAGTGAGGAGAAATTAAAGAAAACTAATTGCCTTCATGGATGCAAAACTACATAAATTAAATTGAATTAAAATGGATGATTCATGAGGGATAAAATACCAATTATAGAAATAATTTATCCATCAAAAATTTATACCTATATCTTCTCTCTCTAATCCGTACCACCATTAAACCTACAAGGTAGTCTCTATATACAAACTAGCCAATTATTTGGAGATGACTAGTTTTGATCATGTATTATATACAATTACCATGAAATTATTCTATAATCTTTGGCATGTCTTCTTGCTCCTATTTTAGGCTTGAGTTGTATGGAATTTTGTATGGATATGTACTTCTCTTGTGAATATGCATGAACTGAGTCACTTTTGGCCTTTTATTGATAACTTAAACTTCCACCACCAAATTTAATTCATGAAATAAGTATCACAAGAACTTTATCATGTTAAAACAAGTAATAATGCATTTTACAGGGTTTTAAGCCAAGAAATTGGTACATGTGAGCCAGAAAAGGGCCATTTTTGGCTTTAAACACATGAAATCACATTTTCTTTGTATGAAATTTTAAAAATGAGGATATTGAATATATTTTAAGGTTTTTTGCCTAGTTTCATGACATTTTGAGACCAAATTTATCATTTAAAGACCATAAATCTTCCTTTTCAGGCCAAAATACTTAGTTTTAGACCAACTTGAATGGGCTGAATAGTACTAGTAAAAGTTTTGGATTATAAGGGTTGGTATTTTTCCTTGAAATGATAAATTACAAATACCTATCACCATCCACCACAAAATATATAAAATATTACATCCATTATATAATATGGTGATGATAAGGGATTATTATGCCCTAGGTAGAGTAGGGTATAGAGAGTGGGACCCACATGGTGTAGTTAGGGCCCATGTGGCAAGATATCAATATTGTCTCAACATTATATATATCCATATGAGTAACATAGATATTAAGATCCAATTCAACCATATATATTTCAATTAGGTGATCTTCATGCTTGAGGTGAAGAAAGGGAAGGGAAAAAATGTTCAATCTAGGCCATCCACCTAGAATGGCATTGCTTCACCTATAATGACTCATACCTAGGGATATCTTTATGTGAATGTCCCCCTAATTAAAATTTAAATCATCCTAAGAGTCTAATATCCCTCTCCTCTATAGGTCTCACCTCCCTCAATCATTGATCTAGATCAACCTTAGGTTGTATAGGCATTACATTTTTACAATAATAAAAACCCTGAGTCAAGTCCAAAATGTGATCAATATTAGGCATGCATGCAAATCCCTTCTCCACTTTCCACCATCCCTCAACGACCTAGTGGAACACCCCCAAGTTTCTATTTTTCTACTAGGTCTACTTAAGTGGTACCTCCCGTATTTTCCATTCCAACATCATCCCCATAATTCCCCTAAATATCATAGGCTTTGGCCATGTACAATAACATCTCATCCCAATTTCCACCCACTCATCCCATTTCATTAGTTGTCATCTCCACACACACCCTCTATTATTTAAGAGTTGCATTTACTTTTCTATCTTGCATTTATTTACAACTTTATGGGAAGTAGTTAGGATATTAACTATGATCATAGTACACCTCCAATGAGCATAAACATATTTGTATATGATCACCTATATATACAACATATTTAAAAACATCACCATAGTTATTAACATTGCTCATGATTAGGGTTGATTAAATGAAGGTGAGGGTTGAAATCACTATATCAAACTTGTATCAGACCCTCAATGGTAACACTACATATTTAAAAGACTTATTCCAAGAATGATATATCATGGATCCCAATACCTGTAGTGGTGACCTATATTTAACTAGATTCAATCCTAAAACATAATATTTAAGTCCCTTATTGTTACAAAGTTTTTATTTAACACTTAATCTCATAAGTGTCTTAGAAAAGGATTTTGGACTAGATAATAGATAGAGCTAGAAGGAGGGCCCTCTAACAGTGATTACCAATAAAAATCCAATCCTTGAAAGAATATTTTACTAAGGGAATATTACTACCCCTCATTTATGTGCTATCCATTATTGTATGCTTAAAACACACACAACAAGTAGGAAACTTTAAGGAGGGATAAATAAACCCTCACTCATTTAATCTACCATTCAATAATCTAGATCCTATTGCATGAATTACCAAACAATAATTAGTCATATAAGGAGGGCCCTTTGAGATTTATAACTAATAAGAATCCCATCCTTGAAATAATAATTTATTGAGTCCATCTTGTTTCCCCTCCTTTATGTTTTCTCCATTTTTGCATGCTTAAAAAAAAACAAAATCTAGAAAACCTAAAAGATGGATAAATAAATCCTAACTCATTTTATCTTCCCTTTAAAAACTTTGGAGCCTATTATGTGAATCACTAGACAACAATAATATTTAAACACTTAATATGATGTTGATTACCATCAAGTATTCACATGACCAACCAAACATCACACATGATAAATCCATGCATCTAAGATACAAAATGAGACTTAAAATAAGTCAAGAAAAGGTATGAAAATAATTTTCATGTGTTTGGTGATTTAAAAAATATATGACACATTTCCAAAAATAATGATCTGCTTCCCTTTCCCCTATGATGCCCTCCCTCTATACTATGAAATAAGGGTGAAAGATGTACTTCATCCACCACAAATAAAATAATGTAGTTATTCCATTTATATCAATATAATTATAAAAAATCTAACAATAAATGATTTATACACACACACACACACACACACACACACAGCTATACATATATATATATATATATATATATATATATATATATATATATATATATATATATATATATATATATATATATATATATATATATATATACATACATACATACATACACATGGGTGAAAGATGTCCTTCATCCAACATAAACAAAATAATGTAGCTAGTCCATTTAAATCAATATAGTTATAAAACCAATAACAATAAATGATATACATACATAAAAAGACACACACACATACACACAACTCTCTATTTATCATGCTAAGATGTATAAAATTAAACAATAATCATATAGTTTCTAATAAATATATGCACTAAAATAGAGATGTAAAACAAAAAATGTGGTAGTCTAAGTAAATAAACACAAAAAATATATATCTATATATTTTACATAAATCATAAATCTAACTAATCATTATTCAACTCTTTATTTAAAATATATAATTTTTTTTAAGGATTGTACATGATGTAACATCCTCCTCCCCTTAAATAGGTCATCATCCCAATGAAAATATTATCAAGATAAACATGTCTAAACATATAATAAGGTCATCAAAATATATAAATCAAATAAATGAGGAAACAACCAAATAAACTCCTTATAGTCATAACAAGTGGCACTATCTCTAGAATGTTGATTCCGTTAGACCTTTAATTTAGGCACTTATCTATTACACAACTTGATCTTTTAGGTTTCAAGTATTTTGACAAGTTTTCTTGTTACCACTCTTGGATCCAAAACATATAATGTGTTCCAATCAAGTACATGTAAATTATTAGCCACATATTTATTTAAATAATATAAATGAAGAAAAATTATGAATGTGAACTAATGTTGGTGAAAAATCAAGTTTGTAAGCAAAACATTCAATCACTTATGGAACCTTCAATTTTCCTACATATCTAAGTGCTAATTTTGATGGTTTAACTAATTTGATTGAGATATTTTGAGACTTAAAACACAAAATTTGTTTTATCTCCAACTAAGAACTAATTTGTTGTTCTTTCCAAATCATGATAACTTTTTTTCCTATTATTAGATTCAGCCAATCGTTTTCTAATAAAATTTACCTCTTCTTCCATTTTAACAAGTATTTTAGGTCCAAAAACCAATATAGATTCTAGTTTATCGTAAATAAAGGTGTTATATAGTATTTTCCATATCAAGATTCATATGGTGCCATCTTTAAAGATGAATGGAATGACTTATTATATGAAAAATCAATTATTAGAAGGTATTATTCCCAATTGTATTGCTGGTTGATGAAATACATCCTCAACAATTATTCTAATGCTTGATTTTCCCTTTTTGTGTTCATTTGTTTTAGGATGATATATATATTTTTTTTTGAAAATTAATTAATTACCTAAAGTTATATTAAGGGTTTGCCAAAACCTAGAAGTCATGCCTAGATCTCTATTACATATATATATTTTTTTAAATTGATGCAACTTGTAAATTTATTGCACAAATATTTTTACACAAGCTGGTGTATCATTTATCAAAAAATTTGGTATAATGTGTGTCATCTTGGTTAGTTTATCAACTACCACCAATTTTGTATCATGATTATTTATTTACATGGGTAGTGCTTGGATATATTCTAAGCTAATAATTTCCACTTCCATTCTAGAATTTCATGTGGGTATAACAACACAACTAGATTAACATGCCCTAATTTTACCTATTGACATTACAAACATATAGATACAATATTTTCATATTTATTGGTTCCTTTATAGTGATACAAAGGTTTAAATTATACCATTTTCTTGGTCACTCCAAGATGACCAAAATATGGAGCATTACAACATTCAAATTTTTTTCTAACACATACATTCTCTCGTTAAACCTTCAAACTCAATATTTTTAAAAATGAAAATTGTCATACCTATAATATTGAAGATTTTATTCTAGAGCCTTCTTGAACTACTCATATAATTCATCTCTTGGCAATAATTTAAATTCTTGATCTTGGAAAACACATCTAATATTGTGCATTACTACTATGTATCTTATACAACTAAGAAAATATCAAACTCTATTATTTATTTATTTATTTTTAGATAATATCAAATTCATAATATAAAAAAAACTTAAGACATCATATTTACCAATCATTAAATTTAAACTACATGAAAATATACTCAAGTCCATGATTATCAGTCTTCAATTTAAAGGGTTTCCCCAATGGATAATGACTCAAAACTTCCAAGTCATGCACTATTTTGGCCAATAAAAAATCTCGTGGATCTTAATTTTATTCATAAGGATTCAATTTTATAGTACTCATCCTTCTTGTACCAATACTCCACCTAGACCATCCTTATATGCATGTGTTACCATAAAAAAATGGCCATTAGGATCTAAAACATGCAATGCTAGTGCAAAAGTATGCATTTACTTTAGGGTCTAAATGGCTTCTTGACATTTATCACTTTACATGAATCATTATTATTTACATTGAAAAGAGGTGACAGGGTTAGCTTATATGCAAAATTTGGGTATGAAATTCTATAATACCCTACTAAACCCATTAAAATACTCACATTCAAGACCATTTTTTGTTATCATCCATTACATGATCAATTTTATCTTCATTGGATCCAAGGAAATTCCTTTATTTGAAATTATATTCCCCAAGTATTGTAACTTATTCTATAATAAATCACAATTATACAAATTTGCATAGAGCTTATGTTTCTCAAGGCACTAAAAAACTAAACATAAATGTTTAAAATTATCTTCCTCATGTTTGGAGTATATAAAAATATATTATATGAAAAATAACATAAATTTATCTAAATAACATCTAAATATAATATTCATAAGATTCATAAATGTTTCATGTGCATTAATTATACCAATGGGTAAAACTATGAAATCATAGTACATATACCTTGTATTCAAAGTAGTATTAGGAACATCTTCCTCCTTGATCCTTAACTAATGGTACCCTGATCTAATGCCATTTTTTCAAAAGACCATTGCACCTCTCATTTGATCAAAAATATCATCAATGTAAGGTAATGGATATCTATTATTTATGGTTACTTTTTTCAACATCCTATAGTCTATACAGATATGAAGAGTCCCATCCTTATTATTAATAAACAACACTAATTTCCCCCATGAAGAAACACTTGGTTGTATTATCCCTTTAGATAACATCTCATGAAGTTGGACTTTTTATTCAACTAGTTCAGTTGTTATAATTTTGTAGGGTGCATGTATTCAGGCTCAGATCCCAAAATGATAAATTTTTTGAAGTTGAATTCTATTTTGGGATGTAATCTAGGTATATATTTTGGAAATACATCAGAAAAATATTTCAAAAATGGATAGTATTCAATGGTAAGATCCTTAGGTTCATTAACTTCATCTACCATGACCATGAACACCTAACACCCTTTTCTTTGAGCCTTATTTGATTGAGTGGATGAAATGACACATATTCCAATATTTAATATTAATTTTATTAAGAAAAATATGAGAAATGAACCACTCTTTATCTTTAGTATATATCAAACTAAAAATTGAATGCCCAGACAAGGTAGTTGACACTTCTATTAAAGAGATTTAAAATTCATCTTGAAAATTTTCAATTGTTTCATCAATCCACTATTGGAAAGTTCCTTGGTGATTGGATGATGCTGAAGGATTATTGAATTTACTCATTTTCTTCCACTAAGGACACTATTTTACATAGTGATCTCCCCTATAAGTCACAAATCCACTAAGTAGTCCTTTTGTTTTAAGCAGATTGTTGCCTCTATTCCCTTCCTTGAAGCCATTCACTAGTTTACTTTCCCCTAAATAATTGTTAAATATGGGATTATTATTATTTTATTTGTTTTTAAAATCCCCAATGTTATTCTAGTTCTTATTTTTGAATGGATTTTTTGATCCTCTAAACATTTTTTGATACTTGTCTCTAAATTTTGCAAGTGATTTGAAATTTTGATCTTACTTAATAAATTTATCATAGACATGATCCATATAACTATGTCCATTCACATCGACCTAACATCCAATTTTAGGCCTTAAACACATGATACAATTTTGGATCTAGAGACATACATCTTTCTAATATTGGGGCACATATTTCAAAAAAAATTAAAACTTCTTCTAATATTCTATTACTAACAAATATCCTTACTTCATGTTCTGAAATTATATCAAATTTTAATAAAAATAAATATGAGGTAACCATATAGCCTTGAATAACATAAAAAACCAACCTAGGTGGTCATAGTGGAGTAAATACCCATCTCCATAATCTCATTGCCCTACCATGTTTATGCTTCACTATCTAGTTGGTATGCTCCCCATACCACTTTAGTCAAATATCATTAATTTTAAATTAATAAAAACTTCCCCATTTCAATGAGTCAACCTTCAAATCCATATACTAACACCATTACATCAAATTTAGTTAGATTCAACTTTTTCATATCACATGCAATTTCTATAGACACTTGCACTCTTATAACCTGATTCTCTTTATCTTTCTCTTATTCTTAGTTATCATCATGTTAAACCTTTTGTTACTATTTTTATTCTTCTTTGGCATGCCTACATATCTCTTATTATAGGTATTATACTATATCTCTTGTCTCGATCAAGATAATAAGGATTTGACTAAACTTAGTAGGTTTCTCTATTGCTAATAGGATAGGATCAAGTTGTTGATCCTAATTGGAAGTTCATTTAACATTATATCTTTTAGTAACCATTTTCTCCCACTAATAAATGATTAGATATATCTCAACATTAGTGAACTCATAATGTTTGAGTCTTTAAACATGTACTTTTATACCACATGTTATAACCCAGCTAGGTTCAACAATGAATTGTACACATTAAAAAATAAAAAATAAATATATATTAATTAGGATTAAATATCCACTAATTGAAATTAAAAACATTTTATTATAGTTTACACACCATTAAAATTTTCCATTAATAAATTAAAATCAAACTGAATATAGTAGTTACAATGTAACAAATAAATCCACTAATTCATGTATATAATAAATTGTGATTTTAGTCCCCACATAAGATTTCAATGGTGTGAAATATATAAAAGTATGTAACAATTCATCATACAAAAATAAGGGTATGAATTATCAATAAATGAAATTCAAAGTACACCAAACCATTTAAAACCCAAATAGATAGCCACTATTGTAATACAATGTTTTATATATTGAATATATAAGGTTTTCAAGAACTATAGATCTATAGTCCTAAATAATAGAATATTATCAAAGTATAATAGAATAATAAATATTAAAATAAAACATCTCATTCAATATACATATAGTATCCATGAGTTTGTATCAAGATCATTTTAGATTCAACTATAAAGAGGGAAAAAATCATCTAGTCACTTTATCTCGAACCATATACTGATGGTGTCCTTCACACCCCCACACTAAGAGTGGCCCTTACTTTCATGAAGGGGTAGATAATGATGATGCAAGTAAAATAGAACCATATAGACATCACATGTGATTTAATAATCACTACTACATGTAACCATTCAAATAGGCCCTATGTATGCCTATATATATTATGACATCAAACAAACATATAAAAAAGAAATTAATATGATTTGATAATGTATACAACTATAAAATTAATTTTTACAAAACACTTTTGTAGTAAATTTGGATTTATACAATATTTTTCATAATCAATGTCATCCATACTCTCTAATATAACAATTTTTCATTACTTATCCACCTTGTTAACCAATGATAATTGACTATAAATGGGATTCCTACCCATCACTCATCACTCCTTAACAAGGTGGAGAATTTCACATGTATAAAATAACTCATCATCAAATAAACATGTTTCTTAAATATTCATATTAAGGATAACAAAATCAACATAGTCGTAATACTTATAAAATCATATAGACTAATATTTATTACATAACTATCCAAAAAGATGTACTTTTAAGAAATACTATTTTTACATTCTTTTCATATATACATTATTTCATTGTTTAGTTTAATGGCATTTAAAAACATTTTGTATACATGTATACCACAAGAACATAGATTTTAAATGCAATAGACTAGTCAAGGATATAATTGTATTTAGTAAAATCTATCACTTTCCTCCACAAAACCAACTATCATTACAAATATGGTTGGGTATGTATTCATAAAAAAGAAAATAATTTGTATCCACATACTTTTAATAGATTAAAATATAATAAATACACAAAATTATCATATACCAAACTTAATATATGATTAAATTTGTTCACAATCATCATATCCTTTAAAATATAGGCTAGATATTCTTTCATTATTAGTATAAAAGGTATGAAATTCAACCTACAAGTATTATGTTTTCTAAATTAATATCATACAATTCATCATCTTAACCATAATATTTTATATTGTTGAATCTTGTACCATCAAACCATCTCACGGAATTCCAAAAGCATACTTTTCTATAGTTCTAGACAAGACTCAAAAATAATTTTTACATAATTTATATCTTGTCAATAGTTTACAACTTAAATAGTTCAACTAATTTAATGTAAATATATTATTCATAATCCAAAAAATCAAACATATATTTATGTACTATTAGAAACCAAACATGTTATAATAATGACTAGATTGATCCCTAATTAACTCTAAGTTATACAGAACCTTTAATATTCTGTAGTTAAATAAAAAAGATATACACCTATGTCCATTTAAATAACTATATATTAATTTAGATCTCCCTTCAAGGTAAGATTTGAATTCATCTATGTTTTACATATAACAAAACAATCATTTCTCCACCTTTAGTCCTATAGGTGATTTTATCAACCACCTATATGTCTAAAATGGCTTAAATTTCTCAAAAAAAACTCCTAAAATCTTTCTTAGTTTTTTATAATGTCATCACAAATAGGGTTAAAATAAAATACAATTTGATATCTAAATAAATAGTCCAATAATGAGTTTTCATAATGTGGTTATACCTTTATGGATCAAATTTTTTTATAGGAAATTCACCACTATAAACTTATGGGTGAGATCAAACTCTAACCCCCAAGTTCATAGGTTAAATTAAACCAATAAAAAAATCAATGATCATGCATAACCATTGATATAGATAAATTTTTTTTTTCTTTTATCCTTACTAAAAATAAAAACTCGGATATGGTGTAATCATTTAAATTTTATTCATTTATATGGAATTGAGATTTAAGAGTTAACCTAGTCATCAATTTTATTGATGTGGGTTTTAAGAAAACTAGGGGAACTTAAGAGGTAACCTCTAACATTTTAGGATTACTGAAGAAATATTTTCTCCAAGGCATGAGTTGTAAGGTATTGGGTTTTATAAACAACCTGGTGGTAAAATAGTAGTGATTAGAGTAGTTGTTTACCTCAGATAGATTGGGCATGATGTGAGTCTAAACCTAATTGATATGGATGGATATATGGTGGGTCTAACCTAAGGTTGGTAGGATAAAAATAAACTAAAAATAAATAATGGTGGTCATAAAATAATGATTTACAAATCAAAACAAGATGAAACCTTTTTATGCTAGAGTTTGAACTAGGGGTTAGAAAAGTATCCAAAGAAACAATGTTTTCTACAAGTCACTATTATCACACATAAAGTTAAGCATGGTTAAGATTACGAGTAAATAATAATACAATGAAATTTAGTGCACATAATCAAAGGTTGTTGCATTTGTGTAATTGAAATTACACATCTTTAAATGAGGACTATGATTATTACACACAAAGTATTCAAATTATCTACTACATAATATGAATAAATGTATTAAAATTAACACTCATGAATAACCCAAATATTAAAATATAATAATGACAATTTTTTTTTAAGGACTCAAAAATTTGGAGAATAATAAGATTTGCACATTTAAACAAATTATAGAATAATCCTCAAAATTCCTTATCTGAATAGCAAAAATACTCCTCCCTTTGGAATCTACAAGATACAAGTATATATAATATTGTTGTAAGGTTGCCTCATCCTATAATAAAAGTCTAAATCTAATTTTTTAAATTTAAAATTTATGAAAATAATACATATAAAATATAGAAAATAAGATAGATGATGAAAATTGCATAGTTACAATATAAACATGTACATACCCAAAATAGAATGAAGATATAATACTTTGTAACAATAGATTACATAAAAATATACACATTCATATTTAATTATGGTGCCTTATTGGCACCACCTTAAAAAGGAAGAGGTTGTGTATATGATGTGTAAATTAATATTGACAAAGGTATTATATGTAAAGAACTATTTTTTTATGTTGATGAAACACCAATAGAGTGAGGAGGAACAAGAAATTTATGATGAACTAGCCCTTGAGGTTGAATTATCATGGTGGGTTTTGGCTGAGTAGAGGACATAATTTTGGTAGCCTCTTTAATATCCCTCATTTTTTTAATAACACATATGCAAATTCAAATTATTTATTTATAATATCAAAATTGAGAATAGATGGTTTAAATATTCTACTAATTTCTACCTCAACCTTTTATGCTCAGCCTCAAAGACTTGAAACCTAGTTCTGATTACTTCTACCTTGGTCACTTTGTCCTTTAAAAAATTTATAACCCATAGGATTTACTTGCTACATTTATACACAGTGCCTTCTATGTCCACTTTGAAACTATCATCAATGACTTTATTAAGTGCATCAAAATTGGATTTATTTATCAACTACCCTATAAAAGTTATTATTCTAGTGACCCTCATATATTTCAAAATGTCTATGGACTCTTTTTATTATCTTGTTAATTGGGATACCAAAACTTTCATCTGGGTGTGCCAATGAAATGCACCATCTCTTTTGTAATTACATAGTTTAGGGCATAAAATTCATGTGTAGTCATCAAATTCAAATGACTATTACACCATTTATTGTGAAATACACCAATAAATTGAGTCTCTTTCCATGTTATGTATTTTGGCTCCAGAATTTTATGACTCTTCTCCTTTTGAGTTGTGACTCACCCTAGAAGTCCTAATTATTTTCAAGATATCATAAAACCTAGTGGTTGTGATTTGGACATTATCTACAATATATATGAGATATTAAATTATTTATTATAATAACATTTTCTTGTCCTACTCCTAATTTTGTACATCTCTTTCATCACCTCCCATGTAATATCTACAAAATTACAACAGTCCTCTATATATTATGTGGGGTCATTTAGTTTTTTCTTTTGTTTCTTGCCTAAGGGTAATAATTTTTATGTTGATCTAGTGTAACCTCCTCTTATGTACTTCTGCATACTCCCTTACTCTTACTCTTTTAATTTTACCACTCCTTTTGTCATAATAGGTACTTATTACAACTAATTCAATGATAGTCATGCCCATCTTATCATTCCCCCTTTCTTGTGACTCTTAAATCTAGGTAGGTAATATGAGCTATCCTTATTATTCTAGATGAGTGGTCTCCAGAGTGGTGGAAGGAGGTGTGAAAATTGGTGGGATCATGGAATCATTTATTTGAATAGGGATTTAGGGAAGTATAATAGTGACCCTCTTCCTTTATGAAGTAATCCTCTAAGGCATAGTTTATATTACATATCTATTCTACCACATAGTTTTTATAATATTCATTGTGGAAGATTTAATTGGAGTGGACTAGGATGAGGACAAAATTAATTAGACAAATGGCCTTGGTGGATATTAAGGATTAAAGATGGAAACTATGACCAAATCATCAAAATGGAACTTTTTCTTGTAGTCCTAGGGCTTAGGCATTATTGGGGTAGTAATTGGATGAATAAAATAATTTAAATAATTAGTAGTCAAACCTAAAGAATCATAAATTTGTTGCTTACTTCCATCAATAAAAGCATGAGGTAAAAATTAATGGGTTTTCAAACAATATTATTATAGAGACTCATAAGGAGAGGGGAATACATTTAACTAGGTAAATTAATTATGTGAAAGTTCACTACTATAATGGAAGGAGTAAGGGAAGACACTACCTTATTTAGATCCTACATTTATTCATAACAACATTTGAAATTTGGTTGGCAACTTATATATTGTTTAGATTAGATGTCTTTAGCATAAATATTTTAGGGTAAGGACTAGGAGTTGTGACTGTAGGTGTGTTAGTTAGTGCCAAGGTACGGGATTCTATCAATATGGATTTTTAATCTAATTTTAGTTCCCTAATTTACATTATCAATTCAAATTGTGTTGAACCATATTTATCTTACTCTACTCCTTATTCTAGCTTATTTATGTCCTAAGACTCTTCATCAATTTATTCATATAAATCAGCTTCTTCTTTTGTTTATGTATCCTTTTTTGAGACCCACTCTTCATCAATTCCCCATCTCTTATCCTCCTCATCACTATCCAAGACATGGATGATATCCACTTATTTTATGATTTGTTCTTATTCCTCTTTCTCCTCTTCTAATTATTCATCTAGATAACCTCCATATGAATATGGGTGCTCAATAGGTCTCTCTTCTAATTGTACATTTGGAGGTGAAATTAGAGGAGTTCTGAGCTTCTTTATATAAGTCAAAATAAATGACTTATTAGTCACATGAACCAAACCTAAATTTGATGGAGTAGGAGATGAATGGAGTTCAATAGAGGAAGGTGGAATTGTAATATAAATGGTAATATAAACATGGCATGTAAGCATTGGAATTACATAAAGCATAGGTGTATAGGATGGAGGTGAGGAAATTTAACCTATAGAGGGCATTGATACGAAAGAACCTTGTAAAAATATAGGGAGAATTACTAGCTAGGATATAGTTAATCGAGGTAATGGTATGAAATAAAAATTTATAGCTATTGACTTATGAGAGATGAATCCCTTGTAGATAATTTTGGACATTGTACTATTTCTATCATTTAAATTTCTAGTATCCCATTTAGGATATTCTTTCTTAGTTGGATATCTACCTCCCCCTGAGGGGAACTTTCCTATGATGGTGAAGCTTCTATCTATTGTGGGGAGGATGGATGATTATACTTTCATGATACTTTATCATGTGGATGAGGTTTTCGATAACTTATGGAAATCAATTTTCTAAGGTAAAGGATAATGAAGGATTAGAGGAAGGAGAAGTATTACCTGAAGGGGGAGCAACATAGAAGAAGGAGAGGGAGATTTGTGTGAAGTTCAGATGGGGGAAAAGTAGGAGGTATCAAAGGTTGAAAATAACACTCCAGTGAAAGAGGCCCTAATGGCAGAAGAAAAGAAAGAGTTTGGAAAAACCTCAAAAAACCAAAAGATAAAAGGAGAGAAAAAGAACAATATTAATCACATGATGATGAGAAATGGCGATGCGGAAGTAAATAGTCCTCTTAGGAGTAAATAAGGAAAAGGATCTGAAATGTAAGTCAAATTAAAACCAGATGTAGGATATTCAGATAAACCTAGGAAAAAATCTACAAAGAAGAATAGAGAGATGGAAAGTAAGCACAATATAGTAGATGGAAAGCAGGTAACCCTGTAGCAATGTCTCCTAAACAATAAAAACAAATGAGAATTCTTAGTTGGAATATTAGGGGACTAAATAGCATATATAAAGTAGATCTAGTTAGGAATTTTGTCAGAGAGCAAAAGCCAGACCTCCTTTTGCTTCAAGAAACCAAAATGAGTAAAGAGAAAGCAGAACAGATCAAAGACTTTAAAAATTATACCATTAAGGCCAATAGCTTTGAAGGTGCTTCAAGAGGAACCGTGATGCTATGGAAAAAAAATCAATATTTTGGTTCTATTTTGATTGAAAGTAAAAAAAAATTGGTTGTTAATATAACTAGTGTTGACCAAAAGGAAAGATGGTATGTTGTAAATATCTATGCTCCCAATGCCAAGAATGAAAGGAAAAAGGTATGGGAAACTTTCTCAAAACTTAGAAGTAAAGATTATTGTGGGCGATGGATTATAATGGGAGATTTTAATGTTCCTCTCTATGATTATGTGAAAATGGATGGTAACACTATTCAAATGGAAGGGAGATTTGATCTCATGGAGTTTATAAGTAAAGAAGGTTTAATGGATTTGGAGCTACAAAGAATTCAGTATACCTGGAGTAATAAGAGACTTGATAATGAATGTATACAGGCCAAGCTTGATAGGGCTCTCATTTCCCCAGACTGGATAAAAGACTATACTTGTAAGTTGGAAGCATGCCATAAAATAGGCTTGGATCATTTCCCTCTTATCCTTACAGCAGTCAAATTAAACCAAAAAAGGAATCATCCATTCAGATTTGAAAAGATGTGGATGCAACACCCACAATTTGAAAGCAAAATAAAAGAGTGGTGGAATATACCTATTGAGGGAACAACTCTCTTTAGAGTTGCCTTCAAACTCAAAAATGTTAAAAATGAAGTTAAGAAATGGAATAAGGATTGTTTTGGAAATATTTTTGAGACAAAGAAGACCATCAAGGAGGATATCAGTAGAATTCAAGAAAAAATTCAGCAAAATGGATATACCCCAGAATCCCATAGAGAAGAAAGTGAACAATTGGTTCAATATCAAGACATTATAACTAAGGAAGAAACCTATTGGAGACAAAGATCTAGGGTGAAATGGTTGAAAGAAGGAGATAAAAATACAAAGTTTTTCCATCTTTCCACTTTGAAACACAGAGCGAAAACACATATTCATCACTTGCAAAAAGGAGATCAGAAGATAACAGAGGAAAAGGAAATAAAGGAGGAAATGATCTCATTTTTCTCTTTCCTAATGAAGGCTGATAGAAACATCAACTTGAAAATCCAGGTTGATATCCTATGCGTGATTCCTCCATTGGTCTCGAAGGAGCAGAATAATATGTTATGTTTTATACCTAAGGAAGAGGAAATCTTCAAAGCAGTTAGATCTTTAGGAGGAGAAAAAGATCCTGGACTAGATGGTTTCCCCATGTTTTTTTTTCAAAAGCTCTGGAAACTTATAGGCAAGGATGTCAGTAATGCGGTGAAGGAGTTTTTTGGAGCTAAATAGATGCTAAAGGAATTTAACGCCACTTTTTTGTGCCTTATTCCAAAAAAGGCTAGAGCTGAATGCCCTGATCAGTTCAGACTGATTAGCTTGTGCAACTCCTTCTATAAGATAATATCCAAAGTTCTAACGACCAGATTAATTCAAGTGATCCCTTTGATAATAGCTGATCAGCAAAATGGATTCATTTTAGGTAGAAAAATCCTCAACTCTGTTATAACGATGCATGAGAATATTCACTCACTATTTAGCTCAAACAAAGAGGGGTTCTTAATGAAAGTGGATATAGCTAAAGCATATGACATGGTGGATTGGCTATTCCTTTCAAATAGCTGTATTGCCTTTGTCTTTGAATAAAGAGTGGTTGATATTATCAAACAACTGATATCTACAACTTCTATAGCTGTGTTGGTAAATGGGAGTTCGTCTCATTTTTTCAATCCATCTAGGGGATTAAGACAGGGGGATCCTATCTCCCCTATTCTGTTTATTATCATGGCTGATAGTATGGGGCGATACCTAGGGGACTTAGTTTGTAAAGGATTATTTAAGGGCCTGAAACCCTCTTTGCATCCTTTAATATGTTCCCATGGTTAACTTGTGGATGACACTATTTTCATGCGATAGTCTGAAGTCACAGAAGCTAAAACTCTAAAGGAAGCTATAAATCTATATTCCTCTGCCTCTGGACAACCGATTAACTGGAACAAAAGCATATTATTCTTTACTAATACCCCAGATTACAGACATAACAAAATAGCAAAAATCCTTTAATGCTCCATAGGATCTTTTCCCTCCTCTTACCTTGGTCTCCCTTTTGGGTTGAAAGCTCTTGAAGCTTTTTGGGAAGGACTTATTAACAAATTTAGTAAGAAATTGGTGGGATGGAAAGGCAGTCTTCTAAGCCAAGGTGGAAAGCTCATACTCCTCAAAGAAAGTCTTCAAAGCATACCTACGTACGCTTTGAGTCTTTTCAAAATCCCCACTAAATTTGTTGAAGCTATTGAAAAAATCTAGAGAAACTTTCTTTGGTCAGGTACTAAGGAGAAAAGGAGAATGCCTCCTATAGCATGGGATAACATCTACAAACCTATCAGGGAAGGTGGACTAGGTATAAGGAAAATTAGAAGTATGAACACAGCCCTCTTAGCTAAATAGGGGTGGAGGGTTTATCAGGAAAATAAAGAATGGAGTAAAATATGGAAGCACAAGTACTTATTCAAGGCAAAGTCACTCCCTGAATTCTTTACTACTCTAGACATTTCTCATCCTTCTGCAATATGGGGGGTAGTCCAGGGGACAAAACATGTTTTAAAAGAAGGAAGCTCATGGAAAGTTGGGAATGGTAAAAAGGTGAAGTTCTGGGAAGATATTTGGTTAAGAGGAAAACCTTTGCAAGAAGAAATCCAAGATAAAGATGTTATAGATAGATGCAAGCAAAGAGTGGGAATAATGGTTGACCAATACTGGCAGAACAACTCTTGGGTAAACCTCACTGACTATGATCAAGATCTCAAGGATATTCAATTATCCCTAAATGATATATCTCTATATCCTAACCATGAAGATAAAATTGTTTGGCACAATGAGCCAAGTGGACAGTTTAAAGTTTCTTCCATCTTCACCTCAAAGGGAAATGGTAGCAAACCATTATGGATGAGAGCCTGGATTAAGGGGCTCATCCCTAAAATTAAATTATTTTTTTGGACCCTTCTACAAAACAAAATATTGAATTTGGATAATTTATAGAAACGCAGAATAAATATTGTAAATAGGTGTATTCTTTGTAAGAAAGACCTTAAAGATAGAGATCATTTGTTTGTGAATTGTTCCTTCACTCAGCTTGTTTGGAAAGAGATCCTCAATTTGTGGGGCATTGCATGGATCCACCACAAAAACGTGGAATTATCTTTCAAAAGTTGGTACTGCCCCTCCAAGAATCCCAAAGTGCTTTTTTTATGGAAACTTACTCTTCCCCATATTTGGTGGGGAATATGGAAGGAAAGAAATAACTGAATCTTTAGAAATAAAGACCTTCTTGGATGGCTGGTAGGACAGAACATCATTAGAGCTATAAAGGAGAATTCTTTATCACAAAATAATCCAAGCTCAACTCTCCAAGTGGATAACCCCTTAAGGATGGATAATTATAAAGGTAAACCTGATAATCCTAGATTAGGAGTTACTTGGCATGTTCCCCCTCAAGGATGGATTAAAGGAAACTTTGATGGTGCTGCCAAAGGGAACCCAGGGAATGCAAGTTGTGGTGGAGTTTTGAGAAACCATACGGGAAAGGTAATTGATGTTGTTTCAATCCCCATTGGTAAATCGAATTGCCACATTGTTGAAGCTACAGCTGCCCTTCAGACCATCAAAATAGCTGTGGACTCGGGATATCCCAAATTATGGCTTGAAGGGGACTCATTGAATATCATAAATATTCTTAACAATAAAAATACTGTGTCTTGGACCATAGAGGCTAAGGTAATGGAGATGAAAACATTAATAAAAAAATTTGAAGAAGTGACTATAACCCGCACCTTTCGTGAAGCCAATGGTGTTGCAGATTGGCTAGCTAATTGTGCAGTCCAGACAGGTCAAACAATGAGGTGGCATGAAACATTAGAAAAGAATGTGGATTTGAGGGTGCTCATTCTTCATGATGCAACCCATGCAAAGGAAGGAAATATTGGAGTGTAATATAAATATAATGAGTTGGAGGAGTGGCATCGTGGGGAAAGGACAACAATCATTAAAGAGGAAGGCCCTCAAGAGTGAGAAGCGGATCCTGAATATGCACAAACAAAGCTGACTTTCTAATCAATTTGGCAGCAAGTGGGATCATTGTAAAGACCATAGTGATTGGGTTTCAAATAAAATGAGTATGGCTCACGAAAGGAAGGGAGAACCTAGGAAGCAGGAACCCAAGAGCTGTGATGAATGGAAAGAGAAACAAGAAGTCTAGAGAATTTTGCAGAAAGGAAAAGTTACAAATTATATGGAAAGGCTCCATGGGTCAAAACCACATATCACAATGGCTTTTTTCATAAATTGGACTGATGAAAGGGTCACCTTGCATGGTATCACAGTGAACCTAACAGAGGATTTTATAACAGAGGTTACAGGGCTGCCTATAGATGGACTTAAATTCTCCAAGCAGACAAGCATTTCGAATGAGCCCTTTTGTAAGTTCCCCAAGACAGATGAGGAAGAGTAGAAGCTAGTCAAGAATGGGGATTTCTATGAATTGGATCAGATTAAAGGGATATGGAGGGATGTCTTAAGCTATATAAGGGAGTACTTCATCCTGGACGGAAGAAGTAAGCGAGTGCACAAATTCCACTTTGTCTTCCTTAATCATTTCAGGCACAAGGTAAGTTTGTCTTTTCCCTTTTACCTTCACTTCTCCTTGGTCCAAAGTTTATATGCTCATAGGAAAAAGGAAACGCGCCCTATCCTACATGAAGGCCTTATTCTATTAATCGAAGGCTATTGCAAGAATAATGCAATGGTAAAGCGCCTTAACCAGGGGAAAAATAAGGAGTCAGGGAATAGAAAGAGTGAAAGTGTAAAAGGGAAAGGCAAAATCAAGCTCCCTAGTGCTAAAAATCAGAATGTAGAAGAAGATACTGAATGGGAGAGAATTGATAAACCTAGGGAGGAAAATTTGGAGGAAGAAGAAGGAACTGAAAGCTGGGATACAAACTCTAATGAGGATGAAGAATGTCCTAAGAAGAATGAAAAAGAAGATATCAACATAGAGGAGGATTCTGCAAACAAAACAAAAGATACGGAGGAAAATTAGAAAGTGTCAGAGGATGAATTTGTCCAGGATGGCCCTGTTGAGGACCCTGCTTCAAGAAACGAAAAGGAAACTACAGTTCAGGATGCTAATCAAGAAATGGACATGGAAATTCAAACTGGAATTAAAGAACAGGATCAAAAGGGTCAAGAGGATATCTTTGAAGAAGCCAGGAACAGTCCCAATAAAAATTTTGAGGAATGGAGAGGGAAAAAATAGAATGATGAAACACACACACCAATGACTTGGGTCAATTGCAAAGTAGAGGCATCTTTCCAACTTGATTCTTGGATGTGTAGGGAGATCATGGATCTCAAAAGGAAAGTGGAAACTATGGAAGATACTCTGAAAGCTGTATGGAACAAAATTAACAATATGGAAAATTAGATAAGAGATATCCCAGTCAAGCTCAAAGCCTACGAGAATAACCTCTGGGAACTCATTAAGGACAACAGAATGAAAATAGAGGAAGTTACGTCCAATATTTGTGCTGCTGCTATCAATATTGGAAAAAGAGCTAACGAGGAGACCAAAGCCTTAGAAGGACCTAGCAAAAGGATGAGACAAAGTTCAAGAAAGAAGGCTACACAAGAAGGAGCCATGCTGGTGACAACCACTACCTAGGATACTATTGTGAAAGGAAAAGAAACTATGAAAATGATATTGGAACTGGATGAATAGTTTGGTCCCTCTTGTTGGTTATGTGAATTGGTCCTGATTTATGGTTTCTTTTTGTAATCTTTTGCCTTTGGTGTAGCCAGATCTTTGTTAAATTTGGGTTTTGACCGGTAGTCTTTCTGGTGGTTTTAGGTCCATTAAAAACCTATTTTTGCTACTTCCTTGTTGTAGTTTTTAGGCTTTGCCTATGGTCTTGGTTGCTCTTTCTTTCTTTCCTTGTACTAGGGTTTTGGGGCCCCTTCAAAACCTATTTTTACCTTAATCTAAAACTTATGGAATTTTTTTTCTTTCTCTACTATTTTATTCACTTGTTCCCTTATGATAAAAAAATCATATTGGATTACATGGGCTACCACCGTAGGCATTTTGTGATAAGTCATCCAAATATAAACCTTAGAATCATTTACAACATTCATGAAAATGGGATCATGTTAATAAATTTTTTGGAAATAATTGATGAAAACTCCTTTTTTCATAATATCATTTAGGTACTACCTCACTCTACCTTTAAGATCTTGGTATCTATGATATGCTTGACTTTAACCCATAATGGGTTTTGGTCTTCCCAACTGAGTTGAGGTGTTTATTCAATGTGTATTTCATCTATCTAATTCTCATGGAAACCTTATGATAATATCCTTGATATTTTATGGCCATATATTCATGCACATTGATATAAATTTCAAAGGCTATATTTTGCTCAGCTAACTTATCAGGGTAAAAATGAGGGAGGTTAAAAGGGTTAGCCCTAGTTCCCTTTATTATAATTATGGTAGATTTAGGATAGTATTAATAATATCACATATTTAAAATGGTTTTCATTATATTATTTAAAATCATGGTCATGTAAGTCCCATATATATCTTGGTACACTAGTGGGTATATCTCTTTTATAGTTTTATTTAACTCTCCTAACCTGATGGACATGTAGTAAAGAGAAGTCACTACAAACCCTATTGTTCACATAATCTATGGATGGTTCATAGGGATTCTCATAGCTCATATGTATTATCCCCATGATGTCATCCATTAAATACAACATCATGAAAAAACTTCCATCAGGTGGAATTTCATCAAATTAAAACATGCATGTCTTTAGTCTGACACTGATGACTTCTCCAAGTGCCACGAATTTACCAAAATTTATAATTATATCCATCAAGTTAACTTAATATTCATGAACCCATATAACTTATTTAACAAGTACATAACTACCCTAATGCCTGCATTGAATTTATTTAGAGGCTCTAAAGAAATAGTGAATCAAAATTTTAATTTATCTTCCTTGGCTAGCCATTACTTAAGCTTGCCCTTAATTATGTTATGGTCTATCTAGGTATTGATTATGGCCATGTTATATGTCAATTTAGTGATTTGGAGGTTTAGAAACTTAAAAATCATCATTATAAATGTAGATGACTACACTCATATACATTTTTAGGTGTAAATAATCCCCAATAAGAGATTCATTGAAGAACAAATCATGAAGTCAACACATGGAATTACCTTTGATTTCATGGTTTCATTATGGATACACATTGCTTTCATTGTAAGTAAATCATCCATGTATCTCTTTATGTCTTTAGCTATATAGTCTTGGGTTAAATAAGGAATGATGCCCTTGATTTTATCCCAAAGAGTTGAGTAATGGGGGAATGGTAATACACCCTATCAAAGACTATGTCCAAGTATTCCATTGCTCCTAAAATTGAATATAGGGAAGGAATTTTTCTACATAATCATAATGAATAATCCATTTTTATATTCTAGAATTTACTATAATCTTAGTTGGATAACTTTGTAAATTATATAGTATAAATATTGGGGATCTTAAATGATTGATAGCTTGAATTCACAGTTTGTAGCTCATTGATTAATGGATAAGTGATTTGATGTTTTAAATATTTTTCATATGTTACCCAAACCTTGATACTTGAATGTGTATTTCATTTGAAGTTAATGTAATAGTGGATTTTGTCTCTACTTCTCATTTTGATTTAAAATTGACAAGAAATATTTGGTTGGGTATCTTTTCTAGCTTGTGGTGAATTTTTGTTAATTCTATGTGCTCAATCATCATTTTAAAACATGTGTCCATTTCCCATTTATTTATATTTATCCTAACTATCAAGAATGGGATAGGTATTCGAGATATTCCTCGCTAATATTATGACATATATCTCAATCTCTTCTACTCAGAGTTTTCAACCTTATCATTCTAATTTACATGTTCCATGAGACATAACATAATTTGATCTTGATACATTTCATGATCTTGGGGAATCAATTTTTTTTTTTAAATATATAATGCATACCTTTTTTAGAAGGCTCTAATAGTATGGGATGGTGCCACAAGGAGTAATATTGAGAACTCAAGGACATTTATTGTATTTTAATTATGTACATCCTTGTTAATAAGTTCTATGATTATAAGATGATGACATGTGGATGGATATAATAATTTAGATAAAATAGGGTTCTTACCATGTATATTTGACTATAAAGTCCAAGGTTAATAGGATCTAGCCATGTGGATGGTTCTTGTTGACTTGGGGACTTTATAAATTTTGGTAGTGTACTTTGTTTGACAAGACTTAAACTTATGAGATGGTGACACATGGATGGATATAATTAATCTAGATAAAAAAATTATAATTGACATTAAACTAATATTATATAGGTGAATGGGATTTTACCACTTAGCATGATCTAGAGAACCTAGGAGCTTTAAACATAATGAACATGTCATAATCCTCCAGACCATGGGTCAACAAGATTCTATCACCTGGAATGATATTATGAGTTTAAAAACCTTTTTAAATTTATTATTTATTTTATTCTTATGGAATTTCAGTGACCAAGATGTTTCCATGTGGTGTAATCTTGGAGTTTTACGAACATAGGGACATGGAAATTTTAATGAAGACTAATTGTATCCCAAATTTATGAGATGATGACATGTGAATGGACCTTGTTGATATGGAGACTTAAAATGTATTTTTTATGTTAAATGTCACAAGTTAGATATATTAATCAATGTGTAATGACCTTCTGAACCTATATGCTTAAACATGCTTGGAAATTTTGTTATAACTATGGCCAACTATTAAAGAATGAGATGCCAACAAATGTCATGATCTAGGGTACCTGATGAAAATTTGGAATTATGTGAGTGGATGTTGCACATAAAATCTTAAACAAGTTACATATCTTTATTAATCTTGTTAGTTTCTTAAATAAAAATATGATATTGAATATGCATAACATAGAATCAAAAGTGATAATAATTCATGAATGATACCAAAGATTTTATTTTCTCCTTCTCATAATATCTATTATGAAATTAGACTTTGAAAACAATATTAGGATTATATACATCTAATTAATATTAGAATTTCTAAGGTTTATATAGACCATGAATACATATATCTTAATAATTATGGGTCCCTATTTGAATCTTGAAAAATGGGGTATGTTGGGGCACAATAAATGGTAATATAGGGGGAAATGCTCTAAAACATTTGAGAACTTAAAATCTCAATTTATGTATCATAAAATAACTTTAATCCCAATAATAAAATAATAATTGAATGCATTAGTTGAAATTAAATCCATGTTCCTCATGTAACATACTAACCCTTTTCATTCTTGGGATCTGTGTAATTTTAGGATATTTATTTTACACCTTGTTATGAGATTTTTTATAGAGACATGGATATACACTATAAGTTTCATTTTGATTTCTATTTTTTTCAATAAATAAATAGGGGAAGCTTTAAATTACTCTACTAATAGATATACATTCATATCCTTGATAAATATAATTATGATTCCACTCTAAGAATTACTTTATTACCAACCAAGTGTTTATATCCCCAATAAAGATTACTTGATTCACTCTTCCTATATAAGTTTGTATGATTTTTTAACATAAATGGAAGAAAGGTTGGGAATCACCATTTTCTAGTTGTATGTATAAGAAAAAATATTTTTATCAATATATCCCTACTAGTGTGCATTTATTTCAAAATTTATTATCAACCATCCAAGTTTTAACATGTAATAATGTGTATACACATAATATTTTTTAAACATTATAATTTACTAATGATTTTTATCTTGTAGAAACATATCATGTTTTAATATATTTAAGTGAACACCTTAAAGGACGCACTAGGAAAGGGGTGGGTAGACCTTTGGTGCTTCACAAGATTGTTGGTCCCTATACCATTACCAAAAACCACTACAAGTTACTTTTATCCAACTCCCTAAGAAATTAAAACCCATTCCTCCAATCTTATAATAAAATAACATTATAAAATAACCCCTAACTAATAAAACACCATTATTATTAATTTTCTTAATATGTCAGCCTACTTAACCTTGTTATGGATTGAGTGCATTTTATGGAACTTTGTTAGTCTAACTGACCTAGTTTGAGACCTAAAGGATATCTTTCCTGCTTAACAATATCGAGTCAATAAATCCTGCAAGATAAGTTCATATGAGGGTTTATGTTTAAATCATAACTATAAATACCACCTTTACTTCAATACAATAGAGAGGAACACTAATTTTCACATTATTACATTTTGTAATTCTATTATTTATACACTTTAAGAGTTATTTCTTAGGATTTTACCTTGTAAGGAAATAAGTTTGCCTCATGGGAAATTATTGGATGAAAAGTAAGAGTATTTTAACCTTGAGATAATTTATATATTTTGATCTTTACAAATCCATAATAACCTCTTTCAAAGGACCATTGTCCAAGGGAGAGATTGAGGAATAATATGTTCATTCAAGATCCTAGCTTTTATTCTTTCATTTGATATATAGATATTGCACAAAATAATAAGATGAATGTTTTACTGCTTGGTTAGTTTACCTCTATATTTACTTGAGTGGATTTATCTTTACATGTTTTGTCTAATTTATTTAACTATCCCCCTTTATTCAACAAGTTTTAGTGAGTAGTAGAATTGATTTATTTTATATATTATAGGCCTAGCTAGGGTTATTACACAGTATCATTTACCTAAAGGATTTATAACCCTCTCATTTGGTATTGTGTAGTAAGAGATACCATGGTTAGGTTTAGAAAATCTGAATTGGTCATGTCTTGAGATTAAAAAAACTATGCAATGAGTTTTTTGGGTAAAATTACCTTCTCTAAGCTTAGAATTCACTAATTAGGATAAGTTATTGATCCATCCTAATTCATTTCATAAATTTGGGTGAACCTAATGTGAATCTAATACTTGCAATTTTTAATTTAAAATTTTCAACTATAGTCAACTAAATTGAGTATATCAATCTAGTTTTATCTTTTATGTAGGTTTTTAACTAGATTAAGCCTATCGATCATGTCTTACCTTTTGTGTAGGTTTTCAACTAGATTAATCCTATCAATCCTATTTTATTTTTTGTGTACATGGTTTTTAGTTTTAGCCAATTAGATTAAACCAATTGATCCACTCATATACATTATATTTTGTGCCTAACTAAATCAACCATCTTGATTATTTTTCATATTTTTATCTAGCTAAATTAACCAGCTTGATTCTATTTAATTTAAAATATTTAAATATTTAACTTTACCAAACAAAATCAATCTGATTGATCTAATTTAATTCTCCTATTTTTATCAAATCATTTTTATTTAGACTAGATTTACTAGGTCAATATTGTATAATAAAATTATTTATTTCCTTTATAAGATTAAAAACTTATCTAGATGACCCAATCAAATAAAAATTTAAAATTATCAAAAAAAACAACTAAATCAACCTCGTCGATATTGTTCTATCCTCCAAGCTAATTATTAAAAAATTAATGTTTCCATTTTTTAAATTTTAATTAAATTAAATTTACTAATTTTCATTTAAAATTCAAATTTCTTACTATTTCTCTCAGCTTTTCAATTTTGAAACACTATACTCATACAGTTAACTAGATTAACCTACTTGATCTAGTTTTGTGTTTGTCTTCTAATATCAAAATGAATTGACCTCTTAAATTTTATTTTTTTGGGATAGTTTTTTAATAGACCAAGTTTTACCATATTGATATCATTTTATACTATTTTTTTAATTAGATTGACCTGCTCGATCTTGTTTTGTATATTTTTTTTTTCAGCATAAGCATAGGTAATTAACCTTTATTTTCATAGTAATTACAAAAACACTTTTAATTTTTAAAATAGTTGGATGCTTATTTATTTACTTTCAAAAAAATTAATTTGCTTTCTCATGAATTTATTTTAATTTTAATTTTCATCTTGTTTGGTTTTCCCTAGAAATTATGTACTGATAGTTTTATAACTATTTACCTACTATCATGAATGGCTACTCAATATTCTATTTATGATCCTTGTATATCATTTATATATATTATGACATTAGGGTATTTTATCAATATTCATAACCAAAGTACATAGCTAAACATGGTCTTTAGTTTTTACACACCTCATAATATTTCATAAACACCTAAGATTTTCCTTTATATTGAACCTTAGGAATCCAACCATCTATTTTATTATGTGGTGCATTGGTTAGTGGTTATTTCCAAAAATTTACTTCTATCTAACCCTTGAAAATCTGTTTGGTGGGATATGGTAATGACACTTCCTCCATATTTAGCACTCTAAAACATTGGGACATTACTATCCAATAGATACGCTAATATATTTTGAATATTACATTATCAAACAGAACCTTTAGTACAATATCTTGATCTTATTTTAAAATAATTAGTTAGTAATAATAGTTTAAAAAGTTATATTTGTGACTTTCTACTTGTTATTTTATGTTATGTTATAGATTGCATCAACCAATATTAATAAAAGTTATTTGATGTGTGTTCAACTTAATTGACCAACTCAATCTATTTGTCTATGTGTTTGATCTAGCCAATTTCAATTTTTTTCTATTTTCTTATTAGTCCAAATATACTAACCAACTTGATCTAAATTTTAATCTTCTAAAATTTCACTTCTCTAGTAAGTGTTTAGATAAGTTTTTTTTTCATCATACAACATCCATTTTATGAAGCTTCATAGAAAAAGCAAACTAACATGATGACTCTTACTAATCCTCATAAATCCTCTAAGATGGATCTGACATATCATGCAGTAGATAATCCTAATCTTAGCAACATCCATGTTACTACTAGAACCACTAATTATGTAACTCCTCCCCATTCTAATTCTCTTAATCCTCTATCCATACCTATAGTAGAGGATGAAAGTGATTTTGAATATAAAACAAAAAGCATCATTTTTATCAATGAAAACCCTCAAGGTAAGGATCCCATAATCATTTATAACCTCATTATGACACATTACATTAGATAAATCCATTCATTTTTACCTAGATTTAATACAAGATTTGGGTAAGTCATTCTATGAATTCTGTCACACCCTTATCCTATATCATGCATTCTTATTTTAGTATGACATCATCTTTCATCCCTTTTTCATCCTTCATGCCAAATATTATCAAAAATATGGAAGGCATGACCTTTAGTGGGTCAAATCACAATAATCACACTAATACAATAATTAATACAACTACTAGTACATATCAAACTATCAATGTGTCATATAACACTAATGTATCCTATGCTACTTCCACTAGTCAAAACACTAAACTATGCCCACCAATCACCAAAGTCTCTATCATATCTATAAAATACCAAATAATAAAGCACATAACATTTCACTATAGCAAATAATCATCAAATTACATTATAACAATCAATAATACATGGATTTACATCTAACTTAACTAATTCATCAACCTATACTATCTAATTCTCAAAATTTTATACTTTCTCAGCCACATAACTATGTCATCCATGAAATATTTTTTTCTATGTCAACCACCATCAACTCCAAACTATATCAATCATTTCATGTGAAGTTAGATATCTAATGTAATTACATGGGTGACTTCATACGAAGTCATCTAGCTAGTCTAACTACCTTAGGAACTCCATATAAAGTCACCCATCTAATGTAACTACATCAACAACTTAATACAAAGTCAACTAGATAACGCTACTCCATCAACCACCTAATACAAATTCAACCACTAAACCAACATAGTCAACCATTTATTATATTCAATCGATAACCTAAATAACTTACTAAATTAACCAAGATATATGTAGTCAGACATCGATACCATTTTAAACTAGATCAATTTACATACACATAATCATCCATTTAATAACTAACTAGATCAACCTGATAATATGCAATCAACCACTAACATCAACCTATTAATTAAAAAATATGTTGGCCTAGACAATCTTATTTCTTTTTTGTAGTGATTTTTAACACCCTCATCATTAATTCCTTATGAATTAATGACCCTCCTTTGGTCCATACCCATTTTATATCCTAATATTTAATCTACCTCAAATTTTTTTGGGGTAAATTCCACTACATAAATTTACCTCGACACTTAATTTTCTAAATCTACCTCATTTATAATTAAAAATAATAAAATTTCTAATTCAATACATCCCATTCCTTGATCATGCTTGTATAAACTATAATGAATCCCCCTTGTGCTCCTCACATATGTGACATCATCACCCTTGTCACTCCTATAGGTCACATAGAGCTTATTTCCTCAAAATAGGAAATTTACAAATGAATAGTTAAAATTATATAATATATATTTAAAATTTTAAAAATCTTTAGATAACAAATATTTACCAAATAAATTTTTATTTTCTCATAACTATGTTTCTATAAACTCTTTTTACAAACCATAAGAAGTTTTAAAATCTTGACAATGTAGATAATTTTTATATATTTACCCCTTATTTTTGTAAAAACAATCAAAATTTAGATTATTTTTTAGCTTCACCTCATGTTTTGTACATTGGACACCTATTACACTTTCTTATAATACAACCTATATTCCAAATCAATAAGGTAAGTTAAGGTATGTATGTTTCAATTATTTACTTTTATTTATTATTCAATTTTTATTACAATTTACAAGATCAACTTTGTGCCTTACTATTCTCTTTCTCAGATCACCATCCCATGACATAATTGTGTTACACATGATGAGATTCAAGTGGGTTATATGTATACACAATATTTTTAAAGTTTATCATTTTCTAACACTTTTTCTCTTATAGGAACCTATCGAGTTTCAATCTCTGAGTGCATGCTTTAAAGGGTATACCAAGAAAGGGGTGGGTAGACATTTGGTGCTTTGTAAGATTATTGGTCCTTATACCAATACTTCAAACCACTAAAAGTTACTTTTATCCAACTCCCTAAGTAGTTAAAACTAATTCTTCCAATCTAAAACATTCACCTTCTAAAATATCCCCTAAATAAGCAAACACCCTTCTTTATTTTCCTACCATGTCATCTAGGTCAATCTTGTTAGGGATTGAGTGCACATGAGAAAACTACATTGGCCTAACCAAAATAGTTTAGGACCTAATTACTATCTTATTGTGTACAAGAATTGAACCAATCCATATTATTAGATAAATTATTTGGAGGGTTTATGGTTAATCCCTAGCTATGAATACCACCTTCACTTCAATCCAATATAGAAGAACATTCATTTTTCATTATTATAGCTCACACTTCTATTATTTATACACTTTATGATTCTTTGCTTAGGGTTTTTCATTATAAGGAAACAAACTTATCTTGTGCGAATGTCTCGGATGTAAAGTAAGAGTATTTTAGCCTAGAGCTAATTTATATAGAGTGATTCTTATAAAGCCACAATAATCTATTGCAAAACACCATTGGACAAGAGAGAGATTGAGGTACGACAGGTTCATTCAAGGTAAGTATTTATAGTTTTTACTCTTTCATCTAGTAGATATTTATTACACAAAATAATAGGATGAACATTTTACTCCTTGCTTAGTTTACCTCTACATTGACTTGAGGAGAGCTATCTTTGTCTATTTTCCTTAATTTGTTTGACTATCCCCATTTGTATCACAAGATTTAGTGAGTACTATATTAGATTTATTTTATGTATTATAGGCCCATCTAAGGTTATTACATAGTATCATTTACCTAGAGTATTTGGAATGATCTCCTTTGGTATTGTGTAGTAATAAATCCTTTGGTTAGGTTTATTGGATTTAAACTGGTCATACCCTGATATAAATAGTTATGCAATGAGTTGTTTTGATAAGATTGACTTCTCTAAGCTTAGAATTCACTGAGTAAGACTACTTTCACATCTATCCTAATTCATTGCATACATAGTTTAGTTTATCTGTAGAAATGAAAAGTATTTATAAAATGTGAATGAGTATATAAAAGTAGATCCTAAAGGCCTAGTGAAATCATTCAATCCAAGAAGAAATTAATTTAGTCATAACACATACCTCAATATTAGATGTTTAATCACTAACAACAAAAATCTTGGTAGATTCTAATTGTGCTTCCTCTTATGCTATCCCATTTATTTTGGTAGGTTTTTTTATAATTTCATTGTAATAAATTGATTGGACTACTATGTAGTTTTAATAAAACTAACCTAGAAAGTAGTAAATTTAACTATGAAAACAAATGTAGAAAATAGGAAATTAATTCAAGAAAATAAGAAAGACTAATCTAAGAAAAAAAGGAATATAATTTATAAAGTATGAAAACTAATCTACTCCTACATATACATGTGTTCTCATAGTCACTCATAAGTGTCTCTAATTGGAGAAATCATTAAACAATGATTCAAAAACTATCCATTGTCTAGAAAAGCGAGGTCACTACCTTGGAGGTCCTTCAAATGAAATGCATTATTACTTATGATTTTAAATGTTTGGTATGGGATAATACATAAAAGAGTGAACTTATTATGCTACCCTTTATTCTTATTTTCCTTATCCCATAAAAACACTATATCTAATATCCTAAAAGCCATGCTTTTAGATATTTTATAAAACCACCTCTTGATAATGTCTTGGTGTTTGCTGAAGCTATGCATTGATTTAGTTTATTTATCTTCCATCTAAATTATGTTAATTAGTTTGGATTGGATTCTTTCATCTTCTTCCATGTACTCTTACATAATCTAATATTTTGGTATTTTAAGAGTGATATGAAAAATTGGTTTTTGTCCATATACTAATAGGAAAGTTAAATCCTTGAGATCTTTTTATGCCTTGTTATATATACCTATAGTGAACACTTAAGAAATATATGCCATTATCTTAGTTTATTTTATGTTGAATTTTTGATGGAATCCATTATATTGTTTCTAGGATTCTTATCTACTCAATTCCTTTATGGATAATAGTTTGATGAAAACTTAATATTACTCTAGTTTTTGTAGGCCCACTTAGTAAACTTTGTAGATTGGAAAGTTGGAATATTGTCACAAACTAGGGATATTGGAGTGCAAAATCTGGTCAATATGTTTTTTTCTAGAAATTTGATCACATCTTATTCTCTATAATTTTTTGCAGTGATGCCCTCTGTCCATTTCGTATAATAATATGTGGCTGTTAGCAAAAATTTATGCCCTTTTAAAGAATTTTAGTTGATCACCCCAACAAAATCAAGACCCCATTGAGAAAAAGGGCATTTGTTAATAATTGGTTGTAAATGCATGACAATATGTATTTCCATTTTCCCAAATACTTGGCATTCATGACATGTCCTAACATGTTTGAAAAATATAGGATAGTAGTATCTCGTTATTAATATTTTATGATTTATGGCATTACCTGAGGGATGTCCACTACCTATTCTATATTGTATGTTATTTAGGATGTTTGTAGATTCTTCCATTGAGACACACCTTAAATATATTCCTTCATATTTATACTAATATAAATCTCCCATTTTAATCATATAATGGGTTTATTTGAACCTAAGGGATTGCCTTTATCCCCTATTCATCTCAAGGGGACATGTATATGTGAGTAAGTATTGGAGATATGGGCATACCATTCACAACCATCCAATTGTGTCTGATTAATTTATTCGATATAAATGTGATGATAGGTCTCAATCATTAGTTGAATGATTCCCTAACCTCACACCATATTGGTTTGTCTAATTTCAAGATAAAACTCATTTAGTTTTTCCATACACTTATCTCTTGTTTCACCTAATTCATTTCAGCCAAGCATGAGCTTTATGGTTGGATCTAGGAGAATGTTGGGTGTCTTGTTCCTTAGAATGTAATTCCTAAACTTATAAAAAACTATGATTAACACATATATATGATATCTATCATTGAATACTCTATCTTTGCATATTTTATATTAGTACTCATCAAGGAAATTGGATGTTCATTATCATCTACCTTTTGTGTGAGTATTATTTCTATGGTATGTTCTAAAGCAAATGAATAAAAGAAGAAATTCCTAGTAAATTTTGGCAATTTTTATATCCTAGAATGACTTCTTATCTTGATTTATCCATTTCATTTTAGCATATTTATTTGACATGGCATTTAATGGCTTAACAATCTCTACAAATCTAAAAAAAAATTCCTCACAAAGTTTATCTTGACAAAGAAATACTTTAATTATTTCTTATTGTTAAGAGGTGTTAACTTAGAAATGGCCTAGATTCATTATCATTAATGGAAATACCATGTTTGGTAATAACATAGCCTAATAATTTACCTTCAACAACTCTAAAGATACTCTTATTTAAATTGAGTGATACTCCATATCTATTGCATATGTCAAATGCCTTTTGTAGATGATTTTCATGATCATCTCTATTCTTTTAAAACACTATTAGATCATAAATATATATGATGATGAACTTTTCAATAAGACCTTAAAATTTAAAGTCCATAGCTCACTATAATTTTTCACCTACATTGATTGGTCTAAAATGTATATTTTTCTATGAAAAAATTCCTTGCTTGGTGGTGATGGTAGTCTTCACTATATCTTCTACTTCTACTAACACTTGATTATACCCTAAGAATCCATCTAGGAAGGATATCATCTAAGATAAACTAACCATTTATATTACCTCATATAAGGAGGTAAAAAGATAGTTATCCTTTTTCAATCCTTAGTTTTGGTATCTAAACTTATTGGACAAACTATTTTCTCCATTGTTGTTCCTTACAAGCACTAGGTTAGCTACCCATGTAGAAATCTTGGTTGGAAAGATAATCTTTGAATCCAATTGATTCTACACTTCTATCTAAATGAGGGGATCTAAAATTAGATTTATGGGGATTTATCATTACTTGAAGGGCTTGTGTTCTAGATTCAATGGTATAGTGTAGGTGATGACCCTAGGATGAAAGACCTTCAGGAACCCTTATGTCCAATAAATCACCATTGTATTCTATCATTATAAATTTCCACATTTGTTTTTAACTTTCATTAAAACTCAAACAATGTTTACATATTGGGGATGATGGTCCATTCTCATGTTCTCCTTGACAAAATTAGACTTAGTGGCTTTATACCATTTATTCTTTTGATCTTTAGGATCCATGTCATAATCTTCCTCTATTAAGACCATCCCCATAAGGATGTGTTTCTAGTTTAGTTTTAGGATGCCATATTTTCTTAAATAGTTTATATTCATTGGTTAGACATACTTTGTATCTATTATCTAGGATTTAGATGCTCTAAACCTATTCATAAGTTGTATGATTTTTTGATCATCATCAAATATGTAGATGTTCTCAACATTATCTATGATGGAAGGGAAAGGAACTAGATCCATAAATAATTTATGCATATTGGATTCTTGGAGTGATGACAAGCTGGTAGATGAAGCTGATAATGAATACTTCTATTTGATTCTTATCTCTTAAAATAACTCTAATGTTGAAGGATTTAATCAGGTCCCATACTTGTGTTTGTACTTATTCAAGTAAGAAAATTTTCATTGATATCTCTTCTTGATGTAGTTTACAACCAATTATGAATCACCAAATATTTATAACTGTTTGACATTATGTTTTAGTGTGAACTATAATACTAAGATCAAATATTCATATTCATCTTGGTTATTGGTACAAGTTAATTTAAACCTATATGCATCAAGATATTTATGCTTATCAGGTTCAACTAAGGTTATGCCAACACTAGAATCTTTCCTTGATCTATCCCCATCAAAATGTATATTTCATAATTGTGAAGGAACTTAAAATAATTTTTCATGAGGCTCAAGCTTTATAATAAACATATATACACTTGCATATGTGGATATAAAGTCAACCTTCTCATTCTTGGTATTATACTATGTAATTAGGTGTCTCATATTTGGCTCTTGATCTACTCAGATTTGATTGGCTACCCCCTTCCAAGGCATCCACATGTGTGATAAGTCTATTTCCATGTACCCATTTAGTGTTTTCAAACATCATGACTCAATAGTAATATGTAGGCTTTAGGAATTTCAATGATCAAAATGTTTATGTGCTCTTGTAAACATCTTTTAGATGAAATTTGAATGTGTACATTCATCAGCTCTCTAATGTACGGGATAAAATACTTTTCTAGCTATAAAACTACCCTTTTAGATTTACATGGGATCAAACCCAACTTCTTAAATATAGTTATGGGCATCACATTAGTTGAGGCACCTAAGTTAAATAAATAATTATGCACATTATTTATAAGAATTGTCATAGCTAATAGAAAATGTGGTACCTTTGGATTGTCCTTATAAATTACCATGTTTGTGTGTATAGCTTTTGATTTATCAATAGATGGCCTTCCATTCAAGGTTTTGAGTAGCAACTCTCTCTGTTCAATTATTTGAGATAGCTTGTGAAGACTAATGTTTCCTTGATCTTCTTCATATATTTAACTATATTATACCATCCTATGATTTATAGATCTATATTTTCACTTGATCATTCCCTTTTAGAGGGGGGTTTATTATTCACCTTAGGATCTAGAGGAGTTGTAGCACTATTTTCAGGAGACATTGAAGTGGTATTAGATTGTTTATTCCTTAGATTGTAATTATTCCTTTAGAACTATTTCAATTCATGGATTTAATTTTTATTATATTTAGTTTCATTCTTGTCTTCCAATGGGAATTGAAATTTATATGTTTCAAATATCATTGTCATGCTAGAAGGACCTAGAGCAGTAGAAGAAGAGGCTTTGGCTAATTTACAAGCATTTCTTGTCTGTTTATTTCCTTTTGAAATAAAAAAAAATAGTGCATAACTATATGTAGTTTATTTCATCATGATGTGTTATGTTATGGAATCAACATGAATTATCTAGTATTTCTTCCAAGATATTTATTTTAGGCATCTTATTATGTGGCTATTATTCTGAGTTATTTATAGATCTATTGAAAGGCTTGTATATATGATGTGCAAAATTATAATTAGTATTCTACCCCATGGTGTTTCCCATTTACTTTTACATGCTTAAGATTTCATTACAAATAATTTCTATACCATTATTTATATACCATATAATTCTTCTTTTATGGAACTAGAAGCAATACCCCATGTAGTGGTAATATTGATTGGTATCAAAATTGACTCCAATTTATGGGTTTAGATGCAGACATATGATTATTTATGAATATAAGGTTCTATTTAGGTGGAAAATGGTATAAAGGAAATTTAGTGAACACATGGTTTTGATTTGAGCCATAATGTTTGGATTAACATCTGGAATGGGTTTGAGAGATATAAAACTAGGACCAATAGTAGGTGGATCTAGAGATTTCAACTGGGGATTCAACTACCTATAAATGCTAGTAGCTTTAACATAGGCCATGGGTAGTGTAAAGATATTATGCACTTTATGGAGAAAAAAATTGTCATATAATCTAAATAGTTATTATACATTTCAAGGGTTAACACTTCATTGGGTTTATAGGTAATGCCAACTCAACTATACATCTTTTATAATCTTGCATTAAAGGCTATTATTAGCTCATTGGATTCTTTCCTAGTTACTATAAAGTGTTGATGTATAACACTTAATCTATTGACCTATCCAAACTATGCCAAAAAATATTTTCAGACACTGATTCCAAGATGTAATCACATTTTATAAGATATCAAGGAATTAGTCATAATCAACATATTGCAGGGTAAAATAGAATAGTTTAAATGCCTCATATTTGTGAGTTATATTTATTTTCCCTAAATTGATTTTGAAATCCTTAAATGTGTTCTTTAATAGTCTTTCCTCCTAAGGGAGAAAAGGAAAGAAGATACTTTTTTGGGTTTTTAGGAAAATCATGTACGTCTCTAGGGACAACAATAGTAGAGATGACTAACCAAGCTAGTGCCATGATACATTGAGGGATACAAGATATTATATTTATGGAATAGTATTTATCCCATGATCCTCTTAAAATTCCTATATTTTACCTAAATTTTATTTGGATATACAAGGGTGGGAATAATAGGATAGTATTTGATTGGGCCTTATTAATCTTCTAGGTATATCTAGTATAATTCAAGTGATCTTTTCAAAGAAATGAAAATGTGGCTATAATTATATCACCAAATAAATTCTTGTTGATTGGGGTTTCATTCACATAAAGGAACCTTACAAAGTAAGCTACACTATTTTAGGATCAGTAAAGAAAACTTCACTCCAAGGCACGATTTATAGTGTATTACATTTTATAAAAAAATTGGTGGTGGAATAATGGGTAGTAAAGTAGTTTTTTGACCTTGAATGGTTTGGATAAGACATTATTATAAATGTAGTTGATATCTATATGTATATATGGTGGGTCTAACCTAAGGTCGGAAGGATCAAAATAAACTCAAAATAAAGAAGGCTAGGGTATAAAAGAAAGTTTTGTAAATCAAAAGAAGATGAAACCTTTCTATGTTAGATCTTAAACTATGGGTTGGAAAAGTATCCAAATAACTAATGTTTGTTGTAATTCACTATTGGCACATAGACATCCAAAGATAGTTAAGAGTCTAAGTAAATAATAATATAATTAAATTTAGTGTACATAATCAAAGGTTGTTTCATTTATGAGATTTTAATTACACATAGACAAAGGGTGATTATCAATATTACATGCAAAGTAGTTAGATTAAATACTTCATAATATGCTTAACTGTATTGAAAATAACACACATGAAAATCCTAGATACTAAAATAATATAATGATAAAACTTATTTAAAGAATCAAATTTTTTGAAAAGAACAATATTTGCACATTAAGACAAGTTTTTAATCCTCATAATTTTTTATTTATATCAATAGACAAAATTATCCTCCCTTTGAAATTAAGATTATATAAGTATATATAACCTTATGGAGGGGTTTCCTCATCCTCCAATCAAATTCTAAAATTACAATTCCAATTTTAAAACCCATGCATAAAATGCTTGAACAAGATAGAAATAGGGAAGCTAACCAAAATTTCATAGTTAAAATATAAACATATACATGCCTAAAATAGAATTAAGATTTGAGTATTTGTAAAAATATAATACATGAAAATATACACATTCATATTCAATTATGGTTCCTTACTATCACTACCCAAATAAAGAGGTTATATACGTGACATGGTACTTGTAGTTGATAGAGGTAATGCATGTGAATAGGTAGCTATTGTTGTTGATGAAACACTAATAGACTAAGGAGGAAAGTGTTGGAGGTACAAGATGACTAAGAGGGGGGTGAATCAATTAACCAATCTTTCACTTTTAGATCACTTACCATTCATTTATTGACATTCATGAATCAACACAACAAACATATATAACTAGATTACCATCAAAGCAAAGAGACCATATACAAAGCATGAATAATAGAAGGCCATAATAAAAAAACATCTATAGTGGGAAACCCTCATTTGGAATAAATACCACTTGAAAGCCTTGAAACACATTGAATATATTTCCTATAAGGTATTACAAACATGAGACTTTAATGGAACACCAATTCCATAAGGAGAACTTACCCCTAAGATGGTTAAGTCCTTTTGACTAGTTTTTAGTGAAACACTTGTTCCATAAGGAGTACCTATCCCTAAGATGGTCATGTATTTATAATTGTACTTTAGTGAAGCACTTGTTCCATAAGGAGCACCTACCACTAGGATGGCCAAGTCCTTCTGAATAGACTTTAGTGAAACACCTATTCTAAAAGGAGCACCTACCCCTATGATGGTCAAGTCCTTATGAGAATTTAATTCTTTCCTAAATATTCATAAATATAAGAGTAGTGTCTTTGACATCATAAATATAATTGACAAGTCATACACATAGTCATCAAGCTACTCTGATATACAACCCATCCACTAGGCACACACCCTTTCTTTTTTATTTCTCTCTTCAACTCTTACATGTGCCTCTCTTTCAAAAGTATTAAAACCTACAAGAGTGATATTTTGACATAAAAAATATGACCTATAGGTCATACACATAGTATTCAACCTAATTTATTATTCAATCCATCTACTAGGTACCCTTACTCTCCTTTGCCTCTCAACTCTATAGTCTTCCTCCACTTAGAGCACCCTTCTCTCAAGTCTAGAAATCATCACCTTTGATTTAACCTTTTATAGATCCTTCATGATTAATATCTTCTTATTTTACCATAATACTTGCCTTATCCCTTAAGATATATAACATATCTCAATACCACTCTCACAAGTCAACCATAGCAAATATGGGCTATACTTAAGTAGTTACGCCTTTCAATTAGGCTTTAGTAGCCCTTATAGGTCTCATGGAGACCTATTAACTCCTTTAGCACTTCAATTAGTAAATTAGGAACACATGATCACTTCCAAATGCATAGGTCCACTCCACATGACCCCTTAGATATCCTTGAATGATAACAGTCGTCATTACACACATCTATGTATACTCAATCTACTCAAACATTAGCCTTGTACACAAGAACACCATGAATGAACAAAAATTAATTTTTATGAATTTTTTCATACTAAATATGGATTGTTCAAACCTCTAAAATCCATATAGATCACCCTTAGGGAGTGTACAACACTATATAATAGCTAATTCCCCTTGAAACATCTAAATACCATTATAATAGCTAAAAATATCCTTCTTGGGTCACTTATAGAACATGTTCAAATATAGTAAACTTTTGATCTGAATGGCTTTGACTATACAAACATTAAAGACTTCTAACTAGGTTTTATGGATGTATCTTGAAGTAATCTACAAATTTTCATTTTACTACACCTTTGAATTTATCCTAGATAAAAAGTTATGGCTCAAAAATTTAAAACTAGTTTTTCCCTTTTCTAGATTCAAATGCCAAAAATCATTGTTAAACATCAAACACTTTGCCATCATCTTGTGTCCTTACATATTAAGCAAATACACACTATCAATATTACTATAAGTACCTTAGTATTTACCTTTACTTACTATTAAACATTGATCACATTTTATCATCTCAATAATTTATAATAATTTGGAATAAATGCACTCCATCAATCTCTTTGGATCAACCAGGGTTTTAACTTACAATTCTCATTGTTATATCTTGATCAGAACTCCCATGATTACGACACTTGGAAACCATGCATGCCTTTTAAATAATTTGATTTCAGTCCATGAAATTATGTCACTTGGTATTCCCATGTTCTTTATTAACTCCTTGACTTGTCTCACATCATTGATCTTCTAGGTATGAACAACTACTCATCGTTGACCTTCTATCATATTAATGATCTTGTGACACTTGTCACCATCATGTGTAATCTTTGAAATGTTTACTTAATATGAACCATTAATCTAAATATGTATTATTAGGTTTTAACCATTGGATATTTTATACCAATTACCTCATACTTCAACATGATTAAACTTGGTAGTTTATGGCCCATCATAGTCTACTAGAGCAACTTTGAATCTTTATAACATGAGCTATAAATCAATTAAAGACTCTAAATTTTTAGGGTAGATTCTTAGAATTATAGAAAACATATCCATGTAAAAATTTTACCTTATTTGGATTTATAAATACCTTCATTAAATTCATAAACTTGTAGGTTCATTCATATCTACATAATGTGTAGTGACGGTGTAGCTAAGTATAGAAACTCAATGAACTTTTGTCTAAGAGGCCAACTTTACACCAGAATAAATTTTGTTATGATCAACATCATGACATGAAATTTTAACCATATGATCTCCTCAGATAGAGGAATCCATCCATATATAAATCTTCTCTTTTAACCTTTATGTGTGTGAAATATGATGCCATCAAATTGCTTACTTAGATTTTTCCACCATAAAACCAACTATGCCTAGATGCACATAATAAAGAACCGGATAAAAACCAGCCCATAAGAATTTTAAGTATTATTGAAACCCCATAGGACCTATATAATATGATATCATCATCCATAACATTAGTCAACTTCCTATCCAACCAATTATATACTGAAGATCCATGCTTACATACTAAGCTACCAAGCCTATGCTAACACACTATTCACATGTTTGTCTTCTCTTCTTGACCTGAAACCACATCAATATACTAGATACAATATGATAAGCCTCAAATAATACTTACCTTAGTTCATATTCATCCAAATCCTTCCTTTCACAACTTCATGCTCAAACTCATCATCATCATGACATCACCACTTTGTCATTACCCTTAACATCAATGCACACATGACATCAATGAAAATACTTACCAATAATAACCCCATATGTCATTGATGGAAACCTCTTCTTCTACTTATCCCCATTTTCTATTAATGACAAAGTGGAATAATTATACACTAATCTCCTCTTAACATCATGAATTTATTCAAATATAATTCTAAGTGCTTAGAATACTTACATACCTCATATGAAATAATTATTCCCCCTTTGACATGCATCAATCTAAACTTGGACATCTCTAATCCTTAAACTTGAAAAACTACTCATAGAACATATAAAACTCACCCTAACATCATTATCCATCTCATGTAAGTTTTTATTTGGCATACGTCAATATGAACTTGGGCTATTTTTATCCTTAGACATGTTTAATTATAGAACTCACAAGTTCCCTTTACTTATACTTGAATATTCAACGTATTTTTCACAATTATGACTAGGTTTGATCAAGTAATCATATAAACCTTCTTGAAATATCATCTATAATATATATCACCACATCTTCAATATGACTGAATCATCTCACATATTCTTCCCCTCACACCATGTATAGTTCCTCAATCCACTCAAGCTATTTAAGTTAGCTCCCCTATCTCTATGCATACCACCTTGTACTTCTCAACCATGAACCATGAAAACACTCTTATTTGATCATTAACTATTATTAATGAGGACTAAACACACATGAACACCAAAAATTAATTTAACTCACCTTTATAACACTAAGAAGGATTCCCCCTAAGATCTCTAAGCCATTGCACTTCTTAAGCATCTTCATATCTCCACATACCATGAAGAACCACCACATAGGATTACTAGCCTTATCTCTCAAGACACATCAAGGACCACCAACATATAATAATTCCACTAATATTTTAAACACTCATTCCTTGATATTTTAGATAAACTAAGCAAAAACATCAAATTTTTACACTAGGCCTGTATAGACTCCTTGTAGCCCTAACTGGAACTTGTAAAGCCCACAAATTTTAGTTAACATATTTTTAAGACCTAAAAATTCATATCTATAGTGATATCATATTATCCCTTAATCACACCAATTTTAATCACCTATCTCATCTTTTGTATCATACTTCCTTCACAAACCTACTATCTAATTAGGCCTCCATCTTGACAAAAACTTGAATAAATTGAAAATCACAAACCCTAAAATATTTTTAAATATATATTTGATAACCCATTTTTCCCATTAAACCTAATAATAATCCTTATACCTCAACTAATAAGGTAAACCACTTTTGTAGCACAACCCAAAACTCTAGAATCTCAAAATAAATTACAGTCAACAAACCTCCTTGTGGTCAACACCCACCTCTAAAACTTCTTACACGCTTAGTGAAAAACATCACACATATATGGAAAAAGATTTGAGCCTCCATAATTTTAGGATAATTGACTTCCTATACCATGAATTTGACCTTTTTGAGTACCAAACTCTTCTTGGCATTCCATCAATCTCATTATGCCACCTCGAAACACCCATTCTGACCCTACAGACATTTCATACACAATAAGCACCAAACCAAAATGTAAAAATAACCTTATGAAATCACTCTAACCTCATCAAATCACATCTTCCAATTGGACATACCTAATCTAACTAAAAGCACTCTTGTAAGACCACATGCTTCTTTAAACTAAGAAATGTCTTCATGCATCCATCTCTTCTTTGGCTTCCTTGGCAATTCATGATGAAAACATAGGTTTTTGTCATATCTTTTCAACTAACACCTTCTCCTCTTTTAAAGTAAACAATAAGAACTCTTGGTAATCCTAAAACTCCTTACCTAAAAATTCTTCAACTATAATAAATAAACCATCAAATTGAGATCCTTCTTTCAAATTCTCCTTGGCCTTGAATGGTATAACTAACTTGATTCTTGTATCATCCGAATTATCCATTTCGACTTATATCAAGATTATTTTTCACTCTTGAGACACCTCCAAAACTGATTCATTTTCTACATTATCATAAATTTTATCCTTGAACTCAACAAGACTAGCCTTCACTACCTTAGGTATTCACATCATTTTTTTGACATTTGTTAATATTTCTAGGAGTATCTCCCTTCTTTATATGACTTGAGGGATTATCAAATTTACTAAGATAAATTCTAAAAATATGACCTTTCTTATCACAAATTAAATAAATAACATCATTCATACCTTCTGACAAATTTAAACTATGATCAATCTTTGGCTAAAAAATCATTCTATCATAGCTCCATGAATGTATATACTTGAATGACTTCCTTCTACTATCCTTAGCTCTATAACCACACTTATTACATTTATAATAGTAACCACTAAATAAGTTAGCATACCTTGAATGATTTGGTTGTCTAACAGACCTTGCATTGATTTTAAATCTTGTATTCTTCTTATCTTGCTTAGGATTTACATGTTCCTTTTCTATCTTATCCAACTTGTTTATGAGTTGTTCATGCTCTACTCTCAAGGAATAAATATCTATCTTTAACTCATCATTCTCACTTTTCTTTGAACTCACCTTGGTATTGTATTCTTCTAATTGAGTCTTGTGATATCTATACTCTTCTTCTCTTGATTTTAAGCTATTATTATAAACCTCTAATTGACCTCTGAGACCTTTGATGACCTCCTTATCCTCCTTGGCTTCATTATCCATGTCATCCTTCAATATACATGTTTTTTCTTCAAGATATTTGATCAACTCTTGATATTTTTTCTCATCTCTCTTGGTCTTTCCTAATAAACTTCCCTCAAGAGAATTTACTTGTCCTTCAAGACCTTTAATCACATACCTAATCTTGTGATTCCTCTTTAGGAGCTTAGCTTTTAGATTTGCTTCTGCTTATTCTCTATCATAGAAAAATTCTTCTTCTCCATTTTCATGTAAAAATTCTTCATTATACATGATTTCCTTTTTCATCAGGATAACTTTCCTCTTTTGAACTCAAACTTGACTTGGAATCTTCTACCTAAACCTTGAAATCATTTATAACTTTATCATCCTCTTTGGCATATTTATTCAAAGTAAATATCTACTCTTTAAGTGCCTTGATCACAACCTTCCACTATTGATTCTCGTTCTTCAACTACTTATCCATCATGTGATACTTAGGATATCCTTCAAGCTGTTAAGCTTCTTCCAAAGGACCTACTATAATACTAATTATTGAAGGAACAAGATGACTAGGGGGTGAATCAGTCAACCAATATTTCACTTTTAGATCACTTATCATTCATTTATTGACACTAATTAATCAACATAATAAACATATGCAACTAGATTACCATCAAAGCAAGGAGAACACATACCAATCATGAATAAGTGAAGCTCATCATAACACAACATCTAATGTGAGAAAACATCATGATAAATAAAACCCACTCTCAATCTTGAAAACACATGGACTAATTATCCTATAAGTTATCACCTACCCATAAGATGGTTAATTCCTTCTAACCAAACTTTAGTGAAATACCTATTTCACAAAGAGAACTTTCCCTTAGGATGGTCAAGTCATTCTAACCATACTTTAGTGAAACACCTATTACACAAGGAGCACCTACCCCTAAGATGGTGAAGTCCTTCTAACCATTCGCTTCTCTCCCTAATATTTAAACCTATAATACCAATATATTTTAAAAAAATAAATATAACCTATAGGCCATATGCATAGTCATCAACCTATTTTAATCTACAACCCATCCAATGGGCACACACCCTTTCTTATTTTCTTTGCTCTTCAACTCTTACACATGTCTCTCTTTCACATGTCTACAAACATGTAAGAGCACTATTTTTAACATCAAAAATATGACTTATAGGTCATACACATAGTCATAAACCTAATTTTTCTTCAACCCATCCATTAGTCACCCTTACTCTCCTTCACCTCTCAACTTTGTACTCTTCCTCCACTCAGAACCCCCTTCTCTCAAGTATAGAAATCATCACATTTGATTTCACCTTTTATAGAGCCTTCATGATTAATATCTTCTTGATCAAACATAATACTTGACTTAGACCTTAATACATATAACATAGCTCAATACCACCCTCATAGGTTGGCCATATTAACTATGGGTCACACTTAAGTAACTACACCTTTAAATTAGGCCTTATTAGCCCTTATAGGTCTCATGGAGACCTATTCACTCATTTAGCACTTCAAAAAGAAAACTAGAAACACATGACCACTCAAAAATACATATGCATACTCCAAATGAACTCTTAGACATCCTAAAATGATAAAATTCATCATTATAGACATCTATGTATGCTCAATTCACTTAAACATTAGCCTTACACATAAGAACACCATGAACAAATAAATAGTCAAATTTTAATCATTTTTTCATACTAAATGTGGATTGGTCAAACCTCAAAAATCCATATTGATCATCCTTAGGGATTATAAAACACTATCTAATATCTAAGTCCCTTTGAAACATCCAAATACCATCATAATAGCTTAAAATATCCTTCTCAAGTCACTTACAGAACATTGTCAAACACATAGTCAACTTTAGAGCTCAATAAATTTGAATATACAAAAATTCAAAACTTATAAATAAGTTTAATATATACACCTTGAAGTCCTCTACAAGTTTTGTTTTTAATTAACCTTTGAATTCATCCTAGATCATAATTTATGGCTAAAAAACTATAGATTAGTTTTTCCCTTTGCTAAATTCAAATGCCAACGCTCACTATTAAACATCGAATAGTTTGCCATCATCTCACGTCCTCACATCTTTTGATCAAATATGCACCATTGATATTTTTATAAGTATCTCAGTATTTAAAATTTATAAATGTTAAACATTTATTACTTTTTATAATTTCATTGCTTCTTGATAATTTGGAACAAATGTGCTCCATCGATCTCTTCAGATCAGACAGGTCTTTAACTTACAAAGCTCACCATTAGATCTTGATAAGAACTCTTATGATTATAAAAATTAGAAAGCTTATGTGCCTTATAAAAAATTTGATATCATTCCATGCACTTTTTCCACTCAGTAGTCCTATATGCTTTGTTGACTCTTTGACTTGTCCCACACTATTTATCTTCATAAGTACGAACCACTGCTCACCGTTGATCTTCTATCAAATTAATGAGATTGTGACACTTGTCACTAGTGCATGTAACCTTTGACATTTTGAATTCATATAAACCATTGATCTCAATATTATGATTAAGCATTCAACATTGGATATTCTAGACCAATGACCTCAAACATCAATGTGATTAAACTTTACAGTCTTTAGCCCATCACAATCTACTACAGCAACTTTGAAGATTTATAACTTGAGCAAGAAACCACTTCAAGAATATACATTTTTAGGGTAGCTTATTATAAATATATAAAAAATATCCATGTAAACCTTTGACCTCAATTATATTAATAAGTACCTATATTAAATTCAGAAACTTGATGGTTCATTCATATCTACATGATGTCCAATGATGGTCTGGATAAGTATAGAAACTTAGTGAAATTTTGTCTAAGAGTATAGATTTTCACAAACACGTATTTATCTAAACTCAACATCATGACCTAAAATTTGAACCTTATTATCTCCTCACATAGGTGAATCCATTCATATATCAATATTGTCCTTAAAATTTCATGCATATGAAATATGATGCCATCAAACTACTCACTCAAATTCTTCCGTGATAGATCCAACTATGCCTAGATGAACATAATGAAGAAATAGATGAACACCATGTATTACAATATTTTAATCACTCTTTACACCCTGTAGGACCTATATAACATGATATCATCATCAATAAAATTTATCAACTTTTTATCCAAGCATATATTGAAGATCCATGCATACATACTAAGTTACCAAGCCTATGCCAACACATTATTCACATGTTTGTATTCTATTCTTGACATAAAACCACATAAAAAAGATAGATACAATATGATAATACTAAAATAATACTACCTTATCTCATATGCATCCAAATCCTACCTTGCATAAATTCAGGCTCAAACTCATCATCATCATGACATCACCACTTTATCATTACCATTGACATTAATGATAACACTTTCCAATAGAAAGGGAATTGCATGATGAACTAGCCTTTGAGGATAAATTATCATGGTGAGTGTCACCAAGTAGTGGACACCATTTTGATAACCTCTTTAACAACCTTTCGATTTTCAAATAATTCATAAATAATTTCAAAAAAATTATTCATAATATCAAAATTAAGCATTTATGGTGTAACTATTTTACCAATTTATCCATTCAACATTTTATACTTAGCCTTAGAGGATCAGAACCTATCTCTGAGTGCCTCTACCTTGGTCATATTTTCCTTCACAAAATTGATAAGCTATAGGATTTCTTCACTAGTTTTGTACATAGTGCCTTATACCTTTGGTTTGAAATTATCAGTAGTGGATTTAAGAAATGCATCAAAATTATGATTATTTAGCAACTAACCTATATAATTTATTATTTCAATGACCCTCATATATTTAAAAATATTTATGGATTCATCTTAATTTCATGATAATTAGCCTACCAAAACTTTTATCTAGGTGTGTCAATGAAAGGCACATCTCTTTTTAGAATTACTTGATTTAGGGCCCAAGATACCTCTTATGTAGTAATAAAATTCATATGAATATATGAATTATTTATTACTAATCAAACCAATAAATTTAGTCTCTTCTCATGTTCTTCCAACTAGTTCTAATATTTTATCACTCTTCCACATTTGGATTGTGATTCACCCCTAGAAATCTTGATTGCTTTCAAGATATCATATAACATAGTGGTTATGCTTTGGACATTATATAGAATCTCTTTGTGAGATTGAATGATTTGATATTTAATTATAATTTTTTTTGGAATAGGGTTCTTTGCACACCCATGGGGGGTGTACATCCCTAAATGAGATCCAATAGTGGTGCTCAAAATTGCATTTAATCTTTATCCCCTCTTTAGAAGAATACATCTTGGGATTTATTAGCCCTATGTGGTACCAATGCAAGGCACACAATAGAAGTCTTAAGTCCATGATAACAAGATGAAAGCCATGGAATGGTTTCAAAATGCTAATAATATAAAGGTGTAGCCACACCCTCAAACCCTTACCATGTGGATAGACATAGAATAAATCAAAGTCATAATTTGTCAATGATTGGGGATATGATTCAATAATTGGTGGAGCTTATAACATTGACTATAATTTTGACAAATTGTAAATGGCACCAAAAAATACCTCAAAAATATTGGTGGGGAAGAAATTTATGAAATGCACTTATTCAAATGTACATGTCTTTCATAACCTCCCTTGTGGTATCTATAAAATAATAAAAGTCCTTTGTATACTATGAGGTGTTACTCAAGTTTTTATTTTGTTTCTTGGCTAGGGGAATAAATTTTCCCTTTGATCTAGTGTTACCTCCTCCCCTATACTACTATATACTCCCTTCTAATTCCTCACTCTTTAAATTATACCACTATTTTTTGTCAAAATGGGTACTTCTTATGAGCAAATCAGTAACGACTAGGCCCATCATGTCTTTCCTCATTTATTGTGACTCCTCAACCTAGGTGGGTACAATGAGCTCTCCTTGTTCATATGGCTAAGTGGTCTTAAAAGTTTGTAATGAGATGTGAAAATTGGTGGGATCATGGAAACAATTATTTAAATTGGGATTTTGGGAAATGGATGATTGATGATTTTCCATTTTTAAGTAATCCTTCAGGGTATAGTTTCTACTACATATCTAGTTCGCCCTAGATTTACTATGATAGTCATTATGAAGGATTCATTTATATAGGACTAGGACATGGATAAATCCAATTGGTTGGATGATCCATGTAGATGTAGAGGATTGAAGATGGAAATTATGACCAAATTCTCAAAATGGACTTTCTTATTATAGTCTTGGGGCTTATCCATTATTGGTGAAGTAATTAGATGAATAAAAGAATCTAAATAATCAAAAGTTAAACCTAAAGAATATTAATTTTTTTTTTGCTTCCCTTAGTACAATAATTAGGGTAAAATTATTGGGTTTTTAAATAATATTCTTGTAAACAACCATAGGGAGAGATTGGGTAAGTAACTAAACTAGTATATGGTAAATTAATTACATGAAAGTCCACTACTATAATATAATAAGGGAACACACTACCTTCTTTAGATACTACCTTTATTAATCACTAAGGACATTTTTAATTTGATTAAAAAGTGGTGTATGTATTGGAACATATATCAATGGCATAGATATTTCAAGATAAAGACTGGGAACTATGATTGTAAGTGTGTCAATGAGTCCCAAGGTATGGATTCTATTAATATGTCTTTTTCATTTTATTCTAGAACCATGCCTTCCACTATCAATTCATTGGATGTTAAACCATCCTTCTCCTATTCTAATCTTTATTACTCCAATATATTTGTGTCCCCATAATATTATTCATTAGTTTATTTAGAGAAATCAATTTCTTGTTCTAGCTATGTATCTTTTCCTAAAACCCACTCATCCTTAATTCCCCATATTTTATCTTACTCATAAATATATAACACATGGAAAATATCCACTTATTTTATGCTTAATTATTTTTCCTCTTTGTCTTCTTTTAATGCTTCATATAGAGAAAATCCCTTTGAATATGGGTGCTCAATGTGTCTCTCCTTGAATTGTATAATTGGAGGTGAAATTATAGGAGCTGTAATTTTCCTTGTATAAGTGACAATAGATACCTTATTAGTCATAAGAACCTACCCTAAAGTGGATGGAGTCAGGGTTGAAGGGACTTCATTAGACGAAGGTAGAAGTGTAGTATAAATGGTAGGAGAAGTAGAGGATGTATGCATTAGAATTATAAAAAACATAGGTGGAGAGGAATTAGGTTTTGTAAATTAAATACAAAATATTTGGATATAGAATAACATTGTAAACATTCAAATCTACTTACTGATGCAAAGCATACACCAAGTTATCACATAAATCCTTATTTCTTAATCCTCTTTCTTTGACAATAGTTCACTAGATCATTCCTTTATGAAATATTATAAGTTTATTCTCATTTGTTTCATAGGTTATTTAGGGTATCATTGACCTATCAGTCATATTTCAACACCTTCTAAATCTCATCTATGATTTTTTTAATAGCTTTATCTACTTTTTTCTTAGTCCTACTAGACCTATTTATGGACCTTTTGGCTTTGTATAGATAGTTACAAGTGTACATTGAGAAAATAAGTAGTGTTTCAAATACCCTTTTCCACTCTCTATATATTATCAAATTTTCCAGTCCAATCTCTTCTCTTAAGCTACCTTTCTTGGCTTGTTAAGCTCATTGTTACCTTGAATTAGGTCTCTTAGGTCCTTTTATGGACCTATTTCTATACAAGTCTCTCTAATAGTACAGACACATACTTGTTGACCTTAAAAAACACAAAATGTATTATAACCCTTGAAAACCTAATTTTAAACCGAATTTCATTGAATTTGGTTAGTAGAGTCTCAAGATATGTATGAAAACCCTAATTTTGGGTTTTTGAGGCTTGGAATAACCTGAGAGTAAACAAAAATCCACTATGAGCATATTAGAGGGTTTTAATGAAACAAATTTGGTTTATTATAATTTTACTAACCTTTAAAGGTTAATCCAAGCATTGGTTTACACTTCCCAATCCTCTGCTAAGGTCTTCCAACACTAATTACTCTTGCCTATGTCAACAAACAACTATTTATAAGATTTTGTTATGTATAATGAAATTAAAAATTATATGGATAAAAATAAAAATTCAAAAAACCTCATCCACATTCAATAAACTTACCTCTATTTTCTCAAAACACTTTAACAATGATTTCAAGGTCACTTCTTTGTAAAGACCATATGCTCAATCCATTCTTGAAAAAACTTCTATAGGAATAGGGGTAATCTTTGGAATGTTTATGAATAATTTTTTTTATTATCAATTAATGAGACTTTAAAACCTCAAATAAAATTAATTAAATCCTTCAAAATAATCTTATATAGTCTGCTAGCTTTTATTATTGATCATCTTGATAAACCTAGTTTGTAAACAAAGTAACCCATAAAAATCAGTGTCTGAGTAACAGTATGTTTAAATACTAGATAAATTTATTAATATTCCTCACAATATTAACCTTAAACATATTTCAAAACCTTTTCAAGAAACCTTTGAAATAACTAGCAACTTCATTTGATCATCAACTTTGAAGCTAAAATCTATAAATAATCAAAATGCATAAATAAGGTATGTGTTATCCCCTTCAAGAATAAGGGTATATTATTCTCTATTAATTTTATTTATATATAAAAAAATAATTAACCTTTAAACATAACTAGAAATAAATACATTTTCATTCTTTCAAAAACACATCACATGCAAATTTGCAATAATAGCAATGACCTTCAAAACAAAGGTTATATGAACATCAAACCTCCTTCATAAAAAATTGTCATTCATATCCTATTCATATAATTTTAATGGATTATATATCATAATATAAAAATTACCTATAAAATTACCTATAAAAGTGCAAAACTATTTCTTTTTAAATTTTCCCATCGAGAGGTCTCTTTCCACTTTGTATTTTCTTGATTGTTCTACATAACATATAGTGTCTAAAACCATAACAATAGGATCAAAAAAAGATTATGAACTCATACCATTCCAACACCCTTGTAAATGTGTAACACATATTATTACCTTCACTAATGCATAAAATTCCATAGAATAAGGCTTACATGTTCCAAAATTTCAAAAATAATTTTTGGTAGGAAAAGCACAATTCAAATTTCTTGCACTAAAAGACTATTTAAACCCCACATATGGACCTATTATGACCTATAAAACATATTTTACACATAATAAAATAATTTTAGACAAAAATGGATCATTTTGTGGGTCCTCATTAGATGCCCCTACATCATACTACCAAGTTGGAAAAAAATTTATGCAGGGGCATCACTACCCCTTTGTAAATACTAGTTAATTTCATGTTTTGAGTTTTACTAGATATTTTAGGTGGTATTTAGGAAATATTTTGATATATTTTTCAGTCACTTTAATGTTTTAAAATATCAAAGTGTGATGAACTTGTGTCATTATAAGTTTTAATAATAATTAGCGTTAGTTTAGGTAGTTTAGAACTTTCCCTAAACATACTTGAGGAAGTTACAAAAGTTAGTTATGAACCTTATACATTAAATAGTGGATTTTGGTTTTTAATTAGGTAGGTAATTATAATATGGGATAATTATGAATTTAATTATCACTTAAACAACCAAAGAGAGAAAACTCTGCCTCATAGGTTCAACTGTACATATTGATCAAACATCTTCAATAAAATAAAAGGAAGGATTTCTAAAATTTATATTTTCAAAATGATCAATGGTAAATGTTGTGACATTTTCATCTAATATATATTCCATTCTTTATATTAATTCATTTTATAAATATTAAAAAGAGTATTTGATGTTTATAAACCTTGTTTACGACTGTGATCTATATATTGGAAACTAATTGTGATTGAGAGGTTGAGAGTGAGTATGGGAAGAATTATATGAGAAATATTGGAGTTATGTATATTTATTATAAATATATTATTATTCATGAAATTTATGGTTCATCATGCGGTCTTTATTGGCTTGGTAAAAGCTTTAAAATATTTCAAACAAAATTTTGTGCCCTTATGTTCTGTATGTGCATATAGAAGTAGTTTGTAAAGATTATATGAGCACATGTTTTCCTTGGAAAAAATACTTGGAAAATTTTCTAAAATTTTATATTTATAACCATGTTTCTATCACTATTAAATCAATATTTTTTTTTAATTTTTTTTGTTGCATGAGACCAAATCCTACGTTCATTATTTGGGATAAGAAGCACTAAGTAACCAATTTGTATAAATATAAAACCTTGTGAAAGATAATTTTATAAGTATTTATGGAGTTAAGTTTTATTTAACATACCTTTTAAGGTGATCAAGATATAAATAACCCATCCTCAAAAAGTATTTAATAAAATAATTAGATTTATACTAGTAAACACACACTGAGTAGATAGAATCTAATAAATGCATCAAAGGAGAGGATTTTAATTTTTAAGTGGAAATTTTGGATGATTTTAATCATTATTAACCTTTTTTATGGGTTAATATAACCTTATATTTTTTTCAAACTCATTTTTAATGAACAGGCTCAAAGAAATCCTTCACGAGTCACATAAATCTTTATTTTTATGTTCAAAGTCAAGTTAAAATTAAGTAACATTCACTTTAATTCATATATAATGGTGAAAATAATGTTTTTAATAGGTTATTATTGGTTTAATATACCTTAAAAATTGATCACAATTCTTTGAAACTCTCTAAAATGTTAGAAAATAAAATTTTACCCTTTTTAGGCCTGTGCAGGGATGCCAAACTCTAGTCTTAAGTTTTTGATTATTAAGATAGTGTTAACACTTGGATTTTGACCCCTAATTATATTATTATCTCTCCTCATGCTAGTGGCACACTAGAAACATCCCTCTTTTTGTGGGTGATAATGTTGAGAGATGAATCTCTAGAAGGGCTAGTTCCCTTGATGCACCCTTTGAAGTACTTCTTTACCTATCAATTTGTGGATGAAAAGGGTTAAAAAAACAACTAAGAAAAAAATAAAAGGTGATTCACCAATTTTTAATCTCCTCCCATTTGATTGAATATCTACTACTTAAAGATAAACAAAGTCCATCTCACACAAAACTCACAACTTAGGGTGCATTATCACATTAATGTTTCATATGTTAGATTAAAGAAATTATTTGACACTTAGGAGGGTAATGGATCATTACATGAAGAGATAAAGTCATAAACCACTTATAAGACACATATACACTTAGAAAATAATACTAATAAAGACCTGTAACAATATCCTTTTTGCACATTTGGTAGATAATCAAGAGTAACATGTTAGAAAAAAAGATCTTTCACCAGACAAGACCAACAAGATTAAAATGAATAATAAATACTACAACATGTGAGTGTAAAAATCACTTGTATATTTATTCAAGAGTTTTTTAAGTACAAATTTGGCTAGATTTTCCCTATTAACCAATGAAGGCTATTAAAAAGAAGGAAAATAGTCCATATTTATAGCTTTTGAGATAGAGGCAAAGAAAATGAAGTCCGAAGGTAACTTGGACATTTTTAAATATTATAAAATGAGTTAAAATTTGCATGATAAAGAGGCATGAGTTGAACCATGTAGAGCTACGAGGTCCATTTGTCCATACAAGCCATGAAAATTGGGAAAAGTGGTATAGAACTCTCAATCTTGGCACAAAAAAATCTATGTATAGGTCTAATGATTGGGATGAGATGGGAGGCCTTAAATAATTCAATTACATACATTGGTTCTGATCCTACTCATTTGGAAACTAATAGAAAGAAGTAATCACTACCTATAATCTTAAAAACTCCCTTTTTCGCTACCCTTCACATTTGTCTTAAAAATTGCTTCATTTTCCCATGAAAATATATGAGGGGGAGTGAAATACACCTATAAATATTATACATGGCCTTATATCCCTCAAATTCACCTTAAAAGGACATCTAAATGAGGTTTCCACACTTTTCAATCTTGTGTTCACCATGCCAATTTTGATTGGTTGAAAGGAGAGCTCTATTTAGGATACTTATATATTTTTAATTATAATAAAAATGCCATTTTTAGTTATAATAGGTCCTTAAAATCCATCCAAAATTTATTTCATATCCTCAAACCTCATATAACCTACAAAACATAGAAAATGGTAAGAAAAACACTATTTTTCATGCTATCCATACATATTCATACATCTCATTTACATGTGTGAGATCCTGAGTGAGTCCTCTCCATGTTGCAATATGTTTCATTTCCAAATTATTCCATTAGGGTGGATCTCCAAGCTCATTTTCCTCATCGAGTCATAACTAGGGTTTCAGTAGGGTTTTAGGCAATTCTAGGTCTTAACATTTGTTCATAAAACTTAAAATTTAAACCTATCTCTAAATTCCAAAAATTTTATGTCAAGTAACCCTACTAACTTTCCTCAATCCCTTTGGTTCCCATGCATATCCTTGGAAAAGATATGAGTTTGACAAGCTGACCTCTCGACTTGGTTTCTCCATTTTCTTGCATGTATAAGCTATTTCTAGGTTAAAAACCATCCCATGGAAAGTTTATCTAATTTAAAAATCTTATACATATATAAAAACACTACAAAAACATGTTCCAACCATTTTGATAGCTCATTAAGGCCTATAAATGCATATTGGCCCCCAATTGGCTTCAAGTCTCCTCAAGGCCTAATGGGCTTGGCATACCCCCTATAATTTTGGGTCATTTGGACTATTATAACATTATCAAGATGGATTATTAAAATTTAAAAACTTCATTCACACTCACCAATCAATCACATGACCTCTCAAAAACTCATTTTCATCCTTTCTCTCTCATTTGATATTAGGCCTAGTGGGAACTCACCTAATTTGATTATATATATGCGTAATTAGGTCATTTTGGAGGATTAGAGATTAATTTTAGTGTTAATTATCATCCATAAATTTTCTATACTCATCAGCCAATTTTCATTTAATATAACAAGACTTCAACTTAAGTTCTTTGCTCATTTTGACATCCTTTACATGTTTAGTGAAAGTTTTGATTTTCTTGAGTGGTTAATCCCCATGGAAAAATGAGAGTTTTTGGAGTTTTATAAGGTTTTAATGACAATTTATAACAATTTAAAGGTTATAATCCCTCAATTAAGTACCTAACCAACTCAACTTGTCTAAAAAAGAGGGCAAAACCCCCTATTTTCTTGCATTTTTGTCCAAATCCACCTCTAGGTAACCTTTCCAAACCAATTTCATGTTTATACATTACCTAAAAATGTTCCAAACATTTAATTAATTCTTATTGATCTTTGCAAACCCTTAAAACCCTACTCTTATAAATATTTTTTACTTTTACTTATTGAGCCAAGAACCTTCTTAGGAATCTGTACAGACCGATGCTTGCTTGTTGGATGAGAAAAGGAATTTGAGTACCTTATCAAGGACTTGTGCATGATATATAACCTATTTTATCATATTTAATTATCTTATATCATTTTGACCTTCCTTTCCTCTCTAGATAGTTCATACCTAATTGTAACCCTTATTTGCATAGACCTTACTGCACATGAAAATAGGGGTTTAAGACCCTATGAAATCTTGTTTACTTCCTTGAAAATTTATTATGAACTTTTATACATTCTCATTTAGGTAATAACTCATTCTCTTTGGCATGACTAATCTTTTATTCACTATACCCATGCACTTCATAACCAAATTGGGCCCCTATTTATACCTTAGTTGGGATCCCATGCTTGTAGGTTGAAATTGGACTATATTGAGGCTTATAGGACTGAGTGATGATTTTTTTAGACCTTCTTTGTGGATCAATAAGGTCACAAATGTTTTTATCATTTCATTATATCAACCCTCACCCTTATAACACTTCCCATGGGCCTTATTCCTCAAGAGTTGTAGTTGACTGTGTTGAGAAATATGGACCCTTGATGTAGATGTATATGGTCTAAAAAGGCCTTATTTGAAGTGCATAAGGAATCCCATTTTGAGTTTTAAGGGTAATAAAATAATTTAAATAAGTTAAAAAAATTAAAACACCTAGACCATAAGCTAACCCCTACCTGTCTTTCAAAACTCTACTTGACTACATTTTCATGCCTTAAGCATGGTTATAGGTCAACATTTTCAAATGGGAGAGCATATAAAAGTATCTATAGGATCAGAATCCATATAATAATTTAATATTTTTATCTTCATAGTCCATCAAACTCACATAATTATCAAACTCATGATAAATACACATATCCATAGTCCTTACCCTTGATTGGTTGTATGTGTATCTTCTTAGTTCATTTTTATGGACTGTAAGTGGTGCATGGGAGGTCATACATGACCTATAACTACCTTTTATGGTATCTTAGCCATTTTTCATATCAATTAACTAGTTGATATATCATAGTCATGATTGAAATTTTTGTTTGCTTTTTAGATGCCAAAAGACCATCCAAGATTCCAAATCTATAGACGCTACTAAAGGAATTCAGTGCATTTATAAGCCATTTTGAGGTCTCAAACAACACATCCTCCAATGAAAACTAACCTCCTTACTTGTAATGGATATTTTATATGTTAGGGTATATAATATCATCCAATTTAGGAGTTTAAAGAGTTATTTTCATCATGTTATAAGATATTCCCAAAACCCTATAGACCTCTATTTCACTCTTTTAGGTATAAGAGTTGTGAAAAAATAGTCATCCCCTTTTAAAGTAAGCTTCACTTTGATATTATCAAGTTGGCCCTTAAAAATATTTTCCATGTTCCCTCCTACCATCAAGGTCTTAAAGAAGGTTAACTCGTCAATCCAAACACTCTCAAATGGATTCTTGGCTCTTTATTTAGGCCACCTATAGGTGGTAACTTTCAATACAAAGGGAGATCTAGTTTGGAAAATGGTTATAAAATTAATCTCATAAATCATCATAGGATTTCATAGGTTAAAGTTTTCTCTCAAATCTTCAAATGATCTCTTCACCTCTTAAGAAGGTTAGAGACCACACTAAGGTTTTGATAATGTCATCATAGAGGCTGTAGGTTAAAAATAGACTATATATAGTAGTAATGTGTGGACTTGGGTTAAAAAATGCTACAGAACATCTTCAATACCAATTAATTTGTCTTTTAAACCTTAAAAACATGAAATTCATTAAGGACACCCTAAAACTAGCTTCAACACATTTCTTCAAACTTAAAATTGATGTGTACACTTGGGGTAGAGCAATAAAGAGCATCAAATGACTATTTGGGTGTCATGGTGCTTTTAAATCATGGGAATGGATTGGGTAATGAATATTAAAGTTTTGGAGGAAATAAATAGGAGTTTTAAAACATAAATTGGAAACCAACACCACCCCTTGGAACTTCTTACAAAACATGCCAACCTAAAAGTGATGAAAAACTACCCATAACTCACAAAATTGCATCCTCCTTAAAATTGAGTTTTTTTCCTCATAAAGACTTTATGAAACATTACAAAAAGTGTATGAATAATTATATGGTAAATCTAGTGATATCTGGAAGAAATCTTAGCAATTGGATTATACAGACTTGCCTAGAATGAAGGAAAACCTGAAGGGTACAAAAATGAGTAGGTAATTTTGCACACTCCACTTTGAATGGATGGTTCATGAAGAAAAGTTAAAAAATAATATAAATACTTATATTTATTTTAATGTACTAGAGTTTAAAATATTCCCCCAAGATAATTCTACTTGAAACCCTTTCTACTATTCGTACCAAGTAGAAACCTGCAAGTCACTTCTTTATGCCAAGAAGGATGGAAAAGAGATGGAAAGGTTTTGATAAATAAATTGAACTTACAGATAAAACAAAGTGTGGAGATGAGATTTAAGAATATTTATAGATGTTACATGGCCTCCTCACATGTGGTACTCTTACCAATAATCTTTATAAGTGTCATTTTCCTCTTTTTTAGCTGATTCCTATAGTTTCAGTCAGGAAGCCTAAAATTATCTGATTTAACTAACATTTAAAAAATATAAACTGACCTATTTGATGTTTTACATGAAATTGAGACACCTAATAACCTTGGTAAATGTGCCAAATACATTAACGACTCTTAAAATGACATAAAATGATCCCTAATGGACAAATTGGCTAATGTGACTAAGACTAAAGTTAATTTGACCTCAAATTAAATCATATAATAAGTAATAATACATATTAAAACATATTATGATCCCTTAAAAATTTTAGAACTAAAAATTTTGCCTAGGTGTGCCCAAATTTGACTAAGAAGTCAAATTTGGTCAAAAAATGGTGACTCATAGGGGTAATATGACTACTATACTAAGGACCAGTAGCCTTATCTGACCAAGGTCCAATGGATTAAATCGATTATTGAATAAAATTAGTAATTAAATTTCCAAAACAAATAAAAAACAAGCATAACACACCATCAAAACAAGACACAAGATAAAACTCACACTTATGCATAAGCACTTAGGGAACACAACAAAAGCAAGAAAATATGTACAAGGGGAGAGGATAAAAATAGTAACAATGTTTGAGATATATCAAATTAGCTGGGATATGAATTTACTTTCCATCCAATCTTGAAAGTTGGAAGGCATTATGTTGCTTGCATTGCGTGATCACATATGGACCACTCCACAAAGCATCAAACTTTGTGTGTCTTCCAGGTTCAGATCTATCTTCATCCCATTTTAGGATAATGTCTCCATCCTTAAAACTTATTGACATGGATTTATTGTCAAATTATCTCTTTTTTTTCTCTTGTTGAGTTCTCATAGTTTGTATAACTTGATCTCTTGTCTCCTCAAGCTCCATCAACTCACATAACCTAAATTTTATGATTTCATTCTCCATCAATTGGATTATATAGATAAGGTGCAAATATGGTAACTCAATTGAAATAGGTAATATATATTCTCTCCCATAAACAAGTGTGTATGGTAAATTCCAAATTGCTCCCTTTGGGGTAATCCTATTAGCCTAAAGGATTGTCTTCAACTTAGAATGCCAAGTCATTTGATTATCTTCCATTTTCCTCTTTATGATTCTGATTAGATTATTGTTTTTGGACTCATATATTCAATTCCTTTAGGTATAATATTTGGAAGAGGTGATAAGATAGATGCCATGCTTCAAAGTCCATTCACTTATCCTTATTCCAAGGAAATCCAATGCACTATCTAAAATTATTTTTGAAGGAGCCCCAAACCTTGTTACTATACTTTCACTAAGTTTTCATTTTCTTCCTTGAGAGCTATCTCCTCCACCCATATATTAAATTAATCTATATTAGTCAACACCCACTTGTGACCAACACTAGAAGGTGGATTGATTAGGCCTATGAAATCCAAACCCCATTACATGAAGGGTTGCTTAACTTGGATTGGATGAAGAGGCAAGGAAAAAATATATTTTCTTACATAAAAAAGAACACACTTTTGAAATTTTATTACTCAAGCATGTGTGTCCTTGAAAAATCTAGGCCAAAAGTATCAATCCCTTATATTCTTAGTAATAATGGTTCTTGGAGCAAGGTGACCACCAGCCAATCCATCATGAAACTCAAGTAGTAATTTGTCAATTTGATCTGAATCTATACACCTCAATAACACACCTAAAAATTCCTTTCTAAATAACACTCCATCAATAAGTACATAAGGAATGTATTTCAATCTAAAGTACCTTCTTCTAGCTCTATCAAGACCTTATGGACACTCACTAGTTTAAAGAAAATGAATCATATCATGTTTCTAACTCCTCATGGGTGAATATATAGTTGTCATAGGGTCATTAAAAAGTTCCAAAACAACCTCATTTTTATCCTTCAAGTCTGAAGCAGGATGCTAACATAACCCTTTTCCTTTCACTACCTTAGTCGTCTTTATTTCCACATCATATTCCATCACTTTTGTGATCTAACCCCCCTCTTCTCATTCAAATCCCTACTCAAGAGAATGTATTTGACACTAGGATGAGGTAAAAATATGTGAATCTTTTTATTGTATAACATATACCTAAATTTATTTAAGATCCTAATAATTGAAAGTGATTGCTTCTCAACATAGGTATATCTTACCTCATAACCTTCAAAACCTTGACTAAATAAGTCAATAGGCTATTCTAAATTTTCATCATTCTCTTTAGTAAGCATGGTAGATATTATCTCTTCATTTCCAAAGGTATACAAATTGAAATATTTGGATAAATTAGGACTTGCAAGATTAGGAGCTTGGACAATGGCTTCTTTGATCTCTTCAAAACTTTCCTTCCTTATTTTCCAAGTGAACACTTCATACATACTTAGCATGGAGGTTAAAGTCTTAACCAAGTTACAAACATTATTAAGGAATCTCCTTATGAAATTTATTTTCCCAAAGAAACTTTTCAAATCTTTCTTATGTTTAGGTAAAGACAATGCCACGATGGCACTCACCCTTTCAAGATCAATGGATAAGCCCTTCTTGGAGAAAATATGTCCTAAAAGTTTGCCTTTATGAATAATAAACACACATTTATTTGGGTTTATATAGATACCAAACTCTCTAAACCTTTCAAAAATCTATCTTAGGTGATTCAAGTGATCATTTCTGTCCTTGGAGAAAACTATTATATCATCAAGATACACTAATGCAATGTCATTGATTAGACCCTAAAAATCCATATCCATTACAAATTTAAATGTATCTCCAGAATTGGACTATACAAAATACATTTTATTATAATAATATTTACCTCATTTAGTAGTGAAGTTTATCTTATATTGGTCACTTTCCTTCACCAAAATTTGATTATACCTAGAATACCCATCAAGAAGAGAAAACCTCTCACAACCTACCAAAATTTGTAAGATTTATTCCATGGAAGGGAGGGGATAATGGTCATTTAAGGAAACTATATTAAAGTCCCTAAAGTCAACACACAACCTTATATACCCATTCTTATTTGTAATAGGGAGTAAGTTCACCAATCGAGATGAATGCTTGACAAGAAAGATGATTGTAGACTCAATCAACTTAGTGATTTATTTCTTCATGAGGGGTTCAATCTTAGGATTGATTTTCATTTGTATTTGATTAATAGGCTTGGAATTTTCATCTATATCTATGTTTTGTTGAGATAGGCTTGGATCAAAACCCTTCAATTCACTATACTCCCATGCAAATACATCACTAAACTCCTTGCATAAATCAATAAAAGCATGTTTTTCATGACTAGTGCATACTTTTCCAAGTGAAAGTAACTTATCCTTAAAGATTTATACCTTCTCATAGTTATCTTGTTTGGTATACATACTTACCTTTTATTTATTTATCTAGTCATCCTCACTAAATATGCTCTCAAGAGTAACTAGGCCTTTAGGAAGCTTGTTGGATCTCAATTAGACAATCTGTCATCCATATTATTGTTGTAGTTTGGACTGATTATTATAAGAAAACTTAGCCTCCTCTTATATAAAAAGATATATTTTTTGGTCACTATCAAACACTTTCCAATTAGTGACATTATCTAGTATGGAAGGCCTTACAATTACCTTGAGATGTGGTTGGTTCCTATCCTATTTTATCCCTTCTGAAACATCAAACTGAGCTCCAATTAATTTCAACCTATCAGCATTATTATTGTCCTCTCTTGGGATATATGTGATGTTGAAATAATTAAAACCTTCTACAATATCCCACACTCTATGCTTATAAGACTTAAACAAAGAGTTCTTGGTCAAATTATACCTCCTCACTTGATTCACAACTAGCTCTCTCTCACAAAACACTTGTAACTCTTTGATACCTCTTTTCCTTGCCCATTCAAGGCCATGAATAAGGTACTCATATTATGCCACATTAAAATTACATGAGAATTGAAATATGAAAGTTGAATAGTACCTTTATTTAGAGGGTGAAACCAACATTGCTTTGCCACCTACCCCAATATTAATTTTGGACCCATCAAAGAAAATCTGCCATAAACCATTCACTTTCTTACTTGGCTTCACTAAGTTGGGTATGAAATATTCATCCTCATGAATATAATACACCCCAAGACCAACTTCCTCTATGAACTTATAAGTATCATTCTCATAATTCTCATGTCCTCATTCATCTAAGTATAAATCAGAAACTCCTTCAAGGGAAGATGTTGGAGATTGGTTAATGTGGAGTTCCTCTTCATCAATGATGGCATAGTTGACATTTACAACTTTATGTGTGTAAGGTTTCAAATGACTATGATTAATAGGTTCTGATTCAATATTAACCTTAGTGCCATACTTTGTCCTAAACCCCATATAAGACCAATTAGCTACTAAGTATCCACCTATCTTAGTTTTAAACTCTCTTGATAAGAAAAGGGTAAAGTATGGAGGTAAATATACCATAACCACATCATGAGGAATAGAAAAGGTAGGATAATCATGAAGGATCAAATTAAAATATTTAACTACCCCCAAATTCTTGGTTGGTGATCCATCCAATTTTAAGATTCCCTTAGTCATTGGCTCATATTTTAGGCCTAGTTTATTTTATATACACTTGGGCATAACTGAAGTACTAGCCCCACTATTTATGATGAAATTATGAACCAATAAATCATTACTAATTATAGATAGGTATAAATTAAGAGTTTTTAATTATTTTAAACTTGACCTTCTATAGGTTGAGTTCCATTAACTAGGACAATGTTTTCATTCCTAGATGAGCCCACTTGCTTACCTAATCCTTGAAATTATATTTGGATCATATATTTCTACATTGGTATTATCAAATAATACCATAATGAGATGTTCATGTATAGCTTCATCATCTGGTCTAAAACATTAATTGAAGAATTGTTTACCTTTTGGGGCTCCTTAGGAGCACTAACTCCTTGTGGTGTAGCTTGAGAAGGAGGGTGAATAGGAGTTGTCTTCACATTATAAAATTTTTGAATTTATTACACTCTAGGAGATGAATTTGAAACACTTACCATTGGATATGAAATGGGGACCAAAATAGGTCCTTGATTTTATCCTTATTACTCTTCAACAACCATTTTCTTGGAACTAGTGTTAAAGGCAACACTAGCATTCATATTACTTGGATTCCCCAAGTGATTAGTAACACAAAAATCCTCTTCAAAATGATTTATGATGGTAAAATAAGATTGTGGTTGACCATTCTCCACCCCAATTTACATTGGTCCTTCAAAACCTGAAACTTGGAAATATTAATTGCCTTGCATTGCCATGGTTTGGTTGTGCATTTCATTTACATAAGCAACTTGTTCTTGACTTTGATCAAAATATGGATAGCATGATTGTTCTTGAACCAAGTTATTTTTAGTGGCAATAAGAGATTTATAATATTATGGAGCATTCATATTATATATTTGATAAGACCTAACATGGTTGATTTGACATTGTCCTTGCATGTTTCTTTAAAAAGGAGGTCTATTGGTTTGTCCAAACTAATTATAGAGTTGATATGGCCTATAACCTTTAGATTGTTTCCTTTTGAGGGAAACCAACTCATTATTGAAATTTTGGATCACAATTTTAACTTTATGGATCTCATTTTGAGGATAAATGGCATGGCTTTCTTGATTAGGCAAAGGAGCTAAAATGGGCAATACAACTTGGATAGGAGGTTATAATTTAGGGAATAGTGGCATTGGTGGTCTAGGACATATTTTTCCTACTTAAATAAGGAAATTCCTAGAATTTATGGTTATGTCATAGGCAAAAGTTAATGCATTCCCACTCATGGATTGAATCATCATGACAATGTCACTATTCAATGCCCTTAAACTAATAAAAGAAGGCATAATTTGGAGTAGGCCTCACAAGGGTTGGGATTCTATCCCATGTCTTTTGAAACCTAGTGTTAAAATATTGAAACAATTCTTGTGGTGGCATATTCATAGTGGTTATGAACTCAACTAGTAATAGGTGATCACTTTTCTCTTTAAACCTCTTAGATAAAAGGTCTCCTAGCTCATCCCATGTAGCAATGGAGCTGTGAGGTAAAGTTCCATACCAATCTAAGGCTTTCCATTTGAAATATAATGCTAAAAAATTGATATAAAAATTATCATGAGTAATGTTATGAATTTTACAAAAGTTTACCATATTCCTAATATGCTTAGTAGGAGTGGTAGGACCTTCTCCACTAAAGGATGGAACAGTCTTAAGGGTTGCTCCTCGAATTTGGTCATATTGGGGAAGTTTTAATGGAGATGACCTAATGAAATACATAAAATGGGAAGGCCTATACATATTTTAGTGTGAATCAAGTGTACTAGGATCTTAACTCAAAAATAACTTGGACTTTTTAAACATAACTCTCTTGAAGAAGGGTGGATGTTCACAAACCTAAACCTTCTAGCAGAATATAAGGGTAATTATACAAACTCAAAAGGTAAACTTTGGTATAATCCCTAGTGGTCACATTTTTGATGAAAATTAATAAATGATCATCAAATAAAGAGTTGAAAACTTTAGTGGACTCATCAGGTACTGAATCTAGATGCTCTTATAACTACAACTATGCCAAGACTAATACCAATCTTGGACAATATTCTAGGACATAGAGTCCCATCGAGCATACCAAAATCTATTGAAACTTGTATTTTAACCCTTAAAGATATGCATATCTATCCTCATCTAAGTGTAATAATGGAAACATCCATTTTTCTATGGGTGATAATATTGAGAGATGAATCTATAGAAGGGGTGGTTCCCTTGATGCACTCTTTGAAGCACTTCTTTACCTATCATCTTGTGGATGAAAAGGGTTAATAAAAAAACTAAGAAAACCAAAAAATGTGATGTAAAAATGTTTAATATCCTCCCATTTGACTGAATATCTACTACTTACAGACAAACAAAATCCCTCTCATAGAAAACTCACAACTTAGGATGCATTGTCACATCAATGTTTCATATGTTAGATTCAAGAAGGTATTTGATACTTAAGAGGGTAATGTATGATTATATTAAGGGATAAAATAATAATCCACTTATAATACACCTATACACTTAGAAAATAATACTAACAAAGACTTATAGCAATACCCTTTCTACACATTTGGTAGACAATTAAGAGTAGCATGCTAGAAAAGAAGATCTTTCACTAGACAAGACCAACAAGATTAAAATAAATACTTAATAGTGTATAATTTGAGTGGGAAAATCACTTTTATATTTATTGAATATTCTTTCAAGTAAAAAATTTTCTAGAGGTTCCCCATTAACCGATAAAGGCTACTAAAAAGAAGCAAAAGAGTCCATATTTATAACTTTTGAGAGAGAGGGAAAGCAAATGAAGTCCAAAGGTCACTTGGACATGTGTAAATCTCAAAAAAAGAATTTAAATTTTAATTATAAAGATTCATGAGTCAAAACATGCAAAGTCAAGAGGTCCAATTGTCTATATAGGCCATGAAAATTGTGAAAAGTGGTATAGAACTCTCAATCCTGGCATATAAAACTACCTTCATAATATGTATCTATTTTAACATCCCACCACTAACTATGGATACATATAATGATTTTTATGAGATGTTAGGCATTTAATTATTTAATTACATGCATTGTTACTAATCCTAATCATTTAAAAACTTTTGGAAAGAAGCAATCACTACCTGTAGTCTTAAAAACTCTCTTTTCTACTACCCTTCACATTTGTCTTTAAAAATTATTTAAATTTACTATTAAAATACATGAGGTGGATTGAAATAAACTTTTAAATAATATCCATGGCATTAGACCCATCAAATTCACCTTAAAGGAACATCTAATTGAGGTTTCTACACTTTTTTCACCCTTATATTTACCATGCAAGTTTTGATTAGCTAAAATGAGAAATATATTTAGGACACTTATTGAATTTTACATAGAATAAAATTACTATATGGATTTATAATATGTCCTTATATTCAATATATAATTGACTACATCTCCTCAAACCTCATATAACCTAAAAAACATAGAAAATGATAATAAAAACATTATTTTACATGTTGTCCATACATTTCCATACATATGCTTTACATTTTTGAGAGATTGAGAAGGTCTTATCCATGATATAATAGGTTTAATTTTTAAACTATGCCATTAAGGTGGTTATCCAAGCTCATTTTCCTCATCTAGTCATAACCAGGGTTTTAGTAGGGTTTTATGTAGTATTAGGTCTTAAGCTTTGTTCATAAAACCTAAAAATTGAACCTACCTCCAAATTATACAATTTTTACGTAAAGGTAACCTATTAACATCACTTAATCCCTTTTTCCCATTCATATCCTTGGAAAAGATATGAGTTTGACAAGTTGACCTCTCAATTTGGTTTTAAGATTTTATTGCATGTCTGAGCTATTTCTAGGTTAAAAACCATCATCATACAAGTTTATCTACTTTAAAAGTCTCATACATATCTAAAAACACTACATAAACATTTTACAACAATTTGGACAACTCATCAATGCCTAGAAATGCATATAGACCCCCAATAAGCTTCAAGTCTCCTCAAGGCCTAATGGGCTTGGCATACCCCCTACAATTTTGGGTCATTCAGACTACTATAACATTATTATTATGTATTATTACACATTTTAACACTTTATTCACACTCACCAATCCATCACATAATATGACTATATGCATGAGCAATTAGGCCTAGTTGGAACTCACTTAATATGACTATATACATGAGCAATTAGGTCATTTTTTAGGGTTATATATTTATGTGAGTTTTAATTATCCTCCATAAATATTACATACTCATCACCCAATGTTATTTTAAGATCATGAAGCTTCTAATTAAGTTCTTTGATCATTTTGTCATCCTTTACATGTTTGGTCAAAGTTCTGATTTTTTTGAGTGGCTAATCTCTGAGATAAAATAGAGAGATATATCCCTTATCCCCATGAAAAAATAAGATTTTTTTTAGTTTTATAAGTTAATAATTAGTATCTATACCAAATTTCAAGGTCATACTCCCTCAATTAGGTACTTAACCAACTCAACTTGTCTAAAAAAGGGGCTAAAAACCACTATTTTCTTTTATTTTTGTCCAAATCCACTTGTAGGTAACCTTTACAAACAAATTTCATTTTTATATGATTACTATACATGTTACCAAAATTTAATTAATTATTATTGAGATTTTTCAACCCTTAAAACCTTCCTCCTATAGATATTTTTTTACTTTTGCTTATTGAGCCAAGAGCCTTCCTAGGAACCTGTACTAACTGATGATTGCTTGTTGGATGAGAAAGGGAATTTGAGTACCTTATCAAGGAATTTAGAATGATATATAACATATTTAATCATTTTGTAATCATTGTGACCTTGCTTTACTCTCTAGATAATTCATACCTCATTGTAGCCCTTGCTTGCATAAACGTTATTATAGGTGAAAATAGGGGTTTAAGACCCTATGAAAACTTCTTTACTTCCTTTAAAAGGTATTATGAAATATAATATATTATCATTCAGGTAATTATTATTTATATTTTTCATTACTAATATTTCATTCAATATACCTATGCACTTCATAACCAAATTGGGCCCCTGTCTGCACCTTAGCTAAGATCCCCTACCTACAGGTTGAAATCAGAATACAAAAAGGATTATAGGACTAAGTGATGATGTTTTTATAACTTCCTTGTGGCTCAATGAGGTCAAAAATTTGTTTATTATTTCATTATATCAACCCTCACCCTCCTAATACTTCCCATGATCCTAATTACTCAAGAGTTGCAGTTGATTATGTTAAGAAATATAGACCCTAATGTAGATGTATATGGTCTAAAAGGGACTTATTTGAAGTGTATAAGGACTCTCATTTTGAGGTTTGAGGGTCATAAATTCATTTCAATAATTTAAAAAAACCTTAAAACACCTATGTGACAAGTTAACCCCTACTTGTCTTTCAAAACATTGCCTGACTACATTTTCATGCCTTAAGCTTGGTTATAGGTCAACATTATCAAATGGGAGAGCATATAGAAGTATCTATAAGATCATAATACATGTAATAATTTACTATTTTTATCCTCATATTCCACCAATATCACATTATGATCAAACTCATTATAAATACACGTTTTCATAGTCCTTACCCTTGACTAGTTGTATGTGTATCTTCTTAGTTCATTTATACAGACTATAGGTGGTGTATGGAAGGTCAGACATGACCTATAACTTAGTATTATGGTATATTAGTCATTTTTAATATAACTTAACTATTTTATCTATCATATTCATCAATTAAATTCTTATTTGGTTTTTAGATGCCAAAAGACCATCCAAGCTTCCAAATCTGTAGATGTTACTAAAGGAATTTAATGTGTTTCTAAGCCATTTTGAGGTCTCAAACAACACATACTCCAGTGTTAACTGACCTCCTTACTTGTTATGGATATTTTATATGTTATGGGGTTTAAGAAAATCAAATTTATGAGTTTTAAGAGTGATTTCCATCATGCTAGAAGATATTCCCAAAACCCTATAGACATCTATTTCACTCTTTTAGGTACAAGAGCCTTGAAAACATAGTCATCCCCTTTTAATGTAAGCTTCAATTTAATATTATCAATTTGGACCTTAAAAATATTTTCCATGTTCCCTTCTACCATAAAGGTATTAAAAGGGTTAAATCATCAATCTAAACACTCTCAAATGGCTTCTTGGCTCTTTATTTAGGCCACCTATAGGTGGTAACTTTTAGTACACAAGAAGATCTAGTTTGGACAATGGTTATAGGATGAATATCATATATTAACATAGTATTTAATAGGTTAAAGGTCTCTATAGAACCTCCAAATTGTCTCTTGACCTCTCAAGAAGGTTTAAGACCACACTAAGGTTTTGATGATGTCATCATAGAGGATGTAGGTGAAAAATAGACTATATATAGTAGCAATGTGTGGAACTGGGTTAAAACATGATAAGGAACATCTTCAAGACTAATAATTTTGGAATGTAAACCTTAGAAACATGAAATTAATAAATAACACCCTAAAACCAACTTTAAGACACTTTTTCCAACCTGAAAGTGATTTGTGTACACTTGGGGTAGAGCAATAAAGAACATCAAGTGATTGTTTAGGTGTCATGGTGTTTGAAAATCATGGGAATGCCTTTAGAAATGAATATTAAAGGTGAAGAGGAAAGAAATATAAGTTTTAAAACATAAATTGGACACCAACACCACCCCTTAGAATTGCTTACAAAACATGCTAACCTGAAAGTGATGAAAAACTACCCATAACTCATTAAACTATATCCTCTTGCAAATTGATTTATTTTCCTCATAAAAAATATAATTAAAATTAAAATAAGTGTATTAATAATATTATGGGATATCTAATGATATTTTAAATCAATTGCAGTAATTTGTTTGTATGGACTTGACCAAAATGAAGGAAAACATGAAGGGTGCACAGATGACTATGCAATTTTGCATAGTACACTTTGAATGGATGGTTCATGAAGAAAATTTAACCAATCCTAAAAATTATTATATTTATTTTAATGTATTGGAGTGTATAATATTCCCCTAGGATCATTCTACTTGAAACCCTTTCTATTTTCCATACCAAGTGGAAACCTACAAGTCACTTCTTTATGCCAATAAGGATGGAAAAGAGATGGAATAGTTTTGAGAAAGAAATAGAACTCAAAAATTTTAAAAAAACATGTATATTATCTTTAGGAATATGGATATAAGTTCCATGGCCTCTTCACATGTGGCATGGTTCCTAATAATCTGTACAAGTGCAATTTTCCTCTTCTTTAGTTGATTCCTACAATTTTAGTTAGGGATCCTACAATTATCTTATTTAAATGACACTTAAAACATCTAAACTTACCTCTTGGACGTTTTCCATGAAATTGAGACACCTAGGCACCTTGGAAAATGTTCCAAATGCATTAATGACTCTTAAAATGACATAAAATGACCCATAATGGACAAATTGGCTAATGTGACTAATACTAAAGCTAATTTGACCTAGAATTAAATCATATAACAAGTAATACACCATATTAAAACATATTATGACCCCTTAAAATGTTTAAAACCAAAAATTTTGCTTAGGGATGCTCAAATTTGACCAAGAAGTCAAATTTGGTTAACAAATAGTTCCATTTGTTAAAATTGCATGAAATTTGGTATCAAGCTTAGGTATGACCTATGATAATATATTTTAAATGTTTAAAGATAATATTTTATTTTTCCATATATATTTATGTAAATTTAGAGGTCTATGTGCAAACAAGTGTCTATGTGGCCTAAAAGGCCTAATCGAGAAAAAAAAGGTGCTTGAAAATATTGCTATGTGAAGTTTATTTTTGGGTATAGAAGTTATAAAGGGTGATATTTGATGTTTAAATTGTAATAACTAGAAACTAATACATTAAATTTAATAATAATTGAAAACCTATTTAATCTAAAAACCTTTACTAAAGGATTGAGTTGATATTTTGAAGAGTTTACATATTGAGTCATGAGTGATAAAGGACCAAAAAGAGAATAGAGAATGTAACAAGAATAGGGAAGTCCAAGGAGAAATATTAAGAATTATTAAGACATTATAATTTAAAAAAAGGTTATAAAAACCTAAAGAATCATTTAATGTATAAGGTACTAATAGTCTAGTGTTCATGAAGGAAAATAAGGAAGTGTATTTTGATCAATGTCAAGTGTGATAAAAATTGTATAACCTCAGGATCATTTTTGGTATCAGAGTGAGAGTATCATTGGGAAGTAGGTCAATAATATTTACAAAAACCAAGTACAAATTTTATTATTGTTTTCAGTTGTGTATTTTATTAATTCTTTGAAATTATGATGAATGTTGTTTGCAAAGATTATTCAAAGAATCTTATAGGTTGATTGTAAGATAGTTGGTCAGGTAAATTGAAATCCAAGAGAGGTTTGAGGAGAGAGAAAGAGATAAATAATATCAAGAGAATAGATCATAGTGATTTCTCAAATAAATTTATCCAAGGATATGGCTTGGATAAGGAGGGATCAAGGTGGAAAAGACTTGCTTAAAGAGGAGAAAGGTGAAAGAGAATTGCTTAAGGTGGAGTAAGGTGAAATAGATAGTGCTCTAAAAAGAGAGATAATAGATAAGATGAATATTTGGTCAAGATAATGACATAATTTATTTCGTCATTGGTTATGATGATGGAGGTTATTTAAGATATTCTTAGAGAAAGAGAACATAAAACATAAATAGAAAGAAAAGAAGGTGATGATAGACATCAAGGTCAATTGGTACCTTTGCAAGCAAGGATGAATGAGAGAGAAAATATAGAGGTGGTTTAAGAGAGAACATAAGTGTATGTAATATCAGGTCAAGAATGCATGGAAGTGTAGCACCATGTAAGGGAGGTTAGACCATTTGTAGATGGTAGAATGAGAAGGGATGAAGGTCTTATGAGACATGTACCAAGAAAAAGATTTTAGGGATTTAGTTATGAATTAAATAAGGGTATAAAGGAATCAATAAGGCATGAATTTTTTTAGAGGATATGAGGATTAAAAAGGGTGTCTTAATCACTCATTTATTACCTATTTGAATAGTACACACATTTGTACAAAAGGAAATACAACCAAGAAAATGCTACTAGACACTTAAAGAAAATAGGGTAGGAGATTGAATGGGTAAGGAAAATGCTAAGTAAAGTGTTGATTAAGGATTATGAGTTAAATGAGACCTTAATAAACATGATAAATTTATTGAAACATATAACATAGTAAATATAACCTCAAGCTATGACTTGTTGAAAGAGTTAAAGAACCATGTCAAAATTTGACTAACACATTAAGAGTAATCAAATTTGAATGATAAAAATGGAATTGTAGGTATTAGAATTGGTTTATATAGAGTATGTTGAGGTTTATAATTTATTTCAAAGGTTATTTAAGGTCTTATTTACCTCTAAATCACATATAAACACCTTCCAAATCTCATTTCACATCATTTTACAACTCTACCTACTTTTCTCTTAGTCTTACTAGCGCTATTTATGGACTTTTTGGCTTTGTATGGATAGGTGAAAGTGTAACTTGAGAAAATAAGTAGTGTTTCAAATACCATTTTCCAATCTCTAACTATTCTCAAATTTTCCAATCCAATCTCTTCTCTTTAGCTACCTTTCTTGGCTTATTAAGGTCATTATTACCTTGAATTAGGTCTCTTAGGTCATTTTATGTACCTATTTATACATAGGTCTATATAATATTAATTAAAAATAATTATTAACCTTAAAAAACACAAAATATGATAAAACCCTTCACAACCCAACTTTTCACCAAGTTTCACTAAATTTAGTTGGTAGAATCTCTAGATATGCATGAAACCCTAATTTAGGGTTTTTGAGGCCTGCACTAGCTTAAGAGTAAAAAACTCCATTATGAGAATATTTTAGGGTTTCAAGGAAAAAATTTGGTTTATTATAATTTTAATAACCTTTAAAAACTAATCCAAGCATTTTTTTACACTTCCCAATCCTCTATTAAGGTCTTTCAACACTAATTGCTCTTGACTGTGTCAACAAACAACTATCTACGGGACTGTGTTATGTATAATGAAATAAAAACTTATAAAAATAAAAACAAAACATAAATTAAACTTATAAACATTCAATAAACTTACCTATATTCTCTAAAAATACTTTAACAATGATTTCAAAGTCACTTCTTTGTAAAAAACATACTCTCAGTCTATTCTTACAACTATTACTACAGGAACATGGCTAGTATTTGAAACATTTATGAAAAAAAGGCTTATTATAAATTCTTGAGAATTGAAAACCTAAAATAACATTAATTAAATCCTTCATAAACATTGTATATAGTCTTATAGCTTTCATTATTGATCATCTTTATAAACCTAGTTTGCAAATAGAGTAACCCATAAAAATTAGGGTTTGAGTAATAGTATGTTTAAACACCAGATGTATTTATTAATATTTATTATATTATTAACTTAAAAAAAATTGCAATTTTTTTCAATAAATCTTTATAATCACTATAAATTTCATTTGATCATCAAATTTTAAGCTATAGTTTATAAATAATCATAATACATAAACAAGGTCTATGTTATCCCCTTCAAGAATAGGGGTATATCCTTTCTCTATTCCTTGAGTTATATCTAAAAAAATAATTAAACTTTAAAAATACATAGAAATAAATCCATTTTAATTCTTTCAACAACACATTGCATGCAAATTTACAACAAAAATAATGACCTTCAAAATAGAGGCCTATCTTCCTTTCTTAAAAATAGAGGTTATATGAACATCAAAACTCCTTCATACAAAAGTTTTATTCATCTCCAATTCACATAATTCAAATGGATTCTATATCTTAATCTAAAACTAACTCCAAAAACTTCCTATAAAAGTGCATAACTACTTTTTAAATTATTCCACTGAGAGGTCTCTTTCCACCTTGCATTTTCTTGATTGTTCTACATACCATATAGTGTCTAAAACCATAAAAATAGGATCATGAACATTTATGACCTCATACCATCAAAAAAACCCTATACATGTGTAAAAAATCTTGTGACCTTCACTAATTCACAAAATTACTTATAAGAAGGCATAAAGTTTCAAATTTTCAAAAACAACTTTTGGTAGGAAAAACACAATGTTTCTATCTAATTTTTGCTTTTTCCTAAGTGTGAAAAGTAAAAAATAGTTATGGAGGTTGTGGAAGAATAACTGTTAAAGTGTGCACATTGGATCCAAGTGATTGTGGAGGGATCCTCTTTGGCTTGGTAGGATGACCTGTAAATAAGAAAACACTTGATGGTTGAAGAAGATGGTATTGATGGAGCTTGAGGCAAATTTTGTAGAGCTTTGTTGCGTTGATATTTTATATTCCAAGATGATTATGACCTATAAAATTATGATATTATTCAAAAACATATAGTAAAATATTAAGAACCAAATACTAACTTCTAACTTAACCTTGGGTGAAGGAGAGGGGGGGGGTATTTATAGCATTTGATGTGAAGAAACATGCCAAGATAGAGGAATAGTGAATCAATTCAAATTATTTCTGAGTGTGGATCATAAATAAGTCAAGGATGAGTTTTTTTGGATTATCACCTTGATAATAAGTCTCCTATTTTGGTTGATGTGTCTCCCACCTTTCACATGAATCCAATTTTGAATGGGAATCATGCACATGGGTTTAAATAAGACTTAAAGACTTTTCACCACCCTTTCTTGTCTTCATCCAAAAACTTAAAGAGGTCACACATCAAATGTGGAACCATTTTCCATGTGGTGAATAAATAGTAAAAGAGGGGGTTGGTGGTAATTCTCATTTAGGTTGGTGAGTCTTCCACTTTGTACATGAGTCCATATTTGAATGGGAATCATGTACATGGGTTTGAATGATGCTTAAAGACTTTTCACCACCATTTCATATCTTCATTCAATCACTTAAATAGGTGCCACACCAAATTTGGTTCCATTTTACATGTTTTGCATGAATATTCAAAGATGGGGTTGGTGGGGATTCCCATTTGGGTTAAGAAGTCAAAAATGGGTGCTCTTTGTCTTTCTCAAAGCATAAAATATATAGGTATCTTATTTTGAAGTTTAATTTCATGTGTGAAGTAAAAATTCATGTTGAATGATGGCCTCCTTAAGGAAAATTTTCCATATTTTAATTGGGTGCTTATGATGCTTAAATAATGTCATTAATGACATTAGGAAAGGGTCTCAAGTGGGGTATGATGTCCCACATCAAACCACGTCATTTCTAAGCCATGTAACTTACTATATCACCTTCCATGTCAGTTACCATATCACTTTTCATGTCACATTCCAAGTCACATGCCATGTCACTTTCCATGTCACATGTCATGTCACTTGCCATGTCATCATGAATAGTGATAGTGGGTCCCATAGTGAATAGCGATAGTGAATAGTAATTTTGAATAGTAATTTCAAATAGTGATTTTGAATAATATTATGTGACTAGGGGAATAATTATTTGGTTACATTAAGAAGGGTTAGTTAAGGGTTAATAAGTCTTAAGGGGTTTGTAGGGGATCTCAAGGCATTTTGTCATTGAAAACTGTAAGTGTGTAGTTTTATAGTGTCTACATTTTGGCCATTTTTGTTATGTAGCTTTGAATTAACAAGTAGTAAAACAAAAAAAATAACTTAGTTGAAGGTTAGGGTGTTATAATTATGGGAAAAAGTGTTCCTCCTCAAATCAAAAGTCAATGAGGAAATTCCAAACTGGTTAGAGGTTTGATAAGCAGTTGATGGGGAAGAACTAGGTGGTGCCACAAGGTAACTGGGTATGTGAAATGCTAATGGGTGCATAAAATGTTATCAAGCATAATAGTCAAGATTGTGCAAAGACTAAAGATACTATTGTTCGTAATAATAAGGTTGGGTCCTAAGATAAATGATAAAGTAAATAGTCCCCAACATTGGTCATAGATGATCAAGTTAGTTGTATCAAGGCTCCTAAGAAGTGTCAGTGTTTACTCAAGTACCTAAGTTAGGAAGCACGCCCGGGAAAAATAAAAATGGTCTAATTTTTCAAATTCAAATGTTCAACATGGAAAAATTGGTCTCTATGGTCAAAAATACCAAAGCAAGGTCATCAAAAACTATGTGATAGGTTGGGTCAAAAGTGGCCAATGTCAAGGTGGTTATGGGAAAGTGGGTTGGTTGGTTAGAATGGGGTCATTGACCAGACTCCATATGCACTAGGAAAGTGGACACTACCTATATATTTCCATGGATATAATGTCCAAAATGAAATTTAGGCCTAATGTAGTTCTTCTAAGGTGGGGAGTGTTGGTTAACTTGGTTTCCCCAAGTTGATATCATGTATTTAGGTCTAATAGAAGGACGTTGGAGAAAGTGAAGTGCCAAAGGGTGGAAAATATGTCTATCAAAGAGTTTTTTATGGGTGTGGTAGAAATTGTGGATGAGATTACCTAAGATGTAGTTAGATGATGGTGTTAACTATGCAAAAATAATTTGTAATTATGGATAAGTAAGTTAAATCATAAAATTTCTACCACCTTTTTAAAAGAAAATAAAAGGGAGAAATATGCTTTATCAAGATTTAGAAAATCTAGAACTAGTCAAATTTCCATAATGATTTGATGGGTTCTTTCATCACCATCCAAGTAAGTTGGAATTGTGCACATGCCACAATAATGTCATTAATAGGCTATGAAAGGTTAGTATACAAGGGAAGCAAAGTAGTAGAGTTGGTATATGAGAAGTGGAAAAGATTTGAAACCTTGATCCTTGAGTCAGTGGGACCCCAAAATTAGTAAGTATTGAGGTTTGACAGAATTTTGAGAAAGATGTTGAGGGGTTTTGGAATATAGAGTGAGGTGAATAATAATAATATTAATTAAATGAGTGAGTAGGTTGGAGGAGGAATGTGATTAAAGAAAAAGGCTATTTCAAGGCATAAGAAGATGTAGTCTAGGAAGGGAGAATCAAGGTAAATTATTGGAAGGTAGGGTACATGAGAGGGTGTAGCTATCATCCCCATGTGGCTATCCCAAAACTTCCATTTGAAGGTGGTTTTAGTTTTGATTCTAACATCCTCGAAGGTTAGAGTAAAAGGGGTTTAAAATAGGCAAGATCAGAATAGGTAGGGAAGGAATTTTTATCCTAATGGCTTAATGATGCTCAGGCTTGCTAGTTGGTTTTATGAGCCCATGGTCCTAGGTAATTGTGTTATAGAGATATAGGATTTGTATATATCTCATAGTAAATGAAAATTAAGTGGAAAACCTTGGATTTCATAGCATGATAAAAATGGGTAGAGGGTTTAAAAGGAAAAAGGTGATAGGGAGGGTGAAGGGAGTAGCTGGAGAGGAACAAAAAAGAGAGTCTGAATGCAACACATAGAGGCATTAAAGGAAGAAACAAATGCCCCTAAAGTAATGAACTTGACCAAATTTCATGAATTAATGCAAGGGTGTGGAGGACACAAAGAATTAGATAAGGATATTTACATAGAAGTAGTAAAAATGGTGACCACACTCTAAAGAGGTAGAGGTTAAATTAGAGAACATAAGGGAGATCCAACAAGGGATGAGGTGAAGGTGGAGTAAGAGATGGATGGAGAGAAAATAATGAGGTCATAAATAAAGATGAAGGTGGAGAAGGATGGAAGAAGCCAAGAATGGTCCTATAGGTTAGGAACAACACAAAAGGGCATCAAGGGAGATGAAAAAAATGAAATGAAATGGAGAAAACTAAAAGGTAGAAGATGGTCAGAGAGATGCACTATAAAAGACATATTGGAGAATTGAAAAGGATGGAGAGAGAAGTGTAATAATCATGAATGGTAAGGGGAGGATTTTAAATATGGGAGGCCATGAAGGGTTTGAAAATAAGTCTAAAAATAGACCAAGGAGAAAATAGTTTGGTGATGAAAATGAAAAAAAATAAGGAAATATATATAAGAAAGAAAATAAGAGGAAAAAAGAGTGAAATGAGGGAAAAAAGGGATGATAGGAGAGTGAAGAAGCAGGTGGTATCTTGACCAAGTAAGCATGGATGATGATGGATAATGAATCAAAGCAAATGGTAGTTTTGGAAATGATAATGGGATGGAAAATGGGAAAGAGGTTAATAAAAATAAGGGGAAGCAAAGGATGGGTGGTTAAAAAGGTGAAGAGAGAAGGTAGGCATTAATCAACTTGTCATAAGAGATTGACAAGTTGAAGGGGTGATTAGAATATATTGTTAAGCTAAAAGTGGTGAGGTGGTGAAGAAATAGGGGGATGCAATGAAAGGGAGTGAAATGAAACTAAGGAATGAAGATTAGTGATGATAAGGACAAAAAGGAAGAATTGAAGTAGGGATACAAAGCATGGATAATCACATATATTGAAAATATAAATGAGTACTAAGATGGAAAGAAGAAAAGGGTATTGCAAAGGGAAAAATTAAAGAAGAGGAGGAGAAAAGAGGAAATTATGGAAGGCTTCTCAAAGGATAAATACCCAAGGAGAAACTAGTTGTGTAGAAAAAAATAAAAAGGATGAAAGGATGGAAAAAAAGCAAACAAGAGGAATGGAAAATGGGTAAAGTGGAAAGAGTGGAAGAATGGCAGAGAGTAGTGGTACACATAAAGAAAAAGTGAAAAAATATAAGAAACAAAAATCTTTCAAGATGCATAGTATGATGTGGAATGGGTGAGAAAAAGAGAGTGATAAAGAGGGTACAACAAATAGCTAAGGGTGAGTGGAGATGATGAGGATGGAGAAATAAGTTGAAAGGGATAAAGGAAAAGGTTGGAAATAAGGTGAAAGAGATTCAAAAAATTCAAAAGGTGGGTAGGTAAGTGAACTATGAATCACACACAAGGAAATATTATGGGGAGGCCAATGAAGTAGAGAAGGAGGTGGCTTTATGGGAGGTAAGAGGGACCAATTTGGAAGGTTATCAACCCATGTGTTAAAATAGATTAACAAGATGGAAAATTGGTTAAAAGAGTTTGAAAAGATGGAGGTAGGGACATGGTTAGGAGATAGGTAGATAAGTGGAAGAAATGAAATGAGGTGAGAAGGGAAAATAAAGTAAAAGATGTGGTCAAGCTGACCTCAATAATTGAGCATTGCCTACATAGTCCAAAAAGACCTCAGGTCAATGTAGTTCTCCTGACAATGGGGAAAAACTAAAGACAAAGTATTCAATGGTGTTAAAACATAAGGATTCTTATAAAATAATTCAAATATTCCTTGATGTAAGACACCCTAAGCAAGAGGGTGCTATTAGTAGTGGAAATGAGTGGGGAGAAAAAGTAGATGGGAATTAGTTGTTAGTGGTTGAACTACCCTTAGAAGTGGAGAAACACTGACATAGTTTATGGACATCATGCCAATGTAGTTCAACATGGGTTGGAAAATGGTACTCAAATTGGATGCCCCAATTTTATGGATCACATGGGTTGGTTTGGGCTGATGGAGAAGGTTTTGGGTTTTGGTGAAGGTGTTGGTGAAAGTCAATGGTGTAGATTGGTAAATAGTCACCATAGTAATCCCACATGCATTCAGAGGAGAAGACATGGATGGGAAGGGTAGCATAAATTAAAATGGAACATAATGTTAAGCACCACAAATGATCTTCAATGGAGCTAATCCAAAGAAGAGGTGCCTTTATAAGGAGGTTACACCTTTTCAAATTATGTGAGGGTATAAGTAAAATGATCACCTATCACAACCTTTGCATCCCTCTACTCTGGTTATTCTACTCACATAGGTATCATTGGTTGTTACCTCAGTATGCATCCCCTTGGATAGTGAGGGTTCCTTCCATAGATAGGATAATGGTCATGTTATCTAGACCTACATCTTACATAGTGAAATTATCTATCTATGGGGATGAATTTAGAAGAGGAAAATAGAGTATGCCCTTTAACAACCATTGAGATAGGAAACATTAAAAATGTGAGTTTAGGGAGCAATCAAGTAGAAGGATGGTTGAACAAAAATTCAGAGTCACTAGAAAATCAATGTAGTGCACAGGTAGGAAATATTGTATGTAGGGGCTTTAGGTGAAGCATGGATAGTCTAATAACTTTGTATGTGTCACGAGACTCCTAACACTCTAAGTAAAATATTACATATTTTGATGTAAACATGTATAAAATGTGTTAGATGCTGCTAGTTGAATGTTATGGTTATGGTTATGATCGGTATGGCTATTGTAATCTCACTTACTATAAAAGGAATGACTATTATTGTTATAATGTTAGATGGTACAAGTCATAGTGAAAACATCAACCATGCACATTAAGATAAGAAAAGGGATTGATGATTTTTTTTTGAAAAGGACTGAAAATAGACCCAAAATGAGATTGAATTAATGAATATAAGCCCTTCAAATTATTACATGAATAGTCGTTAGTTGATAAAAAAAATTGATCACAGGGTGTCAAGTAAGCTCTAAATCCCTTGATTTATAGATAGTTTAAAGGAGAGATGGGTGATAGGTGGTGTGAAAGGTAATGGGTGATATGCATGATAACCTCATATGAATTAGTTTTCCCCTTCTATAGGTGACCTAATAATGGTAACAAACAAGTCCATGTCGTATGCTAGATGTAGAATGGTCAATGTGGGAAGTCTATATGTGAAAACTAATTATGGTTTTCAATTTATTATGCTTCTTGAGAGCTGATTATGGCTTTAGAATTTGTTGTGATTGTGGGTCTTTTGATTTATTATTGTATATGGGAAGTTGATTGATGCAGGAAGATTTTAAAAAAAATTGCTCTACTTTTGACAAAGTTAACTTAGCCATCCTTCAAGGCAGTGGTCTAAGTTTATTATCTTTGTTTAAATTTCTTGATAGCTATCCTTAAAAGGAGTAGTCTACCTTACATTCAACAATTTTTATTTTATTTTTGGGTAGATATCCTTTGAGGTAATAGTCTAAATTTTTTGAGATATTGACCCAAATAATGTTTTGGTACCTAAATTGCTTTAGGATGTAATGTGTTTATACATGGAAAAGTCTAATTAGGTTTAGAGGTTTACTTTTATGAGGGTAAAAATTTAACATAAGGTCAATGACATGTGAAATGGTTTTGAGAGGAAATGACCATGTGATTTCATCCTATTTAGAGACAAAAAGTATCCATGAGAACCATGATATGGGTAGAGTTATGGTACCCATATTTAGGCTTTAGCTATGACTGTGATGGTTAATCACATGGTTCTATATTTTAATCTATTGTACTCAAAAGGAGAGGAGAGAGATATGTGAAGGTTAAAATATCATAATCAAGGGATGTGCTTAAGTTAGACAAAAGGGGTGATCTTGATCCTTCTTTAATAAAAATATAGACATAGATGTGAAGCGTTGAGGGGCTCAAGTTTTAGTTTGCCTTTGAGAAAGGACAAATGATAATCTCCTAATCCATAATTATGGGTAATGGTGTAGGGTCCAAGCCAATCTAAATAAAGCTTGCCTCATTTAATTTTCTCTATGTTGGTCACATGTCAATTTTCCTTTAGGATGAGGCCTCCAATATTGAAGTCCTGAGGTTTGAGGTAAGGTTGGTTAAGTTTGATGGAGAAGGGTAAGATCCAATGGTTTTATGGGAGAATTTGAATCCCAAATAGGTCGGTGCTGTCCAAATAGGTTTCCCCAATTTAATATACCATTTGGTTCAAGGTGGGTTGATGGATAGGGTTAGTTGATAGGTTGAGGCAAAAAAGACAAAGATTAGTTTAGTTAATGGTTAAGGTATGGTTAAAGTTTATAAATGGTTAAAGCCTTATAAAATGAAAGTTCCCCTAGTTTACTCTTTCCATGGGTTGGAAAAAAATTCCAAAGTAAAGGTGTTTGTGGTTGGGTTTGATTAGAATTTTTGGGGTTTGAAGTGTATGTTCGTAGAATGGACACTTTAGCCTCTCCCTTATCCTTTTATTAGACCTAAGAGTGGGTAACCCTATGGATGGTATGGATAAAAATAAGTGTTGGTTTAGCTTGTTTCTTTAGTTTTTCCTCACTCTTAGGTGAGAATGGGGTAATAGGTAAGTGTTGGGTAGGTTTAGTTGATGGTTGGGTTGGTAATGGTCTCAAAGGAGGTTCATTAGATAATATATAATATTTATTGTAAATCTAGTGGATAATGGTTCTAAGATCCTTTCAGTGGTCCATATCATGGCCAAGTATCCTATGGTAAGAGCACACATGGTGGTCATTTTACCATGATGGTTTTGGGTGTGAAGGGTTGAAAGTTTTGATATGGTCATAAGGCTTGATAGGTGGTAAGGTTAAGGAATAGGTTTGAAACAACATTTGTAAAATGGTTGAATAGGATTCGTGTAAAGGTGTTAGAGGTGATAGATTTTTATTTTTTGGAGCCTTCCTAAAATTAGTTTTTAATACATAAGTTATGGGTGGTGGGGTAGTTTTGGTTTGTCGGTTAGTTAGGGATGACTTGGTTAAGGGAGGTTCATCTGATAATAGATTATCGTCATATAAGTTGTGGATGAGTGCTTGGAGAGATTTTCAATTCTCTATGTCATGTCTAAGTGTCCTAGGGTATGCATAGAATAAGCTGGCATTAAACCATTTTGGTTGAGGATGTGAAGGGTCAAGAGTTTTAATAGGATGGAAACATTTGAGAGGTGGTAAGGTTAAGGATGAGGTTTTCAACAACCTTTGTAAAATGGTTGAATAGGATTCTAGTAAAGGTCTTGGGTGATGGATTTTGGGCTTTGGAGTGGGAGCCTTATTAGGAATAAGATTCACCATAGAATTTTTTGGTTGTGGAATGGTTTTATTAGATTGGATAGGTTAGGGTTGCCTGGTTAGTTTGAAGGTATAAGATTTAAGAGAAGTGGGCCATGGGTTTATTTTGAGATAGTTTAAGAGATTCTATCCTTTTAATAATTTTAGTCAAATTTTTATTTGATGGACTTGATGTAGTTAGGTCCAATTTCAAATATTGGTGAGATATGCTAGGAATAGGAAGTATTCTTAGATTCTTGATGGGTTTGGATAAACAGGTGTAAGGATATTTAACAATTTTAGATGGAAATGGGTTAGATGATTCCCCTATGGTTTTGGAGGATGGAGTATCTGAGGATGGGGTTGAGGTAGTGATAGGTCTGATGGTGGATTCAAGTGAGGTTAAGGGTTCTTGTTTGTTTTGATAGGGGAGGCCAAGATGATGATGGAATGTGGTTCTATCGAGATTGGGTTGAGAAATGGACTCTAGGCTTTGTACTAGCCTAAAAAAGGGCTTGTAGATATGTTTGGTTCATCAATCATTGATTTAAAATCTTAAAACCTTAGGTAGAGAAGAGGGAATGGTTTCCCCATCTATGGTTTTGGTATAAGTTTTAAAATTTAGAGAAGATGTTTCTTCCATGGATGGAGTGGATGAGGTGACCTCTTCTAAAGGAATGATTTCCAAAGGAAGAGTAGGTAAGTCTATGGTGGGGGAGGAAGGTTTAATGGTGTCAAGTGAAAGGAAGGAAGTGGTTTCTTCCTTCGTTTGGTAATCCAAAGTGATGGGAAGTGATTCCCCCACTTTAATGAGTGGGTTGGAATAATAAGTAGTAATAGGTTTATCAATAACAACATTGATCATTTGCACCTCAAAATGGTTGTATTTGATTCACTAAAAGGGGAAGTGGAAAAGATTGTTTGGTTACCTTAATTATGGTTTTTATGTAAATTTTTAAAGTTTATACTTGGTAAACAAGTGGATTGGTTAAGGTTGGTGTTATTATATTTTATTGAATTGTAGGTTCACTAAGGGCCAGAAGAGGGTGTACCAATGTCTCAGTTATCAGATTAGGGTGTGAAACTATTTGTAAGTAATTTGGTTGGCTTAAAGAGGCTAGTTGGTTTGATAGGTTAACAATTTGGTTGGGTTTATAGGTTGATTGATAGGTTGGTTGATTAGTTAGAGGTGATGAAATTAATTGGGTTAACAGGCTGGGTTGAGGTTGATATGATGGTTGGTGGATATGGCTTAAGTTTTGACAAGGTTGGGGTGATTTAGATGATAGATGTTGATAGGTCATTGGTTGGTCATTATAATAATTAAATGGATGATGATAGGATATTGGTTGGTTTTAAGTGAGGTTTGATTGATCATGGATAACATAAATAGATGGCCTAAGTTTTGAATCTAATCTATCTATTTAGTCTATTATCATTACAACAAACTCAGGTGGTAGTTTGTGTGAAGGTTGATAGTTTATGGATTAGTTGAAGTTAGAGTTTGATGAGTTATAGGTGAGGTTAGGTTTATTTTAGATAGGGTTGGGTTGGTTATAGACAAGTTTGGGTTAGTTTTAGATAGGATTGAGTTGGTTATAGACAAGGTTAGGTTGACTGTTGGTAAGGAAGGGAGCATAAGTGGCTTACAATGCAAGGTACCACTTTAAGGTGAAAGGATTGTTCTCCAATATCCTAGAAAAGTTAGGATCTCTAAGAGATAAAATAAGAAAACTCTCCATTGAAAAATTTAGTGGAGATGAGGTACTGGAAAATAAGTTCTTGGTTGGTTTGATTCTTCAATTTGTAGTTTGGTAAAGACTATGTGAAGAATGGAGAGAAACAAAGATCACACCTCAAATAAGAAGTAAGAAAATTAAAATATTCAAGGTAGTGAAAGAATACACTAAGATACATTAGTTCCTAGAGTTTTAATTATCTCTTTTGGCTTATACCTTAGAAAGTGTAAAGGGGAAATCAACTTGAATAGGTCATAAACAAGGTAGTCTATGTTTGGTTTTAGGTTATGTTTAAGAACTCAAGAAGATTTCTATATTGGATAGATTAAATGTCTTGGTGCTAGGGTTTTCTCCCCTCACTTGAGAATTGCACATATAGTTTGGGCACTTATCCAAAATATACTGATTACCAGAGTTTATACTCAACTAGAGAGCTAAGTTGGTTATCCCTTTGGTGATTAATTCCAAGTATGATAACCAAGAATGGGTAAGCTGATCCACTAGGTGATGAAATCCTAGTCAAGCCTTATCTCAAGTGAGTTTTATGTTTGTTTTATTATGTAACATTTTTGAACTATGGTTAATTTGTTTTGCCTTTAATTAATCTAGGTGAACTAACTAAGCAAGTAAACAAATAATGTATGTAGTTAATTTTAACCCAAAGGAAATTCTTTTATTTATTTTTATGAAAACAAGAAAAACTAAGATTAATTTAAATGAAACATGAAATACAATCCTAATCCTAGGATGAATCCTCTTTTGATTTTTTTATAAATGCAAGAAAAAATGAAAAATTATACTTTTTTTTTTTTTTTGATTTTCTAAATAAAAGAAGCTAAAACTTACATTTTGAAAGAACCAAATGATTAATTTTTAGAAATGAAATTATATCTAAATTTAATTTTACTAATTCAAATACATGTCGTAAAAAAACTAATGAAGCCAAGAAAACTCAAGAGTCCCACTGGGCGTGCCAAAATGTTTCTATCTAATTTTTGCTTTTTACTAAGTGTGAAAAGTAGAAACTAGTTATGGAGGGTGTGGAAGAATACCTATTAAAGTTCATTCATTTGATACAAGTGATTGTGGAGAGCTCCTCTTTGTCTTGGGAGGATGACCTACAAATAATAAAACTCTTGATGCTTGATGAAGATGTTTTGGATGGATCTTGAGGCAATTTTGGTAGAGCTTCATTTCTTTGATATTTTCTATTCCAAGATGATGATAACCTCCAAAATTATGACCTCCTTCAAAAACCTGCAACAAAATATTAATAACCAAATACTAAATTCCAACTTAACATTGGGTGAAGGAGAGGGGGGTATTTATATCATTTGATGTGAAGAAACATGCCAAAATAGAGTAATAGTGAATCAATTCAAAATTTTCCAAGTGGGGCTCATAAATAAGTCAAGGATGATGTTTTTTGGATTCTCACCTTGATCATAAGTCTCTAATTTGGGTTGGTGTGTCTCCCACCTTGCACATGTATCCAATTTTGAATTGGAATCATGAACATAGGTTTAAATTAGACTTAAATATTTTTCACCACCCTTTCTTGTCTTCATACAAGCACTTAAAGAGGTGACACACCAAATTTGGTTCCAGTTTCCATGTGGTGTATGAATAGTCAAATATGGGGTTGGTTGGGATTCCCATTTGCACATGATTCCATCTTTGAATGGGAATCATGCACATGGGTTCAAATGAGGCTTAAAGACTTTTCACCACCCTTTCTTGTATTCATTCAAGCAATTAATGATGTGGCACACCAAATCTGGTGCCAGTTTCCATGTGGTGCATGAATAGTCAAATATGTGGTTGGTGGGGATTCTAATTTGGGTTAAAAAGTCAAAAATGGGTGCTCTATATCTTTATCAAAGCACTAAATAGGTAGGTATCTTATTTTGAAGTCTAATTTCATGTGTGAAGGAAAAATCCATGTTGAATGATGGCCTCCTTAAGGAAAATTTTCCATATTTAAAGGGGGGCTTATGATGCTTAAATTAGGTCATTAAGCACATTGGGAAAGGGTCTTAGGTGGGGTATGATGTCCCACATCAAGCCACATCACTTCTAAGCCATGTCACTTGCCATATCACCTTCTATGTCACTTACCATGTCACTTTCCATATCACTTTCAATGTCACTTGTCATGTCACATGCCATGTCATCATGAATAGTGATAGTGGGTCCCATAATGAATAGTGATAGTGAATAGTACTTTCAAATAGTGATTTTGAATAATATTATATTACTAGAGGAATAGTGATTTGGTTAGGTTAAGAAGGGATGTTTAAATTTTAAAATTTTTAGGGGATCCTGAGGCATTTAGTCATTGAAATTTATAAGTGTGTAGATTTCTAGTGTCTACACACAATTTAAATTTATTACACTACAAGACTATCTAAAACCCACTTATGTACCTTTGATGACCTTTATAAACTATTTGATGCCTAATATAATTAATTTATATAAAAATGGATCTTTTTTGGTCCTCATGGGATGCCCCTACATTACTTACCTACTAGACTACAATCAGTGGAGGGAATGGTGCAACATAAAATGTATCTACTTTTTGAATTATAGGAGATGAATCCCTTGTAAATGCTATAGGATAATAAATGTTTTTCATAAATTTAGGTTTTTGTATCCCCTTTGGGATATTAGTTAATAGCTAGATATCTACCTCCCCCTAAAGGGCACTTTTCTCTAATAAGACAAATTTTGTTTATTTTTGTGAGGATAAATGATCATGCTTAGGTGATACTTGAAAATATGTCTGAGTCCACTGATTAATTCCAACATTATTTTATTACTCCAATATTTTATTCATTTTCTCCCTTGTGATCTAATAAACATATAGGATGGTTTGGGATACCACTGTAGGGATTCTATATTGATTCATCTGAGTAGAAACCTTATAATCATTCATAGCATTTATGAAAAATGGATCATGCACCTATATCATATATACATAATGGATGTGGAATTTATTCTTAATAATTTCACTAAGGTATTGTTTCACTCTACCTTTTAGGATTTAGTCTCTAAACTATGCTCAAATTAACCCATATTGGGTTCTTATCTTCCCAATTGAGTTGAGGTGATTCTTCAATGTGTATTACATTTGTCCAATGCTCAAAGGAACCTTATGATAATATCATTTATGTTTGGTGTCTACATATTCATCCACAATATTATAAATTTGGAAGCTTATCTCTTTGTCAACTACCTTATCAAGAAAAAATGAGGGAGGTTCAAAAGGGAAACCCTAGTTCCTTCTATTATGATTATAGTATAATCATGATAATATCAATAATCTACCATTTTTGCATTGGTTTTCCTCATATTATCCAAAATTTGGGTATGTAACTCCCCATAGATAGCTTTTTACACCTTTGGGTATACCTCTTCTAAAATTTTCTTTATTTCTCTACTAAACTAATAGACATGTAGTAGAGAAAAGTCATCACAAAGCCTATTTTTCATGTATTATGTAAATGGTTCCTAGGGATTCCCATTTATAATATGTATTTTACTCATGATGGCATCCATTACATGTGGAATTATGTAAAAATTACCAACAAGTTGCCTTCCATAAAATTTAATCATCTATTCCTTGAGTCTAAAACTAATGACTTCACCAAGTGCCATGACTTTATCATAAGTTAGAATTATATCCAAAAAGGCCACTCAATATTCATGAACATAGGTTATATTTAAAATCACATATAACCTATTTAATATTTCCATATCCACACTCATGCCTAATGTAAATTTGGTTATAAGAATCAAATAAATAGTGCCTCAAATGTTTAGTTTCTCTCCCTTGGCTAGTAGTTTCTTAAACTTGACTTCAATTATGTTATGCTCTTGATATCATCAAAATTTGATAATTTGAGGAGGTTTATCAAGCCTCCTCACTTAAGTGATATCATGGACACACATCTATACTATGGGTAGCATAATCAGTGAGGTGAATATATATATAGGGCTAGATCTCTTAATGTTATCACCTTGAACTACTACTAGACCTACTTTTTTAAAAGGAAAAGGGTAAGATAGATGAGAGTGAACTAAATTAGGGATGTTATGAACCATATTAACATCTTCCACTTGAAAATAGTGCACTAATAACATGAATTATTCTTGAATCCAATCACACTATTCAACAAGTACTTTCAAACATGAGTATTTAAACATGAAAGTTATAAATAATGTATTGAATGAGAGGGATAATCAAGAGGTATAAGAAAGACACTAATGAATTAAATCCACTTTAAAAAATATTAAAAACTACCTAAAACTCACCATATGACCTGAAATAAGACAATCCATTTATAAAGAGGTAGAATAGGACAAATGAGAGAGAGTGAATTGCTACTACTAGCATTCATCAGCAATCACATAAGTACACTAGTTTCAAGCATGTAAGAACATAATAATTAAATTAATTAAATATTAAGATGCATATTAAAATTGTTTAGTTAAGTAAAAATTCACTGTAATTATCTAAAGGATCCATAACAAGCCATTCAAGGTTGTATATATAGGATAAAGGGTGTGTGAGAGAGAAAGAGGCATAGGAGTAACTCCAATGACAAGTGTCACTTCATCCAAGTCAATTATAGTTTAAGATTAGAATATAAGATTAGTTTTATCCATATATTTGGCATGTGCTAGCTAATTAATCATGAGATTTTAGATAAAAGGCATAAAAGAGACTCTTCAACTCCCTAGATGACTCATCAACCTTGTTTGAAACTGCTTATTCCTAGCCAAAGAGTAGTTAAAATATTGTGTTTGACATTTGACATTCCTAATCAAGATTCATTGAGTCTTACAACACCATATTATGCCAATTTCTTGGTATTTAAATCTTATGATAGAATGATAAATGCGTTTCAAACTTGTTCATGTTTCCAAGAACATGAAATTCAATCTTTTTGGTGCAAGGTTGATCCTCTTTCTTCTCTCAAGCATAGTTAGCCACTTAAAACTTGTACTACCATCATAAAAAATCTCAAATGACTTTTTAAGTTATAAAATACTTATGTATTATATTAACAAACCTATACCATTGGTTAGAAAAGGATTACATGCCCCAAAACCCTAAAAAAAACTTTTAGAGGCAATCTTTTAGGCCCAAAATATATACATTTATCCCATGCATGCTAAGTAATGGTTCTTTTAGGTGATCTTAGGTGTGTAGAGTTCATAAAAGTTATTATAGGGTGATTTAAGAGAATTTAAGGTCATTATAAGGAATTATACCTCCATCAAGCTCTTTAAATGGTTTAGAGAGAGTTCAAATGGGCTAATCATCTTAATGATGATTCATAAATATGAAGGCCTCAATCCCAGAACTAATGCATTAATTTTTTAGTACATAGGGGTCCCCTCCTATGGCTAATAGCTTTAGTTCCTATTAAAATCCTCTTGGAAGTTTTATGAAAAATTTTAGGCCTTCTTGAGCCATTTACAAGTTGAAAAGATGAATTTTAGTGCTCAGTCCTCTTAAGGATTGTTCATATTACATAATATATTAACAAACAAACCAATCCATGAAATGGAAGTAGTACACACATCCTAACTCCTCCAAAATCAATTTTCCACCATGCATATCCTTCATGAAAATATGAGCCATTTAGGACTACCTATTAGGTTTTCAAGACTGTGTGTGAGACTGAGAAAGCAAATTTCTTACACCAAAACCTTCAAATTGCATTTTATTAGTTATAAGTTCCTCCAATAGGTCTATAATTATCTATGCCATGTTTCTTAATGATATCTAATATTATAGTCAATTAGGTTAGTTTTATCTTAATGGCCTTTTTTATATTTTTTATTCATCATCCCAAAGCTCCTATCATTATGAAAAACCTTGTTATTACACTTCATAACTTTGTTGAACATTATAAACCCAATCTCAATGTAACATTTCATATTATCCTTAAACTTTTAAATATATACCTAAAAGCTCTCCATTAGGCATTTATATGAATAGTCTATATCATGGTTCTCAATGATCTCTAATATAATTCTAAACCCTTCTAATTATTCCCACATCACCATATGGTCATCAAACTTCATCATTCAATGCAGGGTCTATTACATTTTCTTAGAAATGGAGACCTAAAAGTCTGAAATATTATCATCTGGACCATTTATATCATGTCTCTTCAAAATTTTTGATAGGGGAAATGGATTTCATCTAGTTCTAAAACCTTATTAATTCCTTTTATATGATTAAATTGTTTAGTTTTACAATAATAATCATCAAACACATGTCCTTTTCCCTAATTTTGCCTTGTTGTAAGCTTATAGCTTTTTTTGGGTTTCATGTTCCACTAGGCCTTGAGAGTACCTCTCTTGCATATTTATTTATCCTATGATTTACTTTATTTGACCCTAAATGGACCCTCTAATCTCCTTATCATGGATTAACACTTCATTTGATCTTTATCCATGATCTTGTAATATAGGGCTCATTACATTTATGTGAAAAGGGAGACCTATAGGTTTGTAGACCTATATATCTACATTTTCAACATTTTAAGCTTTTTATGAAGCATTATTTGATAATCTTAGAACTAAACACATATTTATACTATTTAAAAATATTCATCATGAGGTTTAGGCCTTCATACCTCACTATCAATTCAAGGATTAGTCTCTTTAGTTTATTATTATGTAGGCACATTTGCACATAGTCTCAAACCTAAGATCATAATATGTTTACTTTGGAAGAGTCAATGTTGAAGTTGCCCATAGTATGTAAACCATTTTATGTCTAGTATATAATTATAGTTATATGAAACCAATTCCCATATTATTTTATTAAAGTTTTATACCTTCACAACATTTTGACGTTCTACACCTGCAATTTATATATAGTCCTTTGATGGACATGAGAATGTGATCTATCTTTTCCTTTGGATCTAATTAGTGATTTGAATAGGTTTTAATGAGTGTTAAGAACTAGACATGAAACATCACAAGTCATTAAAACCTAAATAAATGCATTATCTTCAACTTACAACCTATTTCAAAGTAGAAATTTCTTACTACTTTGAGCTCACATGTGCCAAGTGAAGCTTGTAAAATCATATATAAATATTGCGTATACCTCTTGGATCCTTTATCATTTCTCTCATGATTCCAACCAGCTTCAAAATGCCATTTCAAGAAGAAAAGTAAGCTAGTAGGGGTTTTATAGGGTTTTAGACCACCCTACCTTCTTAACAATCATTCATAAAGCCTATACCTTTAAATACCTAAATAATGAATGGAATATTAAGTTAATTAGGTCGCCCATATTTGGTCAAGATATTGGGTGTTTAATCTCTCTCTCTTATATGGATTGGGTATCCAAAAAATAGCCTTTATGAGCTTGTCAAGAGCTTGATGGGAGCATGGGAGTGTTTTTTACCTTATTTGGACTTGTGAAATATTTTTGAACATATATTTAACTTAAATTATATTAAGAGACACATTTTTAAGCATTTTTACCTAAATATGAGCCCTTTAAATCTATACAAGTGAATGAATTTCCCTCTTTTAGCATTGAAAATCTCTTATAACTACCTTTTATCATTTGAAACTAACTTTTAGTGATCTAAAAAGTGTTAGTCCATACAATTATCTTTTATTGGACTTTAATTTACTTCACTAAGATTATAAAAATGTTATAATTAGACAAAATAGGCTTCTAAAAAGAATTTACATTAGAGATAGCTTCAACAAGCTTAACACCAAGAGAATATCTTACCTTAATTTCTTCAAAAATACCTTAAACAATGTTAAAATTGTATAATACACTCACTTGGACTTATTAGAAAGAGATACCTAGTGTAAAAGTTCAATTTTTTGATTAAGCCCACCTATGGTATCCAAATTTGGCTAACATCTTTGGCAACCTCCTGGGATTGCATGCCTATTATGCACCTTAGACCGATTGCCTAGTCCATCCATTAGGCATGGATTCATATATCACTCAAATTCAGACTTGAACTGACTTTGACACTTGAATAAAATCTTATTAAAATAAATAAAATAGTTGAATACCTTCACAAATACAATAAAACATGCAAAAAACACACCAAAGTAAGACACACACAATAAGATAATAAGATCAAACATTATGCTACAAAGAACTTAGAGTAAAGACAAGAGAGAAAAAACTAATATAACCTATACTAAAATACACTAAAAACTATATAAAACACTAAAAAACCATTCACTGGTAGTGAAAAATAGTTTCCTTTCTTCACCAAACTCATGTGGTTAATAAACCTGATGACAACCATGAGAGAATGGGAAAGAAGAACTTGTATTTTTGTCTTGACATCCTATTCTTATTCAAAATCAATCTTATAAAAATAATATACTTTGTGTGAATCATGAGTGATTTAAAGTGCATACTTAGGCTAATATGGAACATATTTAGTGTTTTCTTCATATTTTGAAATGACCATAATAGGTAGTGTCTTATCTTTGTTAACCTCCAACTGGGCTAGATAGTTGATAAGACATGATCTTTGGGTATCATGTAGATCATTAATATTTTCTTCACAATCTACCTTACTATACCATCCACAAGTTTACTACCAAAACTAAACAAATTGAGATGAATTTTGTGGCATACTTGTAGGATTAGTTTCAAGGGGAAATACATCTTTATTATTAAGAGTTTGAGACTAATGAAGGTATATTTCATCTTCCAAAAGTGAATAAGTGTCTAAAAACTAATTAAGAGGTCAATAACCTTATCTAAGAACATCAAACACATCATCACTAAGTGGAAATACCTCTTGGAATGTCAAATTTGGAGGACTATTTCCTTCTTGCATATTGACTTGATTGCCAAATCTACCTTCTTATATATTTTCCAGCTTATACTCTCCTTAAATAAGAGTGAAACTTGATCCAATTACCTCAAACAAGCCTTCAAACTTCCTTTCATTATCTTATAGATCAATTAGGACCTATTATAGCGTATCAAACTCCTCATTGTGAAAAGGGAGAGGGTCATTAGCTTTGGGGAAATAAGTAATTTCAAAGTATAAATTTACCTTATTAAATTCCTTATACTTGGTTTCCATCTCACCCATAGTATATGGTCATCTTGAACCTACTCGTTAAAATCAAATCCATGCCAATGTGACTAATTGATTTGGTCATTCATGGAACTTTGAAGACTTGCATGTAATTCCAACATTTCCAACTCATCAAGTCTTACTTTATCTTCATATATACATATTGATTTGCACCTTTCTTCACCAAGTGGTGTTCTAATGGTGAATTATTCATCATATACACCTGAAGTGTCCTCTTGATAGCCTTATTGAAGATCAATTATAGTTATAATTTGAATTTCTTCTTCAAGGAGGGGATGATCAAACTCACAAACAAGTTTTGAGATCTCATGATCAATGAGTGTATTCTTTAAATTCTTTCCATTCACCAGTGAATCCTTAAAACCTTAAAATTCTTTTGTCTTCAAATTTTTTTACAAGGATTTCCTTCTTCATTTGAATGCTCTCTTGAATTTATTTCTAAGATGGGAAATTTTTACTTTCTTAAAACTTATCAATAATTATTTATTCCTTGCCTTTTATTCCTTATTGAATTGAATTTCAATATGGGAAATCTTGAGGCTCTTAAGGAGGGATGGGCAGGGCTTGAATTGGTAAAGGCCCTTATTTTGTCTCAATCTCCCAATATAATCTTTTACAATTTTATTTATCATATGACTTCACCACATTATTATAACTTGGAATATTAAAAGACTTTTTAAGGGGATCTTGAGGAAGGGGAATGGAGTTTTACACCAAGATAGTCTCATTATTTTACCTCCAAGTAGAAATCAAACACTCTAATTATGATTGGTCTTGATCTTCAACCTTCTCAAAAATAAATTATTTTCTTGTTTAGATATTTTCTTAGATTGACTTCCATTATTGGAAGGCTTGAGGAATCTATGAAGGCCTTGGGATATTTTGAAACTCATTTGACTCAATCCTTTGAGGAAGAATGGGTAGAGTAAAATAAGGTTAAGGTGGAGTAAGATAAATCACATGAGGTTGATAGCACTAAAATTTTTACCCTTCATGAACCATTAGTTTATCCTCTATGCATCAAATTAGGCCACCTATGTCCAACATGTAACTACTAAGTATTTTTTGGTTTTTTCTCTCAATATGTGCTCATTCTCTCTTAATTATTTACAATGAGTCTCTCACATTATAAATTAGATGACTATGAATAGTTATACCATACTCCATTTATCTCTCAAGTTCAATCATATCCTTTCATATCTTAAGAGTGTTTTCTTGAAGTTTGAGATATACTAATAAGAAATATGACTATGTTGACTAGGAGAAACATGATCTTGACAAAGGTTATTAGAAGGAGGAATAGGCTATCAAAGCAGTGGACTTGGGGTGGGATGTGACATATAAGATTGATGTTAAGCTTGCTAAAGCTATTGAGGCAAAGCAGAAGGATGATAATCTTGATATAGATTTTGGTATGGTTTAAAATAATATTGATAGGGATAAACGAAATACTAATAGGGATCAACATAAGCTTGACATGGATAAATATGGGGATGATAATGATCAACATTTTATTGATATAATTCACCAACTTGAGCAAAACAAAAATTAACTCCAAACACAACAATGAAACTTCATGAGGAAGGAAGAATAAAAATATCACTTTCTTGAAAGATTACCTAGGTTACTAAAACCAATTAAATACATTCAGAGTCACCATTGGTGCTTATGTTCATGCCTCAAAAGGTTGATACATTGAATATCACACTAATCACTCTTCAATGTATGAAATCTCTTATCCCACCGGCATGTCAAAACTATTATCATCAAAATTTTCACCTTTGAGGAGGTTTTTCAAGCCTCCTCATTTAAGTGATATAATGGATAGACATATATGTTATGGGTGGTATAATTAGTAAGGTGAATATCTAGATAGGGCTAGATCCCTTAATGTTATCGCCTTGAACTACTACTAGTCCTACTACTTGTAAATTAAAAGGGTAAGAGAGCTGAAATTAAACTAAATTAAGGAGGTGATGCACCAAATTAACACCCTTTACTTGACCATAATACAATAATAACATGAATTATTCTTGAATCTGATCACACTACTTAATAATCACCTTCAAGCATGATTATTTTAACATAGAGGTTATAGATAATGTATTGAATGAGAAGGCTAATGAAGAGTCCTAATAAATACACTAATTACTAAATTACACTTTCCAAACTATGTAAAGCTACCTCAAACTCACCATGTTATTTACAAGAAGATAATCCATTTTCACATAGGTAGGATAGGACAAATGAGAGAAAGTGAAAGTACTACTACTAGCATTCATCAACAATCACGTAAGTACATGAGTTAATAACATGTGATAAGGTAATAATAAACATTATTTCACATTTAAAGTCACAATACAAGTGTTTATTTTAGATTGGTTTGACCATACTCAACCAAAGGATCCATAACAAGCCATTTACGGTTGTACATATAGGAGAAAATGGGAGAGAGGGGGAAAGAGGTGTAGGAGTAATTCCAATTACAAGACTCAATTCATACAAGTTAATTATAGTTCAATATGAATGAATAAGATCATTTTTATCCATCTCCTTGTCATGTTTTGTCTTCTTGATGATGAGATTCTAGAGGAAAGGCATAAAAGAGACTCTTTAACTCCCTAGATGACTCATCAACATTGTTTGAAACTACCTATTCTTGGCCAAAGAGAAGTTACAAGCCTATTTTTGATAATTAGAATTCTTGATCAAGATTTTTTTAGTCCTCCAACACCATATTAGGTTAATTAATTGTTATTTATATCTTGGGAAAGAATCAAAATTGAGTATCAAATTTGTTTATGTTGCCAAGAACTTGCCATTCAATCCTCTTGGTGCAAAACATATCATCTTTCTTCTTTAATTCTATGTTATCCAATTGAAAACTATATTATCATCATGAATACCTCTAGATTGACTTCTGAAGTTCCAAAATACCTATATCATGGATTAAGAAACCTCTACCAATGGTTAGGAAGGCTTATAGGCCTTAAACCCCTATAAACTAGCTCTAAGAGGTAATATTTTAAGCCAAAAAACTATACATTTCTCCCACACATGAAAAATGATGGTTATTTAAGGTAATAATAGGTTTTTATAGGTCATCCAAGTTCTTATAGGGTCATTCAAGGGAATTTTAGGTCATTATAAGGACCTATACCTTTGTCAATCTCTTTGAAGGGTTTATAGGGGGTTTAAATAGGCCAATCATCTTAAAGATTATTCACAAAGATGAGGGCCTCAATACCTGAAATAATGCCATAAATTATTAGTAAATAGGATTTTCGTCCTATGTATAATATATTTAGGTCCCATGAAAATAATCCTAGAATTTCTATGCAAAAGTTTAGGCCTTTTTGATCCCTTCACAAGGTGAAAAGAGGATTTTTAGTGTTAAGTCCTCTTAAGGATTATTCATAACACATAGTGTCTTAATCAACAAAACAATGCCATGAAATTTAATTATTATACTCTTCCAAACTTCTCCAATATCCATTTACCACCATGCATATCCTTCATGAAGTTTTGAGCCATTATAGAATGCCTCTCAAGTTTGAAAGACTGTGTGAGATTTTGAAAGAGGGTTTATTGGACCCAAACCTTAAAAGTGAATTTTATTGGTTATAAGTCACTAAAATATGTCTAAAACAATATATTACATGATTATTAATGATATCTAATAGATATTGACTTATAAAAAGGTCTTTCAACTTGATTTTCACACCTTGAGGGTTTATAGGCAATTAGGTTAGTTAAACTCCAATGACCTTGTTTTGAGTTTTTATTCTTCATCCCAAAGATACTAGCATTATTAAAATACTTATTAGTTCACTTAATAACCTTTTTTACCTTCAGAACCCTAATCTCAATGCAAAAGTGGATATTATCTTTATAGTTTTGAAGATAGACATAAAAACTCTCCATTAGGCAGGTGAACCATTTATATCATAATTATGAATGATATATAATATAATTATCAACCCTTATCATGTATCTAACATCACCATATGGTCCTCAAAATCCATCATTTAATGTATGGTGTGTTACATTTTCTTAGAAATGAAAACCTAGGGGTTTGCATTTTTATTATCTAGACCATTCATATCATGTCTCTTCAAACCTATTGACAAGGGAAATGGACTTCATCAATGAATTTAAATACAACGAGTGAAATAAAGATAATTCTAACAACTAACAAGCAATGTAGCATGTGTAGAGAAATAAATGATTATAAATAAAACACAAAAATAATTGAAGTATAATGGGTAATATAGGAAAGCGTATTGAATTATTTTTAGGTTCTAAATTTTAGTTTTTCCTTTATTGATTAGTGTTAGTTCAAAGTTTTAGATATCTAACTACATAGGTAGAACCATTTTTATGCCCATTAACCCTATTTTGAATGGTAAGTTGAGATTAACTTCCTTAGGTTATATGCTCCTCTAAAGTGCACCAAAAATAATATGATAAAAGGAGGCTTCATATTGGTGTAAATAAGGGGGTATTAAGTGTTTATTATATACCATTAGGCATATTGAAACTAAATTATTTATTTAACTATGTAATATTTATATGAGTATTGAAGTAAAACCTCTCACTCCATGATGTTTGTAAATAAAACACCATATAACCCTTCCTGATAGTATATATGTAGTTTTAAAATTGTAGCAACATAATTTTTCAAAAAATAAAATGCAAATTAAAAGTTAACTGAAAATAAAATATATGTTTTTAATGGGAATATAAAAAACATTAACCCAAAGTTGAAAGAAAGAGCCTTTGCATCATTATTTATCTTAGGTGATAAGACAAAAAATTAGTGTCAGATTACTCCAAGGTTAAAAATATTAAAATTTTAAGTTATAGATAATATCTAAGGTTGAGAAATATATTTTTTTAGTGTCAAGAATTTATATAATGAATTTATAGTAGTGTTTGAAATGAAATGTGTGTTAGCCAAAATCTTTGCACTAGAATTAGTTGTGAACTACAATTAACTCTAATTAGAATGTTAACTATTGAAATATGAGCTATGAAATTAAATAATATATATATATTAAATAAAAATATCTATATAATTTATAGAAGTTGTAAATTACTAAAAATATAAATGAAGGGTAGGGTTAGATAAATTTAGTTACAAATAAATTAATTCATATTGTAATGACATTTTGTGAGTTGTGGCTACTTTAAAGAACCTAACAACACAAATGCATCAAAAAATAATTCTTCATTATGTACTGGGACAAGATCATATAAGGAAGGAAAGGTCGTAATGTGTTGATGTGTGCTACTATGGATTTGTCTAGGCAAATTATGCACTAGATCTAAAAAAATACTCTAGTTATATGTGACATAGTTATGTGTGGATATTGATTTTAAATGTGGGAGAAATTTCATATTATTGTATTAGTCTTTCACAAGCATAAAAGAGATATACAATTTAAAATTGAGGAAATGGGGGATGCGGGAATGGTTGAGCTATCCTAGTAAACCTATTTTTGATTGAGTGCTACCTATAAGCTTGAAGGCCTCAAGACAATGTAGTTATCCATTTAAGGAACATCATATGAATCCAAATAGAAATGAATTAATTATAATGCTTCAAAAATTATTCCCTTAACCTATTATAAAACATTGATATACTTGGTCAAGAATGTGATATCACATTATAATTTCAATAATAATATTTACTCTAAAAATATATGTTTTTAAAATCATAAAAGAGATGATTTTATTAGTGAGAGATAGTTAGGTTCAAGTATGACCCTTGATATGATTTTATAAGATATTATTTTGAATATTTATGATAAATAACATATTTGTTTATGCAATAAAGTCATTACTAAGCATGTCATTTTGATCTAATGACTATTAGAGCACTATGGATAAGGCCACATTAATAGATAAGGTCAAAATACAAGCTTGTCTACCTAGTGTACTCTTGTATAATAGGAAAATATTATTCTAAAACCAAAGTGATAGTGAATTATATGTTGAATAGGAATTAATAAATATAAAATAGGGAAGTCTAGGAGATATGCATAGTAGTTTTGATACATTGAATGATTTATTAGAGATTGTGGGTTATTAGAATGATGAATCTACTAAGGTAAATACATCAAGAATGAACATTTTCAAGGATTTATAGTTTAAATTCTAGTTTCTAAATTAATAAGCATGTGAAATATTGTGTCATATCATCCAAGATAAAAATAATATTATTTCTTGAATATTTCCTTATAGGGATGGTAATTTCTTCAATCTTATTAGAGGAGGCATATCTATGATAGCTTTTATATTTTGAGATCTACTTCAATGCTTATTTTTGGTATTGTATAGATGAGTAAATTTAATCATGTAGTTCAATATATGAGATTTTTTATATTTAGATGCACAGTGAATTTTTATAGTATCTCAAATATTTTTTTTATACATAATGATCATGTCAATGTTTAAATTTAGCAAGTAATTCATCCACATAGTCTTTGAAAATATTTTTTTATATATTCATGCAATATGTCTATCATACCTTCTTCATAAGTTAACCCTACATTATATAATTTGAAAGGCATGATGACATAAAAAAAAATTACCCATAGTTTGATAAATGTTGTTTTTATTTATCATTTTAAAGTTATTGTATCCATGAAAACCTTTCATAAATGATAAAAAATTTATAATAAAAAGTAGAATCAAAGATGATGCCAATGTTTTGTAATGGAAAATCATATTTGGGGCATGCATTTTTTAAATCCCTATAATCTATATTAATATATGTGTCCCTATTAGGATTTGTAAGAGGTACTATGTTAGAGACCCACTCAAGTTATTTAACATCTTGAATAAAACCTACATTAAAAAACCTTTCAATTTCTTGTTTTACTACCAAGGTCATATTTTGATACATTTTTTTGATTTTTTTCTTGACTGGTTTGACATCCTTATATAGTATTATGTTATGTATTGTAACTTTAGGATCAATTATAGGCATATATTTATAATATCATGTGGATAATTTTGGCTAATCATGGGGAAATTTTTGAAGAGTTTTATATTCATCCTTTTTTAATAAGGACACAATATTCACTAGTCATGGATCATTTCCTATTCCATAATTATATTCTAACATCTATTAATTTATTAGAGTTATTTTTCCTTTTATATATGTCATTGGGACTGATATTTGGACATTTTGATATAATTTGTTTATTAGTGTATTTAATTTATCCAAAATATACTTGGTTGGATATTGAATGAGGAAATATATTATTATGATAGAAGAAAGAAAGGTCCTTTTAGGTCCCAAGGTATTCTATAATGGACTTATCATTTTGAAATTAGTCTAATGTCAAAATATCTAGGTAATCATTTCATTAATAATTTTAGGGTATACCAAATATAATGCATATGTATTATGAACTTCCTATGTGGGTTCAAGATTTGTGTTGATGAAATCTTTATAAATAATGGTTGGTGTATATTTTTTTGTAGACAATTCTTTTTCATAATTTCCATGTTAAAATCAAAATCAAAATGATTTCTTGAAACAATGCACAAATCAGGATTGAAATCACTAAAACACTCAAATTCATCTACACACTTAACATGAATATTTTGAAGCACATTGGTGCATCCCTGATTGGGTCAATACATCTTTTCAAATCATTAAATTCATATAATTCATCTTCAATAAAATTATGACTTTATAAGTGACTTTTTATATCAATTAGGTGGAATCCTTATTCAAATTTAAAAAGTTACATCACTTTGCATTAAGTTAATTATCCTTTGTTAATTAGTCTAATCTTCCTCTAATGGAAAATTCCATAGATTTTTTAAATTACCCATTTTATTAGTTCATCAAATGAATTATTCCTCCATTCACATGGAAAGTGGATTTAAATATTTGTATCATGACATTATTAACAAATATTTACATCATGACATCATCATAAAATATATTCATCATGACATCATCATGAAATAATGTGGCAAGTAGATTCAAATGGACCCAAAATTCAATATTTTAGAAATATTAGAAAGTGTTAGAATAAATGCAACCCATGCTTGATTAATTAAAACTCTATCCCAAATATTAATTACATTTTTCATTCAAATTGGACTAAACCTCAATCACACATCTAAATTAACAGATAATGGTTGGAATTAGTTTGAAAAAGATATAAATAGAGGGATCACAGTCTACCCTTAAAAATATTTTTATTCCAAACTTCCTTTGCCAAAATATAAGGAAAAAAATCACTTATTTCTTCTAATTATTTAAAAAAATCAATAGAACAAGGGGAAATGTTGATGGATTAGATATGTGACATTGACAAGGATCTCAATATCTATATCTAGGATAAACATGTATGTATCTTAGTTTTAAAAATATATCAATTGAGGAAGTTAATCACTTTGTTGTGTCTTCTATTTTATTTATTATTTTTATATCTTGCCCAATCTAAGGATATACACCTATAATACTAGTTTCAAATTGTTGTATGTTTGTTTACATTCTAACAATAAACTATCTATATTTTAAATCATATGATCATTGTTTATTTCTTTGATTTTCCTAATTATTTGAAGTAACCAAGTCATTATCATCCTTTTAGATGAACTACTCAAATGGCATTAAAAATGTGGTGTGTCTATATTCCCAATCCTTTTCATGTATATCTCATTTTTTTAAACATTTAAAATAAATTATATATTTATTATAGTATATTTATGATGATGTAATAATAAGTTTCTATCACTATTGAGCTGATTTTTTATACATTTAGTCATATATGAGGAATGTAATAATCATCATGTTGTGTTAATGCATGGTACTTAAATGGTTCTTGATATAAAGGTAATTTATATATTTATCCTTGGTGACTAAATTTTCAAAATACATATATATTATATGGAATTGAATTCATCCCATGTATTTGTGTTCTTCCTAAAATAATTTTATAATTGACATCATTAGGCATGACTTGACAAATGGTGGCTATCGTAAAAGGGTCCATAGTAATGTATAATGTATTTTGTCCATGTAATTTATAAATAATATTATTAAATAATTTAATGTTCATGTGTAAATAATTAATATATTGTTATTTTATAGCTATTATATTTAATAATGAGACATTGGAAATGTTTAGTCATGATCTATTATTGATAAGAACTCTTTTGATAGATTTGTTTAAAAAAAAACTTAGATGCGTATTTATATATGTTGATCTATCACATTATTGAGAAGTATATATTTATTTTATAAATAAATAATTTCTTTTATCCATTATAAAGTATTTATAATATAATCAACATAAGGTGTTTATGTAGTGTTGGGTAAAACTCTATTGTGTAACAATTCATAAAGAACATGTTTATATATTAGTGTTATTTATATAAATTATAACATTGAAATATTATCATGCATATTATGTAGTTTATCCATGTGATCATACCCTTTGGATTGATAGGAATGCCTTGTGGGAGGTGGAGAGGGTTGATGATGAACATGTTTACCACCTTATTTTTGTCATACTAAATGATATATCTTCTCCCATCATATGTTGACAATGCGAATAGTAGAATAAAATATTAATTGTAAACAAAATAATTGGAGAAAGAGGGGGAAAATGAGTCATGCACATCTTTTATTACTTGTTATTGATTAGTAATAACTTGAATTATATACTTAAAAAAAATTAATTCATTAATGTTTGATATTGTACATTATGTATTTTAGTGTTATTATGATGTTTGTTTTTTAATAATGCATATATAAAGTAATACATCATGTAATACTAAACTTCAAAAGATGTGATCTATATATATATTTGTGTGTGTGTGCGTGTGTGTGTGTGTGTGTGTGTGTGTGTGTGTGTGTGTGTGTGTGTGTGTGTGTGTGTGTGTGTGTGTGTGTGTGTGTGTGTGTGTGTGTGTGTGTGTGTGTGTGTGTGTGTGTGTGTGTGTGTGTGTGTGTGTGTGTGTGTGTGTGTGTGTATGTATTTATGTATGTATGCATGTATGTATGTATATTACACATCTTTTAAAGTTCATTATTACATGTTGTCTTACTTTCCAAGATATTATATATAATAATAGCTTGGAAAGTAAGACAATGTGTATTGAACTTCAAAATTTGTGAACAATATGCATTCATTATTACTATCACTATTTCAAAATTTGAATTTTCCAATAAGGACTAAGGTGTAAGTATTCAAGGGCAAATTTAATATTTAGGTTCTTAGATATATTGATTCCAATTGTAAGTAGTGAACACACCATGAAGGCACCCAATACATAGGATTCCACCATTCCTATAGTTGTGCTATCATGTCTTGATAATAACTTATCATGGATAACCACTTACTAGTACACTATAATAAAAAATGGTCGAAGGCTTCTTATGGCTGAAAATAAAATCGTGGGCATTTTAGATATGTCATGAGGTACATGGTAACTAAAATCCATATAGAGTGTTATCTAATGGATTAATTATTGGGGTAGTACACATCACACCAATACTTAATACTTATTTTCCTAAAAAAATAAATTTTATTAGTATTAATACTATTGAAACATAGATTCTAAGAATATAAAAGAAAAAAATTCAAAAAATGAAATTCAGAATCAAATCTAAAAAGCAAGGGCTCAAAAACAAAGTTAAGGTTCACAAGTATGTTTTATCCAAATTTTTATTTAAAAAATATACAAAATATTTAATGAAATTATAATGTGTAAAACTAGAGAATATTAGAGAGATAAATATATGAAATAATTTACAATTTTTGTTTTTACAATTTATTAAATATGGAAAACTACTATTTTTAGAAAATAATAAGAAGAGATATCGTTATATTTCATACAAACTTATGTTGATTATTCTAATTGTATAAAAGTGTAAATTATTAAGAGAGGTGACTATTTATGCTAATAATTAAGGATACAATCAAAAATAGAATTTGGATAGATCCACTATATGTGGGTGGTAGTGTAGTGCATTTGAGTCTAATGACTCTGGACTTGTCCCTATCAACTATGATAGATGAATGACAAGGAAAGACAAATATAGTATATTTATGTAAATGTAATATAAAAAATAGAATCAAATAATGATCATAGACATGATCACTCAAATTAGACAACATACTGCATTTGTGTCTATTGATTATAAACTTATCCCAGTCAAATGTGACAAAAAAATGATTGCTACAACTTCTATGCCTATGTTTGTTGAGTAATATGAGATATTAAAATTTTTATTTTCATGTATAATTTTTTGAAAAAAAATTTTGTATTTGAAACCCTAAGGTCACTTTTTTAGATTAAAAACCCAAGAAAAAGAGTGGAGTGTAATGGTTTGAGTTTGCCTCAATCACCCCATTGATTATTACTTTTTTCCTACATATCCAATAGTATGAGGGAAATAAATTCCATGTAGTTATCCCACCAATATTTATTATGAAACCATGATCCTTGACTATGTGTATGTAGATATCAATATAGATTTGATACTTGAAAATTATGGATCTTAGCTTCATTTGAGGGGCTTTAGACTTGGTTTGAGGTTGCTCATTTTGAGTGATCTTTAATTTGGAGAGACTAGGGTATATTTTCAATAGTCTATAAGCTATCAAGTATGGAAAACTAATGACCTTTAATGTGTATTTATAAGTGAACCTTTTGACAATTTCCTTTAGATAACCATGTGAAAATCATATAAAGACCCAAAAGATTGATTTAAATTTTGTAACTTATATATTATTTGGTGTGGTACGTGACCAAACTAAGTGGACAAGAGCACAAATTTCTCATGTATGCCTAATGTGGATTTTTCCAAAATGATCAAGGAAAATTATCCTTTACTCTAAACATTCTAAAGGTGATTTATGTAGCTTAAGAATTTAACATTAAGATCTATATTTAATAGTGATAGACAATAAAGGGTTAATCCAGCATGTAGATAAACATATTAGAGGATTGGAAAATATGAGTCAATTAATTGGGTGCAAGTTTTATGGTTTAGGACATATAAATAATTATCATTGTCAAGTATCTATGACTGAATTTATATGTTTACAAAAAGAGATATATTTTTTTCCTCTGATTAATTTATTCTAAATTTTTCTCATATTTTCAATTTATTTTTATGATATGGTCACATTATTATTATTAAACAATGGTATCCACTCATGGATAACCCATGATTATTTAAACCAGGTGGAATTGCTTCCCCAATTTCACCCATTCATGATGATAGAGTTTGTATGCCATTTTTACCTAATTTTTATTAATGGTGAGATTAATATAATTAATATGGAACTTTGAAATATAGTTCATATCAATAGATATTACATTCAAGTATAAATTTGAATGTAAAATATTGAATTTAATAATTTTAATTTGACAATAGCATATGATAAATATGTAAACAACTAAAGACATAATGATAATTAAATTTTATGGTTGAATTTATTATTGTGATTGTATTATAGAAGTCAAAATTTAAGATATGAAAGCTTGTGGTTTATTTAGTTTTAGAAATAATTTGATGCCTATATTGGGTTAATTTTATAGGATTGGATTAGTATATTTAATTGATATTGACCTACTAGTTAGTACTACCATGCATGGATATATGGTATATTTACTATATGGTCTAGTCTAGATGGATCCATATATGCTCCAAAAAAGAAGTCATCAAATCATGGTTTGATCAATGTCATGACAAAGATCTCATCAAGAGCTTTCTAGCACAATTTATGGTTCATGAAATAGAGTTCGTATGTGCAAGATATTATGCATTGAAGATCTAATAAAGAAAATAAATAAAATTGGTTGGATGAAACATTAAGTTGGGCATCGACAAGTGGTGAGTGGAGAATGGTCCACATGGTGGGTCCTTAAGACACTACATGGCTTTCAACGACAATATTCCTTAATATCTATATTATTGACAACTCAAGTTGGATAGAAAGGTAAGTTGGGATGATGAACTGAGTTGGGATTTCAAGATTGAGTTGGGGTAAAGACCTAATTTAGAGCCCAAGCCAACCAACATGAATGGGTTCCTAGTTTATCATGACATAGTTTACATTTAATTTTTAACATGAATGGGTTATGGGATCCCAATTCAAATATTGAGTATGGATGGGAACCACTTTACCCCAATTAGAATGGGTTGAGAACTTTCCCAAACAAATGCCATAATATAAGATCAATTACCATGGTCAGGTAAAATTCCAATAGATTAAAATTATATTGCCAAGTCATCACCTTCCCAAAATAGCCTGAATTGGTCAAATTTTGGCACATTGACATGGCATCAACCAAATTAAATTCCACTTCACATGATGGAGTAAGCCATGTTCCATGTTACAAACTTCTACATGCCACATCCCAATATCCATGTTCTACCTAACATATTCCATATGCCACAAAAATCCCATCAAAATACAAGTTTATGCTAAACACTTGGCATTGTAAACCATGAACTTCATGGTATTTGAATGTATTAACAACTGCCCACTTACCAGTGTGGGATAATAGATATACATTGTCCACCAAAAACATTGAGGATGTAATCAAACCCTTATTCTCATGAGTAAAAGGATAAGGCCCAACCGATTGGGCTATGGGTTTGAATGGATATATATAGCTAGGAATTTATATTTGAAAGGCTTTAATAAGCTATGTAGCCATTGCTAAAGGCTAAGACAAGAAGATTGTGTAACTTGAAGAGGGAGTTAGAGGCAAAATTAGGAAAATGTCTGAAAGGAGACTAAGGTTATTTTTTCCCAAAGAATAACTTCTTAGTTGTTGACATTTAATTTTAGAGATGTTTGTAAGTTTTTTTAAACTGTTTTCTTAATATATAAACCATTAAAAGGACCCAAAGATGTAGGCCATTGTGTCAAACTCCGTTATCAATTATGTAGTTGAATTTCTTGATTTCTTCTCATTAAATTACTATTTTATAAGTCAAATTGTAAATTATTTTCATAAAAATTATTATTGTAAAGAAAAATTAAATATTTAAGAACATTATTTCTAAAGTTTACAGATTAGGATGGTATTAGAGCTAAGTTTGTGAGTGAATTTGTAATTTTATTATTTAAGATAAACTTAGCTATTATAGAATAATGGATCCAATGCTAGATTAAATTTATTTGTTATTAAATACCATTATCACTATGATAATGTAGTACTTGCAATCCCAAGAGAAAAGTTGGCAAGTGGTAGAGTAATGATAGGAGCACCAAATAAAAAATATAGAAAAAATCATTGATGCTTTATGGGTAGAATTACAACAATAACATCGATAGAAGAAGAGGATGCATGGAGATTCAGAGACTTGTAGACATTTTGCTTGATGGGGCCATATTTCTAAGAAATATTGGATACTACATCCTAGTAAAGCTCTATTATGGTTTAAAATATAGAATGAGGAGAGAGGCAAGGTACCAACTGTGTCTAATAGTGGTCAATTAATCTGACCAATACTACCTCATCAAGAAAATATAGAGTTTTTAATTTGATATTTATTGCTAATGGAAGTGCCAAAAATTATGCTATGCTCTTAGGAAACTCAAAACTATGACTACACTTTTATTGAAGAAGGGAAGTTGATGAAGATCTATTTTAACTAGAGTTGTAAAGCTAGTTATATTACTAAAGGTCTCGTACAACATCTATAACTTAAAAATATTCCATTACCCCCACACTAAGACATTTGGAGGAGTTCATGACATAGTATGTGGCCATGTGACTCATTATGGTATCATACATTTTTACATTAGAGGGTTATTATTTGATCAAGAAGCTCTTGACATAGTTTCAAGAGAGGCTGAGGAGATCACTTTAGGTAACTATTATCTCATATCTTTACATGCTAGAAACACTTCATTAGGAAAAGGAATCCAACTAATGACTAATCATACCTATAAGATTTAGTTTGGGACAAGCTAGATAATAAAGGTATAATTTAGTTATATTAGTGATTCTTCTAATTCATATACTCTTGCTATTCCTATCAATGAAAATGATGTTGTAAGTCTAGAACCAAGTAATTATTTAATTATTAATGTATCTTTTGATGTACATTCTAAAGATGAAAATAATGAAATCAACTCTTCTAGTTATATTGACAATGTTAGGGATACTAAATATACTAACCTTAAACATTTATCAAGTTCTTATGTTGATACATTTGAAAAGCACACAAAGGGAATAGGTCCTAAGCTGTTAGTTAAAATGGGATTTGAGGGAAAAGGCCTTAGCATAATGGTCAAGGGATTGTCCAGCCTATCCAAGTGGCAAAGACACTACTATTTACAATATTAGGATATGGAGGTGAAGGACAAAATTCCCAAGAAGTTGAGTTAAGTAATGACTCAAGCAGTAAGCTACAAAACTCTAAAGAGATGGAAAAATCACTCTCCAAAGATGTAATAGTTACATTGAATGAATAATATTCAAACAAATAATCAAGGTATGAATAAAATAAATACCTAAATGTACTTTTCGATTATGCACAAGAGAGTCCTAAAAGGATGCTTAAGAAAAATATCAAAATAAGGTTATCTAAAGAAGACATGAAGTTAGGTTTTTACTTTAATACTAAGGGGAAAATGTTGAAAGAAGATAAGAAAAGTTATCCACAACCACAATCAGAGGTTGTAGCTACAACTTTAGTTAGGCAATAGGTAGAGTCATATCTGTCAGAACTAGAGACAATATAAATGAGGGAGATGATAGTCAATAAGAAGCTGACAATTTAGAGATTGTCACCCTGGAAAGGTAAGCAACACTTATTCAAAAGAATAATTCTTAAACATTATAAGATAGATGTTATCTTTGATAAAAATTATCAAAATAATATGATCTCAAAAGATGTTGTACAAACCCTAGGATTGGAAACTAAGCCACATTTCCAACCTTATTTTTTGGATAAGATAGATGATGGTAATAATGTACATGTAAGTAAAACATGTAAACTAGGGTTTGCAATTACCAATAATTTTTTAGATGAAGTTGAATTAGATGTGGTTCCACTTTAATTTAGTGGCATTAGCCTAGGTAAACCATATTTTTCTCTGTGAAGGACAACTTTTTTCGAGAAGGAAAATCAGTATAACATTGTAAAAGATAAGATAGAATATCTTGTGTGAGCACATCAACAATAATCATTACAAGAAAATGGTACCTTTAGTATTATTTTACTCATGTATGTTGTAGATAGGAACACTATTGGGTAACATGAAGACGCTTTCATGAGAAGCATCAAGAATATCCTAAAAGATAGGTTGTATATTTTACTTTGTATGTTTCAGTATGTGTAAATATATATGCATATTTGTAAGACCTAAGTATAGGCATTATTTATAAATGCATAAGACCCAAGTATGGGCAATGTTTTTAATCATTATGTATAGTTATAATGTTTGTTTTTGATAAGGTAAGGCAACAAACTAGGGGTCGAACCCTTCATCGAGCAAAAAAGACAAGAAGGCAATAAAAAAATATGCCTTGAGAGAGACGACGGCACTAGCTGAGAACCAACATACACAAAAATAAGATAAACAAGAAATAGAAAGACTAGAGTTAGAGCGGTCTCTCCTTACATAACCATTGATTTGAGAAGAGCATTAATTTTCTCAGTATTCTCTGCATTGTCAACAGGCCGAGTATTACCCACTTCTTTCAGCATATACATGTTCAGGAGAATTGTATTTTGGAGTCCCTTGGTGAAATTCTACTCTAGCTTCTAAATATGATCCTTCAGGGTCCTAATTTTAGATTTCTAATTAGTATCATCCTCTATTTCCTCACCAACTTCCTTTACATACATTTCCCCCTTATTGTCAATAGTTTTCATAGTGTCAGCACCATGCTCCTTAGTAACCTCAAAATCCCTAGTCTCCTGCTTCCCTCTAGTGTCCTCAAAAATTTCTTGGATATCCAGCTCCTTAGACTCTTCCTCCTAGGTTGCTTCCTCTGAAGCACTTTCTGAATAATCAATAAGTCTATCCTTTGAGGTGGGTTTACCAACAATCTTCCTTGACCTGAAAACTCTGGAGGAGAAGCCCTCATTATTAAATTTGGAAGACTTATAAGATTTACCACCTTGGCCCCCTGTGGCCCTACCCAAATTTTTGTGGGTACCCTCTATAGTCTCCCTAATATTTTCTTCCTCCTCATCAACCTTCCTCTTCTTACCCTTCTTGCTCACAAAGGAGTTGGGGGTGTCAACAGGGGTCTCTTCTGGGGTGGAGAAAGAAACATATTTTGTTTTGGTAGGAGTAAGGGAAAAATAGGACTCATCAATAGCATCACTAGACACTGAATTGGAAGGAATGTCACCACTATTAATTCTGATAGTCTTGGATGGCTCAAGGGCTTGATGAAAGTTATACAAGTAGAAAATGAGGCCTTGGTGCAAGGGAATAGGTTCATATCCATCTTTTTAGACATTTTTTCTCTCACCCTAAGGATAGAGTGTTCTAAAGAGGAGAGTTGGTAAAGAGGAAAACTAATAATAGAATTGTGTCTAAAGTGATTTAATAGAGGAAGATGGAAATTATAAAACCTAGTAAATTGACCTTTGAGCATGAAGTACTTCATGAGAATGAAGCACACTCCATCTAATTGATCAGGTAGTTTAGCACACTTGAATCCTCCTTGATAAGGGATGAGTTCTTCTCCCTCTCCCAAGAATAGTTTATGGCTTGAAAGATCCATAGTTTTTGTTTTCCTTTGAAGCTTTATCCCCTGCATGGTCATTCATGTGGCCATAAAAATCACCTTTTTAGAGATTTCAAAACTGATTCCACCAACTATGACCCACCTATTTAATCATGATCTCAAAAATTTCTCAGACAAGTTTTCGTTGAACCCATGAAGCCTTTCTAGATTGGATTGATACCCCCTTCTTTACAATAATGCCAAACCAGTGGATTATCTTTGAATTCATAATAGGAGACTGGTTCAGTTCAAATTTAGTTTCTTCCCATTTTGGATTTGTAGACCCAACCCATGGAGTTCTTAAAATTAGTCTTTAGCTTTGAAATGGTTGTTAACCCTTGCTTCCACTTATGCATAATGAAGATGTGATGGCTCATTATTCAAAATACCCTATAGAGATGACATTGTCTACTCCCATGCTTGGAAATCATTTCCCATTGATCTTCATAATGATGCCCGTGTGCCTTAACCTCTTGATACAATAAATCATGAATGATTGTCAAAAGAGTACAAAAGTTATCAAGTTATGAAATCCATGATGACCCCCTCCACATGGACCTCTTCCAAGAGCTTTCCTTGTCATAAATCTGCCTCATCCTTGACAAGTCATCTCCTTTTGAATAATATCCCTAATTTTTAAGGGATTATGAACACCTTGTTGCCACACCCTCCAACCTAAAACTTGTTGACCAAGATTAGCACTGGCATCAGCAACACTGTTTCCCTCTCTATAAATATGATAAATCTCCACTCTAGAGAAATTTTGAAAAAGAATATGAATATTTGTAATGATATCTCTTAGCTTAATTCCCACATTTGATGCTTTATTAACTGCATCTATGACCATTTTAGAGTCTCCTTTTATACTCAAGTTCCTTATTCCTAGGGATATATCCAATTTTAACCCTCATAAGAGAGCCATTGCTTCAGCATAGTTATTGCTCTAGCTTCTTATTTCACCAACATAGACAACAATCATCCATCCTTTATCATTCCTTATCATTCCTCCTCCACTAGCTTTACCATCCGACTTGGATGCCCCATCAAAGTTGAGTTTCATCCAGTTAGGCTTTGGGGGAATCCATTTAGTATTTAGTCTCTATAGAATTTTGGATTTATTATACTCAGGGATCCAGTTTAAAACCTTCCATTTGGCTGTAATTTGGGTTTCAATTTGAGATAGGGTTTCTCTACAACATGAATATGGGCTATGGTGACACTTTTTATAAGGATCTTAACAAAAGAATGAAACACCTGAGATGCATTTCTAGCAGTGTCCCTGAAATTTTTTTGGTTGTGCTCTTTCCATAAAATCCAACTCAAACATGGTAGAGTTTGCTTCCATAATTCCATAAGCCAAGGATGTGTGAAGGTTGGATTCTAGCTATGGATTACTTCTTTAAGGTTAAAATTAAAGACCCATTCAATACCAAAGTCATTAAGTAGTATGCCCCATAATTCTTGGGTAAAATCATGGTGGATAAAGAGGTGTGAAACTGATTCCTCTTTTGAACCACACAAAAAACATCTATTAACCAGGGTAAACCCTCTCTTTTGAAGATTATACTATGTTAGGATTTTGTTCTGAGCAGCAGCCCACTAGAACATGTTAATTTTTGGAATAAGTTTATAATTCCAAACCTTTTTCCATACATATTTATTTTGACCCTTAGGAATGATTAGATGGTAAGTAGACTTGATAGAAAATGATCCATTCTTATCTGGCCACTAGTACTGTTCATCCTCATGGGGGAAGAGAGGGATTCTAATCTCCTAAACACACTACTGGATCTCCCACACTCTAGGGAAAAGCTCAAGCCGATGATCATAGTAGTCTAATAGATTTTTCTAGCTTCACATCCCATTATTATTTTCCATATAATCACTGACTCTATCTCTAAATAATTGAATAGCCATGTCAATAATCTCTCCATAGTTTCCTTGTATGATGAGAGCCTTGTGCTTTAACCAGATATCATCCCAAAATTTAATATGCCAGCCATTTCTAAGTGTCCATCTAATTCATTGCTTAAGAAGGCTTCTACTTTTTAGCATTTTATTCCATATCATAGATCCCTGGGGTAATCCCACCTGTTGAATAAAGTTGGAATCATTAGTGCTATGCATGTATTTGGCATACATTATTTCCCCCCAATCATTATTTTTATGGATCAGGTTCCAACTAATTTTTGAGAGAAGGGCTTTGTTCATGTTTCTGATAGACCTAATATTGAGTCCACCATGAGATTTTGGAGGACACACTTTTCCCATCTGACTAAAGACATTCTCTAGTCCCCTATCCATAAACATTTTCTTTGAATATGTTCTAGTTTATTAGTAAAATATATAAGAATTTTAAAAAGAGATAGGAAATATGTAAGAATAGCTTACAGTGAGGCCCGAAGAAGTTGTAATTTACCAGCACTGCTGAGGAGTTTAACTTTCCAACCAAGAAGTTTCCTTTGTGTTCTTTCCACAATTCCATTCCAAAAACTGGAGATACCTCTTTGACCGTGAGTGGGAGACCCAGGTAGGTAGTTGGTAGACCAGCTTCAACACATTCTAATATATCAATGATTATATGTCTAAGGTCATTAGGAGTGTTGAAGAAATACACATTTCTTTTTTTGAAATTTATCCTTTGTCCAAACTCTATGGCATAATTATTTAAGATATTCTTCCATCTTCTAGTTTCAATCACCGATGAGATGCCAAAAAGGATGGTATCATCCACAAACTACTGCACCACCATAGGTTAAAGGGAGGAGGCAGTTTTGATGCCCACTAACTTTTTTGAGGCTATATTTACTTGTATGTATCTTACTAGTGCCTCTACCATAATTATGAATAAGTATAGGGAGAGAGGGTCTCCCTGCCAAATTCCTCTCAAATATGAGAAAAACCCTCTGGCTACACCATTTACCATAACTAAAAATTTTGTAGAAGAGATAATGTTCCATATCTAGCGAGACATTTTATCATTAAACCCAAATTTTTTGATGACTTGGAATAGAAAAGTCCATGAGACTCTATCATATGCTTTAGAAATATCTAGCTTGAGAGCCATACTAGGGATTCTACTTTTATCCATGGAGTGAATGGTCTCATGTGTGGTGATCACAACATCAAGAATTTGCCTGCCCAAGATGAAACCTTTTTGTGCAGGAGAAATAATTTTGTCTAGTAAAGGTTGAATCCTCATAACCAGCACTTTAGTACATAACTTATAAATAGTGTTACATAGACTAATGGGCCTGAAATTAGTAAGGTGTGTAGGTTGTGATTTTTTAGGAACAAGTAATATGAAGGTATTATTAGCTTGTTTCAAAAGTTTACCTGATTTGAAAAAATCATGAACAACAGCCATAAGATCCGTTCTTACTATCTCCCAATATTCCTGAAAGAATATAGGAGGGAATCCATCAGGACCTAGGGCTTTGAATGCACCCATGGAAAATAAAACAGCATGGACTTCTTCCTTGGCTATAGGCTTTAACATCTCCAAATTATCTTCTTTAGTTATCAAATAGGGTATTTTATCAATGAATTGGTTCATAGGTCTATCATTCCCATCATCATTATTTTCTTCAGTGAGCATATTCTAAAAGAAAGCCCTAGCTTGTTCCCTTATCTCATTATCTTTGGTTATAATGTCACCATTATCCAAAACTAGCTTTGTTATTGATTTGGCCTTCTTATGCTTCATGGCTGAGAGATGAAAGAAGGTAGTGTTCCTATCACCCTCTTTAAGCCACTGAAGCCGTAGACATTGATTAATGACCAATTCAAAGAGTTCAAATAGAAATTGATGATCAAGAAGTGCTTTTTATAAGCCATAAAATAGCCTTGAATTTTAGCACTATTCCATATAGTTACGTTCCCCCCTAAAGCCCCTTCAGCTGGACTAATGTAAAAAGCCACCTTAGGCCATATATAGTCAGCAATTTTCCTAAAACTCTCCTCATTCATCTTGACTTCTTGGAGAAATAAAATATCTAATTTATTATCTAAAATGTAGTTTTTAACCTCAAACTATTTTTGAAGGACTGTTAAAGCCCCTCAGGTTCCAAGATAAGATTCTCATTTAGAGGGTTTGAGGGGTTGGGTCTACAATGTTTTCTATTTACCATTGGCAATCTCCATAGCAATCTCTCTTTGTCTTGTTTCTCTTAGGGTTGGTCTCCCTTGTTTGGGATTAGTGCCAACATCTATAGATTTTTAACCTTTTTAGTTCTTTTTCTTTGGGGTAACCCATTCCTCTTATTCATTACTGCCATTTTGTCCTATTTCATCTATTGTTGAACAATTTCCTACTTGCTCTCTAACTTCTAGAGCATGGAAAATGTATGTGTTTAACTGTAAGTCTACTTCTCCTTTAGTAGGATATATTTTTGGAGTTAATTTTTCTTTTCCATCTCTTTAAACTTTGTCTTCTACATTGTCTTCCTCTATCAGTTGGGTACCTATTTCACCTTCCTCAGACATATTAGTCTATTTGTCTAAAGGGTTAGTTGTGTCTAATATATCCTTATGACTATCATCCAATACTTTATTTTCCTTTAGGATAGTTTTTCCCCCATTACTAGAGATATCCTCCTTGCCCATCTCCTCCTCTACCTTTTCTATATTGTCAAGGTTTTTTGCATTGCTCCTCGTTCACTACTTTCCAATCTTTCTGTGATTGAGAGACTTATCATCCCCTTCAACTAGGGAATCATCTTTCCTTCCTGCTTTCTTCACTTTGCATTGTGTCATTAAATTTCCCTTTCTTTTACATATTTGAAAGAAAGTGGTAGAATTTTTATATGTGATCAGCTGAGTCTAAATCCCATATTTATAGTTTAGCTCTATTGACATAGGGAGAGTCTTATTAATTTTAACATTGACACATAATCAAGCATACACACATCTATACTTTGTTCTGGTTGTGTGATCTACAATGACATATTAGCCAATAGAATTTCCAATAGCTGTGAAGATTTTTTCATCCCAAAATTCCAATGGGAACCCTAGCAATCTTACCCAAGTAGGAGTAGACTTATTAAGGTCCACGTTAGGATCGAATCTTGGTTTCCATGAGCATAAGGAAAAATGATGTGGGCCATACAGACATGGTCCTCTAGCAAGAGTAGCTATCATGTCCTCTCTATTTGTAAATCTTAAAAGGAATAGGCCTCTTACCATGGTAGTGATCGATACACTACCCTTAACTTTCCACCTAGATAGAACCCATTTCCTTAACATTTCAATATTAGGATGGAATGAGAAAAACTTACCTACCAATGCAAGGTCCATGGATGCCACAATTTCCTCCACCAGATCATCTGAGATATTTAGGGTTGTGCACTTAGTGGAAATAGGGAGACTCAACATGCTTTTTGAGGGACACATCTTTTCACCTGTTAGTGCTTTCTTCCATCTATTGGATATAATATCCTCTTTCAAATTCCTGATCACGTCCCCAGAGGCACTACCACTAGTAGTAGCCTCCATTAGATCTATGATCACTCTAATCACACTCAGGGGCCCTACTAGGTGGGAAAACACTAGTTTCAAATTTTTTGTGCAGAGCTCACAAGTTATCAACTTAGTTATAATTTTTGTTAAGAACCAAGAAGGGAAACATTTATAAACTATATTTCTAGGTAAAACCCTAAAGGGAAAATTGTAAAATAGTGGTTGTTATAACACTAGATGTCCTATAATATTTTCATAATTTCAGATTTGAAGACCTATCAAAGTATCTTTAATGATAATCAAAGGTAGAGCCATGAAAATATCCTCACATAGAGTACTAGGTCTAGTACCATATTTTTGAGGATAAAAAGCCTTCTTAGTAGGGAGGATTGATCCAGATGGATCCATATACACTCTATTAAATAAGTCATCAAATTATGGGTTGATTGCTGGCATGACTTAGATCTCATTAAGAGATTTTTGGTGAAATTTATGGTTCATGAAATGGAGTTTATATACGTAAGATATTGCATGTTGAAGATCAAACAGGGAAAATAAAAATATTTGGCTTGGATGAAAAATCCAATTGGGCATTGACAAGTGGTGAGTGGAAAATGGTCCATATGGTGGGTCTTCAAGCCACCATGTGGCTTGCCACCAAAATATTATCCATTATTTATATTGTTAACAATTTGAGCTGGATAGCAAGGCGAGTTGGGATGATGAACTGACTTATAAAATAATAATTTAATGAGAAGAAGTCAAGAAATTTAAGGATCATGGTCAAGTGAATATTTTTATTTCTCTATGTTTGTGATCCTAAATTCTAATGATGTGCGTAACTCTATAAATTTATCTCATTTTCCTTAAAATCCTATGGTGTTATTTTAAGGGTTATAAACCTACAAACATTCAAAAAATGTAATGGGATAATTTTATCCCAATCACTCCTAATTTTTTATTGATTATTACCTATATCCAATACTTAAAAGAGGGAAATAAAGTGACACGTAGTTCTCCCACCTAGTATGAAGGTAAAATTGTGCTCCTTTACTATGTGTATGCAACTAATGATGTGTAATTGTTACATCATAGTGATTTATTTTATTTTGATTTATAATGTTTCAAATTTGGATTGTAACTACTCATTTTAATAGTTTTATAATTTTTAAAGAATAGGAACGATTTTATTAATGTGAAATAATGTATAGATGTATATGATATAATATCCTAGTTTGTTTTGAATGAGACATTTGTTTATTATATGGATCTATCTTTTCATTGTTTTGTATCAATGACCATATTTTAGTATCTAAAAAATGTCTCATTTTATTCTAGTAATGAAATTTATATAGTAAAAGGATAAAATTGTAGATACTAAAATATGATTTTATATAACATACTAGTCTTATAAACTTGATAAATACCAATCATGGATCAACCCTTTAGTTTATGACCTCCCTAATGCTAAAATGCTCACATTAGCCATTTTACTATGCTAAATTACTTATCCTATTATCCAAACATAATATTATAATGACCCAGATCACCTATAACCTCTAGTCTACATAATACCTAATTTATATCCTAATCATATAGTTACAAATCCTCAATAGATTTATATCTTATAAGACACTACTGTCTAGATAAAGATGTTACCATTAACACTAGTGTGTCAACTTTGAGGCTAGTGTCCCTGCCTTTCAAACAATCAAATTCAAAAATATTTTGGAATGTATATATCATCCATCTAGTGTTTAGGGAATTATTCATGAAACCGCTCAAGTCTATCCATAAATTCTACCTCAATGTTCTATTATTTGGTCTATAGACATTGATTAATGACCAGTTCAAAGAGTTCAAAGAGAAATTGATAATCAAGAAGTGCTTCTTATAAGCCATAAGAGATCCCTAAATTTTAGCAATATTCCACATAGTTACAATCCCCTTGAAGCCCCTTCAGCTGGACTAATGCAAAAAGCCACCTTAAGCCATATGTAGTCAGCAATTTTCCTAAAACTCTCCTCATTCATCCTGACTTCTTGGATAAATAAAATATCTAATTTATTATCTAAAATGTATTTTTTAACCTCAAACTATTTTGAAGGAATATTAAATCCCCTTAGGTTCCAAGATAAGATTCTCATTTAGATGGGTCTCTAGTGTTTTTTGTTTACCACTGGCAATCTCCCTAGCAATCTCTCTTTGTCTTGTTTCTCTTAGGGTTGGTCTCCCTTGTTTGGGATTAGTGCCAACATCTGTAGATTTTTAACCTTTTCAATTATTTTTCATTGGGGTAACCCATTCCTCCTGTTTATTACTGCCATTTTGTCTCATTTCATCTATTGCTGAATAATTTCCTACTTGGTCTCTAACTTCCAGAGCATGGAAAATGTATGTGTTTAACTGTAAGTCTACTTTTCCTTTAGCAAGATATATTTTTGGAGTTACTTTTTCTTGTCCATCTCTTGAAACTTTGTCTTCTACATTGTATTCCTCTATCAATTGGGTGCCTATTTCACCTTCCTCAGACATATTAGTCTATTTGTATAAAGGGTTAGATGTGTCTAATATAGCTTTCTGACTATCATCTGATACTTTATTTTCCTTTAGGATATCTTTTCCCCCATTACTAGAGATATCCTCCTTGCCCATCTCCTCATCTACCTTTTCTATATTGTTATGGTTTTTTGCATTGCTCCCCATTCCTTGCTTGCCAGTCTTTTTGTGATTGAGAGACAGATCCTCACCCTAACCTAGGGAATCATCTTTCCTTCCCGTTTCCTTCACTTTGCATTGTGTCATTAAATGTCCCTTTCTTTTACATATTTGATAGAAAGTGGTAGCATTTTCATATGTGATTAGCTTATTCTAAATCCCATATTTAGAGTTTAGCTCTATTGACGTAGGGAGAGTCTTATTAATTTCAATATTGACACATAATATAACATACAAACATCTGTACTTTGTTCTCGTTGTGTGATCTATAGTGACATATCATCCACTAGAATTTCCAATAGCTGTGAAGATTTTTTCATCCCAAAATTCCAATGGGAACCTTAGCAGTCTTACCCAAGTAGGAGTAGACTTATTAAGGTCCACGTAAGGATCAAATCCTAGTTTCCATGAGCATAAGGAAAGAGAATGTGGGCCATACAGACATGGTCCTCTAGCAAGAGTAGCTATCATGTCCTCCCTATTCGTATATCTAAAAAGGAATGGGCCTCTTGCCATGGCAATTATCGATACACTACCCTTAACTTTCCACCTAGATAGAACCCATTTCCTTACCATTTCAATATTAGGATGGAATGAGAAAAACTTACCTACTAATGCAAGGTCCATGGATGCCACAATTTCCTCCACCAGATCATCTGGGATATTTAGGCCCGTGCCCTTAGTGTAAATAGGGAAGCTCGACATGCTTTTTGAGGGACACATCTTTTCACCTGTTAGTGCTTTCTTCCATCTGTTGGATGGAATATCCTCTTTCAGATTCCTGATTAGGTCCCTAGAGGCACTACCACTAGTAGTAGCCTCCATTAGATCTATGATCACTTTGATCACACTTAGGGGCCCTAGTAGGTGGGAAAAAACCAGTTTCAAATTTTTCGTGCAGAGCTCACAAGTTATCAGCTTAGTTATAATGTTTGTCAAGAACCAAGAAGGGAAGCATTTATAAACTATATTTCTATGTAAAACCCTAAAGGGACAATTGTAAAATAGTGGTTGTTATAAAACTAGATGTCCTATAATATTTTCATAATTTTAGACTTGAAGACCTATCAAAGTATCTTTAATGATAATCAGAAGTAGAGCAATGAAAATATCCTCATATAGATTACTAAGTCTAGTACCATCTTTTTGAGGATAAAAAGCCTTCTTAGTAGGGAAGATTGATCCATATACACTCTATACAATAAGTCATCAAATTATGGGTTGATTGATGGCATGACTTAGATCTCATCAAGAGATTTTTGGTGAAATTTATGGTTCATGAAATGGAGTCTGTATACATAAGATATTGCATGTTGAAGATCAAACATGGCAAATAAAAATATTTGGTTTGGATGAAAAATCCATTTGGGCATTGACAAGTGGTGAGTGGAAAATGGTCCAGATGGTGGGTCTTCAAGCCACCATGTGGCTTGCAACCAAAATATTCTCCATTATTTATATTATTAATAATTTGATCTGGATAGCAAGGTGAGTTGGGATGATGAACTGAGTTGGGATGTCAAGACCAAGTTGGGGTGAAGACCCAAGTTGGAGCCCAAGCCAACCAACACAAATGGGTTACTGGTTTAGCATGACATGGTTCAAGTTTAAGTTTTAACATGGAAGGGTTAGGAGATCCAAATTAAAATCTTGAGCATGGATGAGAGCTACCTTACCCCAATTAGCATGGTTTGAGAACCTTCACAAACAAATTCTATGACACAAGATCAATTACCATGTTCAGGTCAAATTTCAATAGATTCACATAAACCTGACAGTCATCAACCTCCCAACATAGCTTGAGTTGGTTCAATTTTGGCACATAAACATCACATTGATTGAACCAAATACAACATTTTATGATGGAGTAAGCCACATTCCATGCCACATGACCTAATGTTTCATGTTATAAACTTCCACATGCCACATCCCAACATCCATGTTCTACCCAACATATTCCATATGCCATAAAAATGCCACCAAAATACATGTTTATGCCAAAAAATTGGCATTTTGAACCATGAACTTCATGGTATTTGAATGTATTAACAACTACCCACTTACCAATGTTGAGGATGGAATTGAACCCTTATCCTCACAAGTAAAAGGATAAGGCCAAATTTCTTGGGCTATAGGTTTGAATGGCTATATAAATCTAGGACTTCACATTTGAAAGGCATTGACAAGCTAAGCGACCATTGCTAAAGGTTAAGCCAAGAATCTTGTGTAGCTTTTAGAGGGAGTTAGAGGCAAAATTAGGAAACAGTCTAGAAGGAGATTAAGGTTATTTTTCCCTAAAGAACAACTTCTTAGTTGATGATATTTCATTTTGGATATTTTTGTAAGTATTTTTCATGGATTTTATTAATATATCAACTAATAAAAGGACCCAGAGATGTAGGTCATTATTCTAAACTCTGTTATCAATTATGTAGTTGAATTTCTTGATTTCTTCTCATTAAATTATTATTTTCTAAGTCAAATTGTAAATTATCTATATATAAATTATTATTGTTAATCAAAATTAAATATGTAAGCGTATTGTTGTTTAAATTTATGGATCATGGTCAAGTGAATACTTTTATTTCTCTATGTTTGTGATCCCAAATTCTAATGATGTGCGTAACCCTATAAATTTATCTCATTTTCCTTAAAATCCTTAAGTATTATTTTAAGGGTTATAAACCTACAATTATTCATAAAATTTAATGGGATAATTTTATCCCAATCACTCTTATTTTTTTATTGATTATTACCTATATCCAATACTTCAAGGAGGGATATAAAGTTACACATAGTTCTCCCACCTAGTATGAGGATAAAATTGTGCTCCTTCACTGTGTATGCAACTAATGATGTGTAATTGTTACATCATAGTGATTTATTTTATTTTCATTTATAATGCTTCAAATTTGGATTGTAACTACTCATTTTCATAGTTTTATAATTTTTAAAGAATAGGAACGATTTTATCAATGTGAAATAATGTATAGATGTATATGATATAATATCCTAGTTTGTTTTGAATGAGACATTTTTTTTGATATGGATCTATCTTTTCATTGTTTTGTATCAATGAACATATTTTAGTATCTAAAAAATATCTCATTTTATTCTAGTAATGAAATTTCTATAGTAGAAGAATAAAATTGTAGATACTCAAATATGATTTTATATAACATACTAGTCTTATAAACTTGATAAATACCAATCATGGATCAACCCTTTAGTTTATGACCTCCCTAATGCTAAAATGATCACATTAGCCATTTTACTATGCTAAATTACTTATCCTACAATCCAAACCTAATATTATAATGACCCAGATCACCTAGAACCTCTAGTCTACATAATACCTAATTTATATCCTAATCATATAGTTATAAATACTCAATAGATTTATATCTTATAAGACACTACTGTCTAGATAAAGATGTTACCATTAACACTAGTGTGTCAACTTTGACGCTAGTGTCCCTGCCTTTCAAACAATCAAATTCAAAAATACTTTGGAATGTATATATTATCCTATGGTATTCATTTAACCTTCCCATGAGAAAATTTTGTAAGGTGTGATGTAAATAAAAATAAAAGGTCATTTACAAGGAATCACAAAATATATAAAAAAAAACAACCATGAAAATTCATTTTCACAACTAAGCCATATTGACATGATATTCCATATTTATTAATTATTCATAGGATAATTCCTATTGTAGGTTTAAAGCATTGACATATTATCCCATGAGATTTATTTTTAAAGGTACAAGATATATCACTACATGCACTCACGTATATAATATCACATAATTAATCTCACATAAACCCACATAAGGGGGATAAATACATCAGTCTGAGGACCTATTCATATTATATGGATATGTAGGTTGTGTTCATTAACACAGGGGTATTTTATGTTATCTCAACATCATTCAAGCTAATTAACCCTTTTTTTTCAAGGTGACATGCCAAATTGGATGACCTAGTGTTTTGAGAAAAAATGATTATGGGGACTTGTGTGCACCATATAAGTTAATAACCTACATGATGAAAGTGAACCATAATATGTTCAAGTTTTTTTTAAATAAAATAGTTTATAGCCTGAGCTATATAGAAGCATTGAGTCTAATAAGACAAAAGCATTGACAATAGTTTCCAAGTCCTAATGATAGTGTCCAACCTAACAGAGAGCTAATTTATATAATCTAAAACACCTTTTATTTATAACTATAAAATATTTGATAAGTTAAGTATTAATCCTCCTTTGTATTTATATTTTTATAATATTATTTGGCATTGTTATTTTATATGTTTAACATATTCTTAGATTTAAAATATTTATCATAATATTATAAATCTTATTTCATATAAATGGCCTAATTTTAAAGTATCGTATCCTCAGTTTATTAGTCTATTTCCCCCTAACCCATCCAAAAAGAGTTTTAAAAATGTACATGAGTGCATACAACACACTTTGTGCTTGGGATATGGTTCAAAATGTACATATTTTCTCCATACAAACATGGAATGAAAATTAAATAGTTAAGGGCCATATTTCATTTCTAAAATACAAAATTGAATTTGAATAAAAAAATAAGAACAAGTTAGGAATACACATGTATGTGATTAAACCATGTTTCCCTATTACCTTTTGTAGATGATGATTCCCCAATGAATCACCACATAACTATGATTCCTTATTGAGTCACATGAACATTTGGGGTGATCATGCCTAAAACTTGTATAGTTATTAAAGATATTATGTTTTGAAGGAAACATGTTAAAACCTTCATGTATGTTGGAAAAATTACATAATTTAATAAACCAAGTAACTATGCTAGAAAAAGAGAGAACAATCAAGTCATGTTTGCTCAAAGAAATCAATATATAAGTAAATGAAAGAACCATCATGCCAATTTCACTCAAATAAATTGAATCAACCATTATATATGGATTATATATTCATTTTTAATGTTTCACTCAAAAATTGTAAATTTATATCAATGTATAAAATAATAATAATTGAAAGGGAATGAATAATGGTTATGCCTCCACCATGAGTGCATTTTTGATTCTATAATTTGGCTCAATGTAGAATAGAATGCATGATTGAAAGAGAATGCAAAATTTCCAAGACCCTATCATGATTTTATTTTTGATAAGTTTGAATTTTAATGACAACCATGTTACATTCAATGGTAACTATTTTGTTAATTATTTTCAAGAACCAATATCATGCCTCCTAAGTTTGAACCAACTAATATTTAACTTTATGCATCTATATGCTGAATTTTGAGAACATGTATTTGTAACGTATGTGATATGGATAATTTTACCATATTCCTATTAATTTAATATGTACCATAGTGTGCATGAATTTTTTTCAAGTTTATATAAAGTGAATTTATATGCCCTTGTAATATGTATTAATGTGTCAATATTTTTCATGTAACTGAACTAATCTAGTATTTGGACCATCAACATCTCTAAAATATATTAAATAGGAACCCTTTTTTATTTTTTTACTCATGGAAGATTATATATTTATGAAAATCTCATTATAATTCCCCTATTTTAATATTAATGATGCACCCTATAAGTCACTCTCTTCAAAGGAATAATGAAATGTATCATGTCTTATATTAATATAAAATCATGTAATATCATTTGATAATGTGGAGGATATATTATCATAGCAATGTATATGTCAATCAAGGAAGTTATGTAACATACAAAAATTATGGCATGTGATTATCATGACTATATAGATATATTGTAATGTAATTACTTAGATGTTCAATGAGAATGGAATAATATATCACATAATTAAGAATAAAATAAGAATAACCACATTGATAATTGATGAAAGAGTAGAATACTTGATAAATAAAATTGATCAAATATGAAATAAGAGTAAAATTCATAATATGATACTAAAAATATAACCAATACATCATATATACACTATACTTAGCCATGGTTATTTCATAGGCTAGACTTACTAATAATATAGAGAAATGCAATAATATAATATGACATGTATGCAAGCCATAATTCTATCACACATATCCATAGACATGATATACGTTAAGGGTGTAACATTAATCTAACCTTAAACACAATGTTTAACAAACCATGTATTCTAATTTATTAAATATTTATTCTCACATGTTGCATATTTATGATTCATACTATTGCACTTGATCAAATACTCCTTCAACTACTCCTTCAACTCTCTTGTTTATAGCATTTTAGTGTGGGTGTTAAGGATTTCATCAGGTTTCACAATGAATTTTCCTTATTAATCTGATACTTGTAACTTTTTATGGGTATAAACTCTTTATCCAATGACCTTATATAAGAAAAATACATGAAATACAATATTAATTTAAGAGGATTGGGTTAACTCTAACTTGTATTCCATGCTACAAACTTTTTGTAGGATCTAATAAGGGCCATAATACTTAGGATAAATTTTATTATCCATTTTATATAAATTAAAATATATATATATATACACTTATTTATTAAAGTTCATAACACCTAATCACCAATATCAAAATTCCTCTAACTACAAAGTTGAGAAGTTTTTTGCTTCAATAAATTCTAGTCCATAGTTAAATTCTCCCTCAAACTAGATAGTACCTCTTATTAATGTTGAATGTGTTACTCAACACCTCAAGCTTTAGGTTAAACCTTCAAGGATGAAATGATGTATTGGGGATGTTAACCATAATTTTCCACAAGTTGATAAATTTTGTAAGAGGTATGGAAGTGTCATACCACTATTATGCTAGTGGTAGCTAATGAACCCAGTATTTTTATTTATCTAATGCAAAAGAATAGAGATACCCATTTAAGAGTTTATTAAAAACATATATTTTACCATAATATTGAGGATGATATGATAATATATAATCCAAATGAGTACCTAAAACTATGAATACATCAATCCAAAATTTATTGGTGAAGATGGGATCATGATCACTTACAATGATGTTAGGAGTACCATGTAAATTTTTGAACTGTATTAATAATAGTAATAACTATTTTAATGGAAACAAATGGTCATGACTAGGAAAAAAATGAACATATTTTGTGAGTCTCTCCATAAATACCATGATGATATTTTTACCTTTATACCTCGAAAACCCTATAACTAAATCCATGGAAACCTCATCCCACCTATGGATAGGATGGTTAAAGGCTATAGAAGACCCAATGTCTTAATTATTTAATCTTTATTGTATTGACAAAAAATTCATTCTAAGAAATATTCTAGTATATCCCCTTAATTCCTTCCCCAAATAAATCCTATGTGATTGTATGATATGTCTTAAAAAATCCTAAGCACTCCCTATTATAGATGCATGAATCTCCTAAAGGATATTTTTTTGAGGATAAAATACTTACATAGGTATAATATATTTTTATACCATAATATATTCCCATTATATTTTTTATAGAAATAATATAACCATGATGAATATTATGAATGATAACTTATACATCCCAATCATTATTGCATCTAGATCTTACTTCTTCTAACCAATTTATCTGCCAAATGGTCATTACGAATAATAATACCTTAAATAACTCATCTCTCTTGGAGAGTACATATTATACTAAATTATATTTTCCTTTATTTTAGACTATTTAAAATTCACATTAAAAAAAACTAGTCATCCATTTTTATTTTTATTTTAGTGAAAAAAATTGTTCCAAATAATATTTTAGACTATCATGACCAATCTTTATTTGATAGTGTCTACCCATCAACTAAGGTCTCCATTACTTGATTACATAAAAAAATAACCAACATCTCTTTCTTATAGATAAACTTGAGTTTTTTTATCCTTTGATTTAATGAATCTAAAATTCAATTGGTCCTCATTCCTACATGATTGCTACCCCATGCCACAATTTTATGCATCACATTTGATAACAATATTTTTTGAAAATTAGGCATATACAAAACTAGAGTGTTACACATAGCCTATTTTAGTTTTTCAAATGCCTTGGTAGTATTTTCATTAAAATGAAAGGATTATTTATTCAAAATGTTGTGAGTGGAGTTTTTATGATACCATAATTTTTTTAAAACCTATATTAGTACCTTGTTAGCCCCAAAATTTCATGAAGGTTCTTGAGGATCTTTGGAACTTGTACTTCATCATATATTTAATGTTTTTTGGGTAAAATTTTAATACTTGATGTGAAACAATATGACCCATTAATCCATATATCGGACTCCAAAATCATATTTGGAAGGTTTGACATAAATTTGATGTTGTTTTATAAATAATAGTACCCATTTCAATTCATTCAAATGTTCTTTCTAGGTTTTTTATATATTATGATATCATCAAAAAACACCAACACAAACTTCCTCAAAATTGTCATGACCTATCTTTTTAATGTAATTTATATTAATTTTTGAGACCTTGTTATGTTATGTTTTGTCGATTCTAGTTGGCACATTATTATTGCTATAGATGTTAATCTTGATGTATATGTTATGATTTTACTATAATTGATTATCAATTATGATTCTAGTTATTTAAAGAATTATATGATTAATGACTTAATGCAATACTTAATTAATTAAATTTCATTTTATAATATTAGGTATAGTTTATTACTACATTATTCCTTTGATATTTTTACATTATTTAGATAATGTTGATGTTATATTATGTTACTATAGGAATAGGTTAATGAGCTAGGCTTGATGGTGGATTACAATAGCTTGGGGATCAAATGTATAAAGATTATATAAAAATATTATAACTATTTAACTAAGGTATGATTAGATTCAAAGCCTTTGATTGTTCATTGAGTCATTTATTTATTTATGTATTGACTTGATGAGTGATATTCTATCTTTGTTTTCTTTCACTCCCTTATAAGTGATATTTTATCTTTATTTTGTGTGCACACTTTGAATTTGAGTATTGATGTTGTTGATGTCTCTCTCAATTACATCAATTATTTTTCATTTTGATTTATGAACCTTGTTTGTTGGGAACAATAATTGTTGTTATCTATTCATTTTTTTTTGTTGTCTTATTGATCTGATATCCTTTTTTAAAAGCACGAATAGAAATTTATTATTATTACTATGTGATCTATTGGGACTTGGTCGATGGACTGTAGTATTAATTTTCAAAGATTGAAGTACATATTTTAGTTTAAATTCTTGACTTAGATCTCTTTATTTTGGAGATTGTTGTGGACTATGTATTTCCTTTCACATGTTTGTGTCAAATTGATTATTTTATTTAGCTAAGTTTCCATTAGTTGTATGCTTGAGATGGAAAGAACTTTTTTTGTATTGAATGAGTTATTTTGGAATATGTTATTTTGAAATAATTTATTGATGACTTAATATGTTCTAGCTACTAGACTAAGATACTTAAGTTGTTTCCAAGTATTATAATTTGTAACTAATAGGTTCAAGATGGAAGTTCATTTAGTTCCATGAACATAAAAGTGGAATCCAACAAGATTGCTTAAAAATTATTATATTGTTAAAAAAAGATTGTTTTATTTTGAATTGTTTGAAAACTATTGATGAATGTGACAATTGTCTATTATGTTTTTCTATTTGTAATATTTTTTAGTCTTGATGACTGCTTTTTATTTATTGGTTATTTTTCATTGGAATGAAACTTGTTAATGTATTTGAATCTTATGTAAATTAAGATTAAAAAAGAGGTTAATCCATTTTTTAGTGACTAAAATCAAGAAAAAACAATAAGAACTAACATACTAAACCTATTCCCTCGATTGGGTAAGGTCTATAGGGTAAAGAAACATACAAGAAAGCATAAAAAAGATAAGCTATAACTTCCCCATGGACTTTAACATCAAATCTGGTCCACAAGCATGTTTGTAATAGGATATATAGCTCAAAATATTTTAAAATGTCATTGGAAAAGTGCCTCCAACATCTCCTCAAGAACTATTGGATTGATTTATGAATGAATTTGAAGAATTGGGTGAATATTTAGATGGAATTATGCATAGTTTATTTGAACTAAAGAGCTTATTAAAAGTATGTAATGGCCTTGGTATTTGTAGTTTACCTAAATAAATAGTGGCATTTGAATCAAGATTAAAATGAGTGGTCATAAATTAATTTAATTTTTTAACCAAATTTATTTAATATTTTAGAAATAGGGAGCATTAACATGGCATGGATTTCCTTAATTTACATATCTGTATCCATTAATACTTAGTGCATGAAAAATTTATTATGATGTCATAGTCTAGATATATCATTGAAATTTGAATATGACATATCTAAGTAATTCAATTATTTACCTAGATTTTAGCTATTTAGAAGGGTTTTGTTTCTTAGCTATATAATCCTAATAAAATTTTAGGTTCTTTATGAAATTTCCAAATTTTTACATTTATTACAATTAATTACCCTATAAATTTGTCTACAAATTGGTAATTTGACTCATATTGAATTAAGTGAAGCTAACATTTTGCTATAGTCCATTAACCCAATTATGGATGTATTGATATGTTTTATAAATTACATGTGATGTGTGTGGATGAATTAGAACATTTTAGTGGTTTTTGGTCTAATTTGTGTATTATTACAGGAAGTTATTCTAACTTTCAATTTTGACATGATAGTAGTGAGAATTGGATGTATACATTTTCCCCATATTTGGAATGGTGTGATGAGACATTTAGGAGAAGCAATGACTTTTAAAAGAATAAAAAGGTCCCTTAAAATGATAACAATTAGAAGAAATAATTTTTCTCATATTTTAATCTATTTTAATTGATTTGAAAAAGAATGTGTTCACAAAAATTCCCCAAATAAGGCATGTCTTGCCATAATTTAGATATTTATATCTATTACTAATTAGTGCATGACAAATTTCTAATGATGTCATAATTTAGATATTTTTTTGAATTTTGAATATGACATAACTAAGTAATTAACTCATTTTTATGGATTATTGGTATAGCCAATTGATTTACTTTGCTTAGCTATTTAATATTAATTAGAATTTAAGTTGTTTATGCAATATAAATTTTTTCATAGGGATTCCAATTAATCTCCCTAGAAAGTTATCTACAAATCAATAATTTGACTTGTATTTAATTAAGAGAAGTTGATAGTTAGATACAATCCATTTCCCCAATTAGGTATGTATTAAGATGTTTCATAAATTACATGTAATGTGTGTAGATTAATTAGAGTATTTTGGTGGTTTTTAGTCCAGTTTGTGCATTATTTTGGGAAGTCATTATGTGAAAATTTTACATGATAGTGGTGATATTCGGATGTCTACATTTTGCCCATATTTTGAAGGGTATGGAGAGACATTTAGGTGTGGCAATGACTCTTCAAAGAATATAAAGGTCTCTTGAAATGATCATAATTAAAATAAATATTTTTTTCTTGATTTCATTTATTTCAATTAATTTAAAAATAAATGAGTTCATGAAAATTCCCCAAACAATGTTTGGGAGGCCCATGTTTCCCCCTCGAGGGAGTGGCTAAAAAAATAGATGGGCCCTCTAAAATAAGAAAATAGTATGTATCTCAATAGAGAAGGATAAAAATAGCATAATTAGAACAAAATAGGATTTAAATGGATAAAAGAGGTAAAAATAAGCCTCTTGAGAATAAAAATGGATCATGCATAGGTCCATGAGGGAAAGCATCAAAATTGTGGCTAGAAAATTTACCGCTAGGTGTGAAAATTATTCATTTTCATTATCATCCTATATAATTTAAGATATTTGGTTTTTCACTTGAGAGAGATAGATAAAATGGATAATATCCTATACCATAAACACCTTAGTGAGTGTGTGAGAGAGTACCATTATATGGGAAGAAGTGGGGAATTGGTAAGTATATTTTGTATTGGTCAAATTCAACATTTATTAAATTTAATGCTTGTAATAAAAACTCAAAATGGTGAACTCACCATTTTCAAAAAGTTGAGATTTATGAAATCACCCATGAAAAGAGTCAGGTTTTAAGTCCAATATAAAATCCATGGCCAAGTTAGTGACCTCACCAAAATGGCTGTAAATAAACAAATCAATGATATCACTGAATTGGATGAAATTCATCCCAAATGGTGGAAAAGTTTACATATGAGAGAAAATGTTTATCAATAAGTAGAAATGTTGATAAATTGATAAAAATGACTAGCATTCAATAAATAATATAAATGGAAAACAAACATGAAATATAAATGTCATACTACCAATCACCATAAATGAGCTATAAAATGGTGATATCATAGACTAGTGGGGAAAATGGTGAGAATTCCCTACTAAATGGCAAGAATGCCATGGTAAATGATGAAATTTATGAAAAAAAATAAGATAACCATAATTGGTAAATATAATATAATAAATAAATAAATCATGATATAAGAATAAAATGCTAAGGCCAAAATTAGATTATAATTGTAAAATGATTAGCTAGGAGTAAATAGATGAGTTATTGACTTAGTTCTATTTTGTATTGTGATATGTAAGAGCAAATAGGTGTCATGACAACATGTGAGTGTGGTCACAGGTACTACATCATCTAGGTATGATGATAAAGGACCTGATATCATTCTTGGAGGCTCTGGACTTACTACAAATAACCTAAATGATAGTTATTTGAGCCAATAGGGCTTATTTGTCAATACTAGCAGAGTGTTAGCACTTTGAGACTTTGAAATTCCACTTAAAAATAGTTGAGGAAATGGTGAAGCTATAAGACATATAGAGGATCTTAAATCTACCCATTTAAGGTAATAGTAATTATTGGATGCCAAAGATCATGTGATTTGTGTTTGAGGACCTACTAGGTGTGATATATTTTATGGTTGTAGATGGGCCCATAGATATTGATGCCCTAAAGGACCTATCATTTACCATAGATGGTTTTCCTAGAGTTGTATAAGTGAGACATATATATTTTACACCAATATTACATGAATTAATGTTTAGTGAGGTAGTGATTCTAATGTCTCTTGTCAATGGCCTCTTACTACCTAACAAGAGTGGGTGGTTCTTTTACATTTGATTCATATGAATGATTCATGATATGTTTGTGTTTTAATATTTTAGATTTTTTCTTATGTAAATCCCATGTTTTATTAAAGGGATTATTTTTATAAATCAGATAAATAATATGCATAAAATAACCGCTAATTTATTACATATTTGACTAGCTTTGATTTTCCAAAAATAGTAATAAATATGTGAAAATAAAGACTTATCTTTAAAACACCTAATACATATGATTTGATTGTTGGAAAATAGGATAATAATGGGTCTGAGTTTCATAAACTATATCCCTATATGATAACCCCTCTTGGATAGTAGTGTCATATTTAGATAGAGGTGTCATGTGGCTCTAGTGTCCTGCTAATGGCACTAATGTCCTTTATGTACGATTGCCTTAAACTTTTAAGTTCACCTATGTATGTGTTTATAGGTTATATTCCTATGTGCATGAAGTTTATAACTCTATATTATGACTATAATAATTCATTTATGATGTAAACCTAATCCTCTTTTCATGTAAGGCATGAGCTAAAACGTGTGTTCATTAGTAGGATAGGCTGAACATCCTTAACACCCTACTATGAAGAGAATTGCCTACATACAAACACTCCAAATATGGATAAATCAAAATATATTTATCCCCACCTAATATATTTTTCTTTTGGAAGTGTAAGAGATTTTATAATGATAGTGGCCTTAAGTGCCTTTAGTGTGATTTAGATAGGAAATCTAGAAAATCTAATATTAGGGCTATTGTAGATGGTAGTATACAAAAATAGGGAATAATAAGGATTAATAACATTTTATTTTACTTAGCTTATTTCATGTTTGAATAGGTATTTTGTATTTAATTTACATCTAGTGGATAAAGATCTAAAATTCATGTATTTATAGTGTTTTGTTGCTTGTGTGAATAATAATATATGTTTAGGCTGAACTTAGGAGGGTTTTACCTTTGAAAATATATTCATTTAGGGAAGATAAGGTAAATTACATAGGTTCCATTTTCGGGACAAAATCACCATGTGGATCTAGTATCTTTAATGTGGAACCAATGTCTAGTTGGTAGAACATTATGCACAAAGGGCCAGGATTAAGAAATGAGGGTCTAAGACTATACTAGAGCTGAATAGGGATGTATGTGGCCTATATGAAGGCTATAAAAGTGTGATAATTGGATCTAGAATATTTTTATGGATAAAATATGAATAATTATTCTCAATTATCACTCTTAGAAATCAAATACCACATTTAGGTGATTAAATTTGTTCCCCCCTTTATGCTAGAAATGTAACAAAGTGTAATGACTAGTTATTTTAACCTTTTAGGGTTTAGCTTATGTAAATTCTATGTTTAATTAAAGGGAATAATATTATAAATCAATGAAATAATAATCATAAAATAACCACTAACTTAGTATATATTTTGCCTAGCTTTGATTTTCCAAAAATAGTATTAAATATGTACAAATAAAGACTTTTCTAGAAAACACTTGATATAGAATATCCTGAGTGCTAGAATCTAAGATATGAATAGGTCTTAATGTTGTCAACTGGATCCCTATATTATAACCCCTCATAGATAAAAACACCACATTTGGATAATAACACCATGTAGATCTATTAGATGTTAATTTATGATACAAACCCTAATCCTCATTTCAAGTAAGGCATGAGTTGAAAAGTGTGTTCATTAGTGGGATAGGTTAGACATCCTCAATAACCCACTATGAAGAGAGTTGATTACATACCAATACTCTAAGTAAGGATCAATCCTAATTTATTTCTCCCCATATAAGTGTTGGTGTAAGTGAAAGTGATGCTAGAATGATAGTGGTCTTGAATGCTTTAAGTGTGCTTGAGATTTTAAATCTAAGATTAGGAAAGTTTTAGATATTAGTATGTAGAAGTAGGGTATAATAAGGATTAATAACCTTGATTTTTATCAATTTGTTTTATCTTTAATATGTATTTTTCATATAATTTCTATATAGTGGATATAGGTCTAAAAGTCATGTATTTATAGTGTTTTGTAGCTTGTGTAGACAATAAAAGATGCTTTATCGAACCGTAGGAAGGTTTTACCTTTAAAAATATATTAGTTCAGGAAAGATAGGGTAAAGTATATCAGTGCCATTTTGGGAACACTAGAGCCATGTGGCTCTAGTGTCCTTAATGTGGCACTAATGTCTATCTAGAAAAGTGTTGGGCATAAAGGCCCAAGATCAAGAAATGGGGGTTTAGGAATATGTTTAAAATAATTAGGGATGATTGTGGTCCACACAAAGGTTGTAAAAGTGTGTTAGTAGGCTCAAGGATAGGCTTAGCACTAAAATAGGAATAAATTATCTCAAGTAGTACTCTTAGCACTCAAATACCACTTTTAGGTGATTACATTTATGATAAGATGCAACAAAGTGAAATGACTAGTATAAAGGAAAAATAAGTGTACCTAGAGTTATGTAAGAAGTGAATCCCATGAAGTTGATTCTGAGTATTTAAATCTATGTTTATGTATGCGAATCATGATTTAATGTATGACCTATAAATGAAACATGCATAAATCAGTCCTTAATACATATCAAAAGTATAAGTATGTGTTGAATAAAGAAGTAACTAAGTAAAATTGAGTAAAGAGATTATAAAGAGTAAATGAATGAATACACCTCATTGGGTACACAAACCAATGCATGAACTTGGTGACAACCTATATGTTTGCATGTATATACTGATTAAATCATTAAATAGCTTAAACTAAGCTGATAGTTTCCTCAATCCTCATTTTTGGGTGGCTCAAGAACTCAATATAGTTTCAACTCCATCATTTTGAATTGGATTGATAGTATGTCTAAAACTCTCTTGTGGGTGTCTCAAAAACTCAAGTAGGATACGAATCCATAATTTCCCACCCATGTGTATTATATAAATCTAAAATTTAATTTTGAAAATTGATAGAAATATATAACTATGTGTGTTAGCTATGCAACCACTTAGGTACATTTGGCATCTCTAGGCCACTTGGGAATGCCAACCACTATAGATGAGGTAAGGAATGAAACTAGTGACTAATTTTAATATTGTGTCAAATATAGAACTTAGATAATGACATAGAGTTTTTCATTCCACATAATCAACCTATGTGTAATTGAGTATAAGTAAACAATGTGTCATGCATATTCCCTTAATCTGATATCTAAGTATACTTATTGTAGACTGAGTTGCAATAATTGTATCTAGGTATCTAAACTGAATATGGGAATGATCCTGCCTTGCATGATGCCACAAGTCAAAGAAACTAGTATGAATTTAATTTTAACTAGTGTGAATTTAAGCATAACTATCAAACTTGTAATTAGATCTATGCAACCATGTACTATACATAGTGTATTATTTTATCAAATCTAAATTATTATAAAACTAGACATACTAGACATTATCACCACATCTTCGACATAGTTGCATGTGGAAATAGTGTCCCTATTTGGTCACTAACGTCTATATAATATGAAATATATGTCATTGAATTGCTTTATGAGACATTATCTTTTCTTGCATTTACCTATATTTGATTTTATGAAATTAAGCCTATGTGCTAAAAAATGTTTTGTGAATGCAATATAGGAGCTTGATCTCTATGAAAAATCCCTGTGAATGACCCCTATTTTGAGGGTATTTGTTTGAACCTATGTAATAACTATCCTTAAAATAAATATCTCTAAAAAATGTGTGTTATTCATAGCATATATGATAATTATGTGATAATACAATATAATGTGCAAACATAACATCAAAATGTATGAGATTATGAGAAAATGTATGTAATGTAAGGTGTATGTCATGTCTATAATTGAAAAATGGTGTAAATATATATGTAATAAATGTATATAACAAAAAATATGAGTATAAATGATTAGTTACCTAGAGGGATGGGGTATGATATCAATCACAGGACCCAAGTATGTAGGGTAGATATATGAGGTCCCTCATGTCATTCAAAACTTGTGTGTGTAATAATAAAAGACAACTATCATGGCGATGATGAATAGAATAAATCATACATAGAAAACACATAAGGCATGAAAAATATGCCAATGAACCAAAATAAAAGGGACATGGGAACATCTCACTAAATATGAGAAAAAAGACATACAAGAACATTTTCAAAAATCTACACATGCAAGTAAAAAGCAAGCTAGATTAGAGCCACATAAAAAGACATACTTGAATTTATATATAAAAGATCAATAAATCACACACAAGGGACATTGATACATGTCCAAGGCATACATATTATATATATCCATGGTGTAGAGCTACAGGATAATGGTATATTCAAATGCCCTCAAATAGAAGAAACATAGAAAATACAATCAATTCTAAACTAGTTAATATAGAAATGAAAGCATGCATAACTATGTAATAAAATAATGTGTAAGATAAATTATGTACATATGTTGAGTATAAAGTAGTTATATCCATAAAAATAAATCTAATTATAGATAGTAATGATCAATATCAAGATATAGCAATGCAAAAATTAGAATGTAGAGAATGTAAGAATAGAACCTAGTAATAGAAATTGTGTATAAGATACCCTCAAGTAGAAAAATGTGTCAAATTATTAATGATTAATTGGTGTATATTACCCTATTGGGTAGATGATCACAAGTCTAGATTAGTGTATTGGACTTGAGTCATATAAGCAATATGCAAGCACTCAACAAGAACAAGTGAAGCATGTAGTATGAAAAAGTAACTATACTAAGATAACTAGTATATGTAGTGTCTATAAAATATAAGAAATTTAAACATATAAATGAATACATTCTATAAGTTTTGTATTTTCTAAGTAATATTTGAATGTTTTTGTGTTTTTGGCATGTTATATTATTTTTGTATTTTTTGGAAATAAGTTATGTACAATCAATATAAAAGAGAACTATGTACAAAGAGCAAAGAAAGAGGGAAAGTATTTACAATAAGGGAGACACCATACTAGCCAATGAGTCTCATGGGATACTCACTATAATTATGGCTTGTGTTAATAATAGGAATGGTAATCTCTCATGCAGTGTGAATTTTATGTTGTAGTTTAACATTGTTTTAATAGGAATCTAAGTATTGTTCACCATCAAAATCATAGTATTTTTCATCATTGGAATCATAATAATCTAGAATGCTAGAGGGAATTTCTTCATAATATTGAGTTGACCTTTATAAATTCTTCTTTGGAAAATTTATTATGATTTTAACCTTTAAAACTATGCTTATTTTAGGCATATGGTTTTGTAGAGGTTCTTTTGACAGAAAACATGTTTTGAGAATGCTTGTTGACTTAGGATGATTTTGACTTTCCAACTTAGGTTCTTTATCCTTTTGTAAAATTTCCTTTGTATCTAGTGATTTTGCCTTGATAAAATATATATATGAATTATTTTCCTTAGGATGTTCAATAAATCCCAACCCTTATTTACCAACATTATCAACTGCTAGAAAAGGAGAAGTGATGCCTTGGGCCTACTTGCCTAAACCTTGACCATGATAAACAAACTATTGTCTATATTTGTGACCAAAATCATACCATTTTAAAAGTTGATCCTTATTTTGAAGAGTTATATTTTCATCTTTAACTTAATATACTTGTGCTTTTTATAATGTTTCTTTTTTTATTATGTTTTTAGAACCTTTTGTTGTTATGAGTTATGCTTTGGTAACCATTTTTGTATTGTTTCTGAATTGGACCCATTTTGAATTTATATATGTGCCATTGTATGTTGTTTAGATGAAGTGTCACTATGTGAGTCATTTGTATCCATTATCTTATATATTTTCCTTTTCAATGCTAAACATAAATTGTTATGGTGCCCATGTATTCTACAATATGCGCACAAATATCTATATCTCCTCATTGGGTGTAAAAGAGGTAGGTTTATCAACTTAGCTTTAATCATTTCTCTTAGTACCTCACTTGAAGTCTTATTTGATATTTAAATGCTTTATGAATCACTAGTTGTAAATGTACTCTATTGTGACTTATGATTTGGATATGTAACATTGTTTGCCACACATTGACTAGGTCAAGATGCATATACATGATTCACACGATTGTGACCTAGAGGCCTTTTTATTGTAAATTGCTTTTCTAAAATTTTAATATTCTCATGTAATAGTTGAATTTGATTTTTTAAACCTATAAATATCTTTCTCATATAAATAATTTGATCACATAAATTCTCACAAGTCTAAACTCTAGTTATTTCTAATTGAACATGTAGGTACAAACCATGAAAGGAAGATGTGTCAATAGAATTATTATGGGGATTAGTGAAAATTTTATATGATGTTTAATCTCATGAATGGGTGATAAAATGGACTTGGTTAGAGGTAAAGTATATATAACTCTCATGGAGATGAGGAAGAGAAGGATATTCTTTCCTATGAATAAGATATCACATTGAAACATGAAACATAATTGTTAGTTTATGTACTAAATCCTCTATGTGTGTAAAGGTTTTATTGTTAAAGGAATTCCACATAGGAAAAAGATAAAATGATATGAAATTTGAAATATATTTCAATTTATATAAAGCATCATCTATACATATGCTTATGTATTTTATGAGTTCATTTCCAATTAAAATAAACAAGCATGCAAATGAAAATATTAAACTTTGTAAGAAAAAGTGTTTAATTTAATATATCATTATGATCATGATTATATGTAATATAAATCATAAAATATATGGATCTAAAATTTTAGTGCTATAAAATTAAATCCTAGGGTTATCTATGGCTAAGGTTTGATCAATGTTCAAAGTAAGTCAGGTTCACCAAATGCTTAAACCTTTTAGGGTTTAGTTTATGTAGATCCTATGTTTGATTAAAGGGATGAGTAGTATAAATTAGTTAAATCACATGCATAAAATTCCATTGATTTATTATATATTTTGAATATCTTTGACTTTTCAAACATAGTAAAAAATATGTACACATAAAAAAAATCTAGAAAACTATTCATATAGAAGATCTAAGTGCTGGAAATAGAGATATGAATAGGTATAAGTGTTGTCAAATAGATCCTTGTATCATAATGCCTCATAGATAGTATCAACACATTTGGATAGTAGAAACATGTGGCTATAGTCTTGATAATTGTGTTAGTGTCCTCTATACAAGACTACTCTAAACATCTAGGTGCACCTGCATCTATGTTTTTTGGATTTTATTCCTATGTGAATGAAGTCTAAAAATCTGTATTGTGCTTATAGTATATAATTTATGATGAAAACCCTAATCCTCATTATAATTAAGGAATGACACAAAAATTTTGTTTGCTATTATGATAGGCTAGACATCCTCAACACCCCATTGTGAAGAGAGTTGCCTATATACCCATACCTTGAGGAGTGATAAAACTTGATGTAGTTCTCCCCACCTAAATATTGGTGAAAGTGCAAGTGATGATAGAATGATATTTGTATTGAATGATTTAATTTTGCTTGAGATTATAAATATAGGAAATCTGAGCTTAGGATAGTTGTAGATGGTAGTATGTAGAATTAGGGTCAAATAGGGATTAATAACCTTGATTTTGATCAACTTGTTTCATATTTAAATAGGTATTTTGCATCTAATTTACGTCTAGTGGGTATAGGTATAAAATTCATGTATTTATAGTGTGTTATATCTTATGTAGATAATAAAATATGATTAACCTAACCTTAAGAGGGTCTACCTTTGAAAATATATTCATTCATGAAAGATAGGGTAAAGGACATTATCACCATTTTAGGGAAACTAGCTCCATGTGGCTCTAGGGTCCTTAATGTGGCACTAATGTCCACTTATTAGAATATTAGGTATGAAGGGATAGGATCAAGAAATGAGGGTTTGAGACTATGTTTATGCTGACTAGAGATGCTTGTAGTCTACACAAAAGATGTAAAAGTGTGATAATAATCTCAATGATAGGTCTAGGGATAAGATAAGTATAAATTATCTTAATTAACACTCAAATATAACTTCTAGGTGATTAAACTAGTATAAAAGAAAAAGAAGCATACCTAGACATACTTAGGAAGTGAATCTTGTGAAGCTGAGTCTAAGTATGTAGACACCTAAAATTTCCCACAAGTATATTTTGACTAGACATCAAACTAATTCCTACCAACCATTGTAAATTAATCCTAAAAATCATTGAACATCCCTAATTTGCTTATGCATCATTCATCAAAGCTCTGAATCACATTGAGGTATCCCGAATTGGGCTATCATATTTTATGTAGTAATAAACTCTCATGGATTTAGCCCTATGTACCTTGGGGCATAAAAATAATCAATTTTGCCCATGGACCTATTAAGTGGGACACATGAACAAATATCAAATATTAAAAGACATAAATGGCTAATTATAATTAATTAAAAATCTAAACCAAATTACGAGCCTATTTAAATTATCTATATACAATTAATGAATATCATAAAAAGGAAATTCAAATATTCAAATATCATAGCCTTTCATCATGACCTTTGGGAGTTTTCAAGTTATTTGGAAATATCCTAAAATATCTCATTTTAGAGACCCACACATATTCATTGCAAATCATAATTAATTGACAACTATTAACTCTACTGGGGTTAGTATTGACTCACTTAGATTATATTTAAACTCAATACATGTTTAAATTCTACCTTAAATCACCTTGGGTTAGGGTTAGTTCCTAAGCCTATAAATGCAATGCCTTGCCTATTGAATTTTAAGCTATTTTAATGCAAAGTTATCATGCACAAATGATTTCAAAGATATTTTGATGTAGTGTAATAATGACCATTTTGTTATAATCAATGTTATAATTTCAAACTATTGAGTCAATCTACATCAAACCAACACAAGCCATTGGTATAAGGAGATAAGGAGTTACATAGCCTCCATTGCCAAATACTCTCTGGTGCACAAGCTAAGAAAGCCACTCAAAAATGCATTTGGAGCTCTCAAGGAAAATGAAGGATATGCTATATTTTGAATTTTTTTTTTCCATTTATATTTTATTACTAATCTCACCCCTAAGATCTAGGCTTTAATGTGTTAGTGTCACTATCTTTCTTTGAGTTTTTGTTGCTTAAACTAACATGTTACTAATCTCCCTTCTTGTATTCCTATGATCACAAATGACACACCTAATGGGACCTTCAAACATCCAATATAAAAAGGAGATGAAATTGATGCTCTTATTTTTTATATTGAGTGCTTGAAAATCTTTAAAATATAAGTTTTAACATATTTTTTCACATATTCTATTCTTTAGTGATATAAAGATTACATAGAGACTGACATCGGTTATAGAAAAACTAAAGTTTATTTTACTTGACCAACATCAATTCACTTAAAACCAACATTGATGTCTATGTGCATCACCCATAACTAATGTTGATATTTGTGTGAATCATACAAAACCAATTTCAGTCTTTATGCATAACAACAAGTTGATAAGCCATCTTTCGAAGCTTCATTTAGGGTCATCCAGACTCCAATTTCGATGTTTATTTTAAAACCATGTATTTTATCCTAAATTTTTAGAATATTCTATGATTTTATGTTCAAGTTGCATAAATGTTTAAAATAATATTTAAAACACCCTAACACGTTTTTCAAGACCCAAAGGCCACAAGGAGACATTTAAAATGTTTCTAATTTGCAATTTTCACATTTCAAATTAGTGTTTTAAGAATATTTTTGTTTAAATGATTTTCATTATGTTTTAAGTTTTCAATAATAAATTACAAAGAGATAAATTTCAGAAACATTTCACTTTGGTGCATTAAAATAAAAACTCACACATAGATTACATACTCTTATGAGTGTTTTGTTTTATGCTTGTTCTTTCAAAGTTGTTTGTTTTTGCAAAATTATCGATGCATGTATGCTCTCCCCCCATCCCTTTTAGGGAACTCAGGTGACCAAAAGTGATATTTATTTACATTTTTTCATTTTCCAAAGGCATAAAATAATGTCATTAAGGATTTCTTCAAATCTATATGGTTTGGGTGATCTAAACATGACTTTAAAGTCTTTTTACCAGTCATTTATTTTTATGTAATTGTCTTGTGATCAAGAGTTCATAGCCTCTTCATGATTTATTTAGGAGTGAATTAACCTAGGGTTAGATATCCCATCATCATAAAAACCTTTATCCATGATGAGTTATAATAATTATGGAATGGATACTATAATTACCAAGGGGCTGAGCGGATAGCCTCTCCAGTCATAAAGAAAACCCAAGTCATGTCTAGGTAACCAATGGATTCCACTAAGAAGTACATGGATGGAATCCATATGAAAAGGAATAGACCCTTGAATATTAATTTATATGGTATGAAATCAATTGAAATGAATTCATATCTTGTGTTAGTCACACTTGGGACCATCTTTAAACATGTGAAAATTTAGATTAGAAAATCCCCACTTGCCACAAAAATATTATCAATGCAAGGTGAGTAGCCTAAAGTTCCATGTCACCTTAAAATCTATTGAGAGAAGGGGTTTTTAAAAAAACCTAATTATTCATGCACTTTTATTTTTGGATTAACACTTAAAATCCTCTCAAGAGCACATATATAGATGGAATTTGATAGTACTATGCAACCTTGTCGATTATATGATCTAGGATATTACATTTAGATGTTTATGTATATTTATCCTTTATTACATGGTTTTTGAGTCTAAAATATATATTTTTTAATTATTCCATGTCCAAATTAGTCTTGTCTTGTACATAACTCCATTGTTTTAGGAGGCATTATGCCATCTAGCTGACACCATACCTTTACCTTAGGCTTTTGACAAATCTTTGTGTGTGTGTTACTTGATTGGAAATGGTAACATTACACTACCCAAATAATTTAAATTTGTATGCCTTAAGTCTTAAAATAAACATTTATTACATATTTAGAGCATGATAACATCATTACACTACTCAAATTATTTCATAGACTTGTTTTCCTTGTGCTAAAATCCAAATTCCAAAACCAAATCCATGTGTGCCTTCTAGATATTTACCTAGTGTTATTATGCCATTCACCTTTGTATAACTTATTGTTTGATAAAATAATCCTAGTTTCCTAAGTTGATTTTTAATTAACCATTGACAATTTCAAATACAACCAAGGATTGATTTCTATTTATGCCTTGTGTAATTTGGGCTTAGACACTGATCTTTCTTTTTTTGTTTGTCTAAATTAGGTTAATTCTATACCCAACTAGAGAAATATTTTTTTGTGCCTTTATTTGGGAGAATAGCCTATCTTATTTATGTATTTTGTTTCATGCCTTATTCCAATTAACCAAGTCTATGTCTAAAGTGTTTTAGATTTGCTAGATTAAATCATACCTTTGATTTTAAAGTCTAGATTATGTAATTATTTTTACAAAAGTCCTACAACATGCCTATTTTATGTCCTATATTCTGATTCTAAATTTGGCCAAAATACCTAAAATCTTTTTATTTTCTTATATTAAACTTAATTGGAACAATTTGAACCTAGAGTTTCACATTCTAATTTTAGTTCATCCACTTGAACTTTTTGTGTGAGACATTAAACATTATAAATTTGAAATTACATTTTTTATACTAAGTTTTAACATAGACCATTTTAGAGACACATATCCATTTCCCTTGACCAAGTTAGAACAAATTTGAACCATTTGTCTTTTGGACATTATTTTTCATAGTTTGTAAAATTTTAGGTTTTTTTAAGAATGTTCATAATTGATGTGTATATATATCACTACACTTATGTTGGATTCATGTACAATCCAATTTATGGTAAAATTGATGCATAAATTGAATTTTTTAGATACCCATAAGGTGAAGAAGTTGTTTGTGAGATAGATCCATATCCTCCTTACAATCCTCAATCTAGGGAACAAAACCAAACACCACATTTGGTGGTACATTATTTGGTCGAATTGACATATGATGTTCACCATCTCACTTATCATGAAATTTGATCCCCTACCTATACCATTAACCCTCATTTATATTGTACAAGTCACCAAGCTCCATAGCATCCAAGGATCACTATTCCAAGACCTTGTCCTTTGGCTTATGTAAGTAATCAAGATCCATAATGTCCTACCATTTATATACCAATACCTCATCCTTTTTTATGTGAGGTAAATCAAGCTCCAAAACACCTTAAAATTTATATTCTAAGACATCATTATTTATCTTGTGTGAGAAATCAATCTTCACAATGCCCTCCCATTTCCATTCAAGGACCTTATCATTTGGCTTGTGCAAGTAACCAAGCTTCACAATGTCCTACCATTTTTATACTAGGTCCTCATCCTTTGGATCATTATATAAACCAAGATCTACAATGCCCTACCATTACCATTATTGGCCCTTCCAAGTATGGTAGGTCATTATCCCAATCAAGTTGTATAATCATAACTTGATGGGTCATGGTTACTATCCTAGGCTATAAACTAGCCTTCATTAAGCCCATCATTATCTAACAAATATCCATTGATCATTCATTTCTAATCATTACCCACTTTATAAAACACCTACCAATCTTTTAGTCCCAACCTATACCAATTATTGAGCCAAAGCTGACCCAATCAATACCTCTCTAACTAAACCAATCATTTAAAGACCAATATATATTTAAAAATATTATTTTATAGTTTATTATAAATGAAGGCCAAAAGACCCAACTAAGACTTGATGTTTTTTTAGAACCAACCATTTATGATAAGTTAGCCTATGATGAATCACCTTTTTATTATATACATCTGGTCAAGGAGTCTCACTCTAACAAGCTAGTCCTTGCTAAGTCACTTATTAATGATTATAACCACATTTGGGAAAATCATTATCTCAACCATATGCCTAATTTTGAAGAGCCTCCCCTTGACATTCCAACTTCTAAGGAGTTATATCTTGATATTTTTCCCATTGTTGAGGAGTCTCACTTTTAGAAACCAATTTCTGTGAAACCCATTATGCCATCACAAGCCATTATTTATCCCATACGAATCATTCAAAAAAATCATTGTAGCAGTGTACACACCAAATAAAGAATAAAAATTAAAGTTAGGTTATACTCTTAAACTAACATTATATTTATCACCAAAATCATAATCAGCATAAATATCAACATTAGATTTGAAGTCCCTTGAGTTACAATCAACATCATAATTAGAATATGTTCAAGGTTGTTACAACATTGGTTATGCATGCCTTATAGATCATTTTGAATAAAGTTTTGATCCTTATATCATTTTTTAGGATGATTAATTAAGCTTAGACACAAATTATTCTAGTATATTTTATTAGGATTTGATGCCTCTCCCCATTCCATTACATTCCACATGTTATTACCACCAACCAACCTAGCCATTATATTGATCTTCCACCTCACATAAGTGTTGATTAGGATTGATAGAATCATACCTTATTGAACTACATCCATGAAAACATATCAGTTAAAGGACATCATGGAGGATAAGATCACATTCATGTATAAGAACAATCTTTTAGTGAAAGCTTTTTGGAGGCACTAAGAGACAATCAAAGTTCAAACTTAGTACCTTTTATTGAAACCTTGTTTGAGTAGATAGAAGATAATCAAAGTAAAAATTCAAAATTACTTAGTGAAACCTATTTTGAGGTTCTAGGGGACATTCAAGACAACTTCATTGGTGAAAAACTCATCAAAGACCTAATAGTTGAGAACAATAATTTTTCACTCCTTGATAAAGATATTATTCAATATAACATCAATACAACTTCCAATCTATAACATAACCATATGGTATCTACTCTCAAGCCCAACAAACAAAAAAATATAGTGGTCTTATTGAGATCATATTCATGTCTTTGGCCCTACCATATCTAAGGTTATGTCAAATCTAGAATTAATAACATTCTGTGTGCCTAAAAATCTTCATCTTCATTTATTTTCCAGCCATTATACATTCCATTATCATCCACCTTTACACTACCAAATCAAACTTATCATCCACTCTTTATCCTTATTTACCATCCTTGGCTACACTTTCCCTTATAGAGGCTATAAATATACCTTGCATTAATGTTTGAAGGAAACATAATCAATGACAAATGAGGATCACAACAACATTCTTGAAGTCTAAATTTGTAGTAGGTTCTTAATAGAGAATCTATTCTGATGAGGTGTGGGCTAAAAATTTACATGATTGATTATTAGTATTGTGTCATATGTTGATTAAGATGTCCATCTCCACATAAAAAATAACAATGCCATAATCATCCTAAACAATGCCATATTATATGCCATTTTATCTAATTATCATGTCATCATCATCCTAAACAATTCCATATTATATGCCATTTTACCATGTTGTCCCTATTAGACTAAAGCCTATTTTTATCTATCCTACCCAACCCTTTTTTTATCTTAGATCCTTTGGTTCTTCTTACACATTCCATGAGGGGATTTTGATCTAGTTTCAATAGTTTTACAATTTTGTATTTAAATGATAGAATATGAAAGTAGTATGATAATGGATCTTAACAGTTATCTTTCATTTACATTTGACTAGTGTTATTGATTATAACCACCTATGGGAAAATTAGTATTCCACCTTGTGTTACTAATTATAACCACCTATGGGTAAATTAATAGAATATACTTATGTTATTGTTTCCTAATTATAACCACCTATGGGTAAATTAGTAACAACACCTTTATCATGTATTCCCATATCCCCTTGTTATTACTATTCTCATTTACCTTACCATTTTCCTAAATTTGTAAATTTTTTGTTACCTAGTTAGATCTCTTAACCTTTTATGTTGGTATAAATCCTATGATTTGAGGTCCTAATGAGTTATGTAGTTCATACTCAATTCACATTGAGGTAAGTTTAGTCTCCCTTTCCCGTACACTCTCACCATTTTTTGAGCAACATAAGCCAATGTTCTGTCTATTTTGTGAGTAGTATCTTATCAATATCTAACAAGTTAAGATACCTAAAAATTCCAAAAACATTCAAAAAATCCAAAAACATCTACCCATCTAATCCTACTTATTCATCCTCAATCCTCCCTATTGAGGCAAATGCAATGTTAGGATGTTTTCTTTTACTTTTACTTTTAAGATTCTTATATGTTTGTTTGTTTGGCTATTTGTTTTCTTTCACTATTGTGCCTCAACTTAGTATATATGTGTTCATTGGGTGATTCCTTGCACATTATATTTGAGTCCATGAATATTCATATGTTAATATTTTCATTGTGGTTATAATCATTGGTGTATTGTTTTCAATTGTTTATTGGATTGGGAGTAAATTTGTGTGCATATTTCAGAAAATTTCTCATGGTGTTATATCATGAGACATATTGTCATGTGATATAGAAAAAATCATCTTGGGAATTATTAAAAGTAATGGATCCACATAAGTTTCTCCTTGATAATCTTGAAAAATCTTCCCATATTCTTTAATCAAATTAACCCATTAACCATTCTAGTTATATCAATGCTAATAAGGATGAACATCTCCACATTAGTAGGTACAACTAAATCATTCACATTAATCATATTTTATTCTTATGTTCATATATTTCATCACTTTGTGCATCCTCATGTGCTTTTTTATTTGTGCTTTTTTAGTCATTAGACCATTACATCTATGCTTGTGCCTGTTCATCTTTAATCTGTGCACCAGGTTGTATCCTTGAGTTATGCTTGCCAATCTACCCTACTAGGGCATAATCAAACATTTTTATTCAATATCAATCATCTTAATGATTATAAACACCTATGGTTAAATCATTATTTCAACTCATCTATCCTAACTAGGGCATATATAATTGCCACTAATTATAACTACCTTTGGGAAAATTAGTATCTCAACCTTTATTACTTATTATAACCACCTTTAATAAAATTAGTACTTGTTAGATTAATGCATGAAAGAATTATCTCAATTGGATTAATATCACACATGGGTTAATTTCATTCCCTTTCTTATTTATTTTTGAGGGACTATCCATCTATTGTATGTTTTGTCCACTCCCTCTATGTGGCATCATTATAAGATTCGTAAACATTATTTAGAGATTTTTTTTCAATCATTATCTTCTTTTTGGCCTATTTAATTATTTAAGAATAAATTAATATTCCTATAGCTTGAAACATCTTCCCAAATAGGGTAAAACTATGGAAACTTAAATTTTTTCACAACTATCTTTTGATCGAACTTCAGATGAATTCCTATTAACCATTGAAAAATAAGCCTAAAAATCACTAAACATCTCTAATTTTCTTGTACATCATTCATCAAAGCTATGAATCACATTGAGGCATACCTAATTGGGGTATAATCTCATATGAAATAATATCCTCCCATGGATTCATCCCTATGTACCTTGGGGCATCACAATAGTCAATTTGGCCCATGGACCTATTAAGTGGGGCATATGAACAAATATCAAATATTAAAAGAGATAAAGGGTATGTTATATTTTGCATTTTAGTTATTTTTACATTTTATATTTTATTACTAAGTACACCCCTAATATCTAGGCTTGTAAGTGTTAGTTTTTGTATGTTTATTTGAGTTTTTGTTTCTTAAACTAACATGTTACTAACCTCCCTTCTTATATTCCTATGATCACATAGTATATGAAGTTGGGTCTATGTATGTGAAGAATGATCTAATTCATGACTTAAAAATGATATGTGCATAAATCAATCATTACTTAAGAGATATAAAGAACAAAATACTATGCTAAGAAAATAATTAACAGAGTAAAATTGAGTAAATATATGTGAAATATGAAAGGAACAAATACACCTCGAAAGGTATGCAAACCAATGTGTGAACCTGGTGATAAATTATGTGTGTGTCTATAGTGATCAATTATTAAATATCTTGGACTGATTTTATATCCTACTCAATAATCATGTGTGGGCCATTAAATAACTCAATATAGTTTTGACTCCATCATTGCCCACCCTTGGTTGGTGGATCGTGACCTGTGCATAGTTCTGATTAGACTTATAGTGTGTCCAAATGTCTTGTGTGGGTGGCTCAACAACTCAAGTAGGATATGAATTCATAATTTCAAAAGCATGTGTAATACATGGATCTAAAATTAAACTATAAAAAATAGTATAAATACCTTGACTCCATCATTGCCCACCCTTGCTTGGTGGATCATGACCTGTGCATAGTTCTGATTAGACTTATAGTGTGTCGAAATGTCTTGTGTGGGTGGCTCAACAACTCAAGTAGGATATGAATTCATAATTTCAAAAGCATGTGTAATACATGGATCTAAAATTAAACTATAAAAAATAGTATAAATACCTATCTAAGTATATCTAACTATGTATGTCAACTTCCTAGCCACTTGGGTATATTACGCAACTCTAGGCCACTCAAGAATGCAAACCACTACATATGGAATAAGGAATAATATTAGTGATAAAATATAATATGATTTCAATTTTATATAGTGTATATAATGACATGGAATTATCATTTCATCTAATCAATTGGTGTGTAATAGAGCATATGAAAATAATTTGTCATGCACATGCACCTAATCTAGTATTTGAGTATATTAATTATTGACTAAATTGTAATAATTGTATTAGAGTATCTAAAATAAATATGGGAATGGTCATTCCATTCATTATTCCACCAATTTGAGTAGCTGCTATGAACTTGAACCAAGCTAATATGAATTTGAATAAAAATTGAGTATAATTATTAAACTTATAACTCAATCTGTGCAAACCTATATTATACCTATTATATTATTCTAGCCAATCTGAGTTAACCTAAAATTGAGGACACTGAATAGTATCACCATGTGATGATAGTATCCATATTTTGGTGATAATGTCTTTTTAGTCTAAATTCTATGTCATTTTATTTCTTTCTCAGTCATTATTTTTCTATGTTTATTGTGTTTGATTTTCTGTAATTGAGCTCATATGCTAAAAAAGTTATTATAATTAAATATAAGAGCCTTATTTATGTGAAAATACCCTATGAATTCCCCTTATATTTAGGGTAGTTTTTTAACTTATTAAATAACTATCCCCAAAATAAAAATCTCTATAAAATGTGTAACATATATGATAATTGTGTGATAATCTAATATAATGTGCATACATAACATCATAATGTAAGATGGTATATGCATAAGCATATAATAAAATATGTGTGTTATGTATATCATTATACAATTATGTCAAGATAAATTTCATCAATGTATGTAACAAAAAATCTAAGTAAAATTGAGTGGCTATCTAGGAGGATGGGGCATGATGTCCATCATGACAGCCAAGTAGGGAGGGTAGATTCATGATATCCCTCATGGCATAAAAAATTGGTTTATTTAATAATAAAATAAAAGTGTCACAATAATGATGCATATAATAAATCATTAATACAAGACACATTAGGCACATAAAATAGGCTAAGGTCCCACAATATAGGGGAAATGGGTATATGTCACTAAATCTAGGAAAATAAGACATACAAGTACATGTTCAAATGTCCACACATGAAATAAAAATCAAGATGAATTAAATACACATAGAAAAAAATGTTTAAATTTCTTCATATTCAATCTATAATGTGCACACAAGGGACATGGACACATGCCCAAGGTATACATAATGTGAAAATAAGTGGTGTAGAGATGAAAAATAATGGCATATTTAAATGCCTTTGAATATAAGAAGCATAAAAAATAAATAAAGTATAAAATATGAAAGAATGAGATTAAAATATGAATGAATGTAGTCAAAATATGTGTAAAATCTAGGATATACATATTCTAATTATAAAATAATGATAGATGGAAAAAATCTGAGTAAGAGTAACAGTGATAAATATCAAGATATAATAATGCTAAAACTTAAATTTAGATTATGTAAGGATAGAAACTTATGATTTTGATGTAAATTGTGTATAATGTCCCACCAAGTAGGTGAATGTGTTAAGTGAATAACCATGAAGTGGTGTATATGCCCCTAGTGGGTAGATAATAGTAAATTTGGATTAGTGTAGTGGACTTAAGTCCTCTATGTAATTTACAAGCACTCAATAGAAATAAGTGAAGCATGTAGTATGATAAAATTTACTATACAAAGATAGATATCATATGTAGCATCTAAAAAATATAAGTGTAAACATAACATTGCATACAATTCATAAATTTTGTGTTTTTTTATTAATATTTGAATGTTTTTTTTTATTTTTTTGAATATTGTATTATTTTTATAGTTTTTGGTTATAAGATATGTACCAATAGTATGAAAATGAACTATTTAAAAGGAGAAAAAGAGAAGGAAAGTGTGTCTATGTAAATTAAATATTATACAAGAAAAGTGTGATTTCTTTATTGACCTAAGAGCACATCCATTAGATACAAATAATCAAATGGTGGATCTGGTAGGAGATCATCTAGTGTCATCTAATGAATTAATGAAAACTCAAATAAATCATTATCATCATGTTATTCATACCAATTTTTATGTATTAATGGAGACTTATCCTTGGCATGATTCTAGAATCTATGTATTTTAATGGCTAGTTACTCAACTGTGTAATATGCCCCTTACACAGTCCCAGGGTAAACCACATTAGACCATGTAGTATTTGTGTGAAAATTGTGATTCTCATCTATGTCATCATGTGAGATGAAAACCATGTGTCAATCATGAGTGAATTTCAAGCATCTATCTGATAAATCAATTATGGAATCCATTTCCCATAACATGTACTTCTAAGTGTAACCTATAAATAAGTGCCCCTTCTCATAATAAATAATAATGTATTGGCCAACTTAGGACCATATGTAATTGGTAGTGTAATATGTCTAATGGAATCCCAAAAATGTATATCATGTTGTAACTCACTCTACTGATAAACAATGTGGTGTAAAATTACCAAAGTACAAGATCTAGGATTGGAATCCTCATCTATATCCACAAGGGGAATGTATTTGTATACTATAAAAATATATATAGTCAATGGATTATTTTATGAATATCCTTGTTGGAAATGACTCTATCATCCTAATAATATCTATGAAGTACTCATATTTGTGTAGGTGCTTATATTTATGGAGGTGGAGGCTATATGATACCAACACATGTTCATCATTATAACATAAACTAAATAAATTTATTGTTAAGGAAATGGTAAAAGGGTTGACCTTTCTATGGTGACAATCTATTAATTTATCTATGCTAAATAGTGGGTATTATCACTAATTCTCTATCAAGTAATATATGTAATATCTAGTGGTCTATCAAGTGAACTCCATTAGGCATATGTACTAAATAGATTAAGGGATCTACTATTGACTATAAATAATTATGAGAACATATATTTATATGATCCTGAATAAGTGGTGTTACTAGTGTATGGAGAGGTATAAGTGACTTAGAATCATCTTTATACTCTCTTGGTCCCACTGGTGTGAAACTTAATCCACAAAAATAGTCATCAATATCAATAATCATTTGATCCTCCTCTATAATGGCCTATGAATAAATGTTAGATTTATGAATTTAAATATCTTATGAATTGACATGTAGTGGTATTTTTGTCATAAGAATCTCATCATCTACCCTAGGTGGGGATGTTTACAGTATGGGATTTTGTTTATCTATCATTAGTGAGGGTAGCTATATCGTAGAAAGATTTGGATGAGGTATATCAATAGTATTGATAGACTCCCCCACCTCATATGTATGCATTTTATCAATTTAAATATTTTGATGTGGAGATTTGATGAGAACATGAGGTGTCTCATTTAAATATGTACTCAGGGTAGGAGGCTTGATGAGTCTATAATATCAAAATGGATAATTATATGTTGTACATGCGTATAGGTACCCATCATGTAAAAACTTGATTAATCTATGTAGAGTAGAGGGTATAACCTTCATATCATGTATCCAAGTTATCTCGAGTAACAAGTTATAGTGAAAATCATTTGGCATCACCTGAAAGTGTGGAGGTAAGGATTTTGGCCCCATCGTAATGTCCAATGTAATAGAATCTAATGTTTATCTGGGAATGTCATCAAACCCTTAGATATTTTTATATGTCTATCCAATATAGGTTATTTCAACCCCTATGGTCTGTGTAAATGTGAGGTTACATATCTTGAGTCCTAAACCAATTTTGATTAGAACTCATATAATAGTTGTGTTGTTTATTTGGTTTTAAATAAAATGTGGTAAATTTTGAGTAATTACTGACTACAAAGGCAAGTCTTTATTAGATAGATATATCACATCCTTAACATCCTTGGTAATGTTCATGATAAATGTAAAATAGGTTGTCTCAGTGTCATGAGGCATGGATGTATGATTAAATGTTTGAAAAATAATATCCTTGAAAATTGTTTATTTTTGAAGTAATTTCAATATGAATATATTGGCCAATGTATTTCTTAGTTGATCCATAATATCAAATTATCTTTGTTGATATTTGGGTCCCTTTGTAGTGTGTTAGGGATTAAGAGGGATGGTAGGGTTACACTACTCTTATATAGGTTGAAGAATCACCCTATTCTGCTTAAAAATATCTCAAACCATAGGATCTACTATTTTATGAGGGCAAGTAGTAGAGGAAGGATAAAGTATATAATCAAGTGTTCTAGGTTGAAGATGAACAATAGGATTCTTTTAAGACATATGTCATATAGTATTACCCAAATGTAACTCAAATTTTTCCATGTAATATTGATCCTCATAAAAATGGGACTCAAATGAGGGAGGACCGATTTGTAAAATAAGCTTATCTCTAACATAATCCTTGATAGGAGTGACATGCATGTATAATTTTATTATAATGGATGGAAATAAACATGATAAGCAAAGTATAAAGATTTTCACCATGAACTATAAAATGGCCTCTGTCATTATAATCATTGTAATAAGCTATAAATTAAAATTGATTAAATGCTATAAATTTGAACCCTAAGGTTATCTAAAGTTAGGGTTTAAAATAATGTTCAAAATAATTTAGGTTCACTGAATGTTTTAACCTTATAGGGTTTAGATTATGTAAATCCTATGTTTGATTAAATGGGTGAGTTGTCTAAATCAAGCAAATAATATGCATAAAATAACCACTAATTTTTTACATATTTGATTAGTTTTGACTTTATGTAGTCATATAAAATGTGAAATTAGATGACTTAAATCATGGCTAATGACACCTAATCCATAGGTCTTTTTACTTCCTTACACATCCCTTTTAGGTTATTCTTTCACTAATTCCCAGTCATCCACAGCCTTCTGGACTTAACCCTTATAGACCTAGGCAACTCTTTCAAGCCCAGATCTATCCCCCCAAGTCTCATTCCCTCTAGACAATAATGCCCAACTTGGATATGAGAATTGAAACCTAGGGTGTCTTGATTTTGGCTTTATTTTCCAAGTAAAAAATTGGTCCTAATAGTTAGATTATTTTAGATTCTTATCCTTTTTTTTTCAACCTAACATGAATTCATTTAACCTTTGATCATTAATTTCCCTATAAAAGGCCATTCAAAGTCCATTTATAAGGGATGGTACTCACTAACAAAAAATAATTAAAAATAAAATCAAGTACACTTAAGCACTCTTCCCTATTCTCTACATACTGCCTTCTAAGATCATTTCAATCTTATTAAAACCTTTGCACCAATCCCTATCCATCTAAAGTACATCTAGTTTCATATCTATTTATATTTATCAAACGTAATTACACTAATGACCTCAATGGGAGAACTACATTAGCTTGATATCTTCTCAAAGTATTGGTATGTAGGTAGCATATTGACACATGGGGTGTGAAGTGAATCAACATATCCTATACACACTAACCCCTTCTCTATCTTTTCTAATTTTACATTCAATTTTAAGCATAAACAGATCCAAGGGATTTGAAGATTAAAAATATATGCACAAAGATCTCTACATATTTCCAAGCTTCAATATTTCACTGACAGGGTAATACAGACCTACTGAATAGAAGCTAAAAAGGTCAGACCACCTATACAATAGTTTTAAAAAAGGACTACAATACTAGAAAGCAAGGTGTCCAACATTTGGTATTCTTATCCAATCTAGAAACAAACCTTCAGATCTAGTTTCTAATATTTTCCAAGTTCTACTCCTCCAATATCAGACCCTATCTCACTCTAGATCATTTACAATAAGCTAAGTTAGATTTCTCTTATTTATTACTATATTTAGAAAAGGCAAAAATACAAATCTATTTACACAAATCAATAGATTAATTCTTATATATTATTTACTAATTTAGTTTGTGCATACCTATTTATTTAATTAGTAATAAAACCCCATTATTTTGAAAATAATAAAATATTTGGTGACTTACTTTGAATTTTGCAAAAAAACCCTAAAAACCCTATGGATAATTATTTCTAATTTTTTCCATAATTTATTGAGTTTTCCTAAATTTAAAAATCATAAATCTATAAATTAATTTTAAAAATATCACATATTTTGTTAAAACCATGGTTTGCATATACTAAGTCCTTCTTACATACAAACACATTTCAAACACTAGGAAAAACATATTGCTAATTCTATAAATATTCTCTAATTTTTCCTAAATTTTACAAACAAAATTCTACAAATTTTGTATAAATTCATATTAAATTTTTAAAATTATCACACTAATTTTAAAAATTCATTAAGAATCCCTAGATTGCATCAATTCTCGCAGTTACTTTCCAGTACTTTTCAAATCATTTTATGAAATTTTTAAGTTGCATATCAAACCCAAAAAATCAATTTCAAAATAAAAAAATTTCTTAGTATTTTGTATAAATATTTTTATAAAATCCTTAGTTGCATATACTATCACCTATTTTCTTCTTGAGGTATCACATTACATGTTTGGGAGATCTGTATCCTTTATATGCATATTCCAGTTTGTTGTTTAGATTATATCAGTTTAATCTTTTCTATTGTTATCCAAGTTTTTTTCTTTATATCACCTAAGTTCATTGCATATCTTCCCACAATATGAAGTTCAAGACTTAGTGGAAATCCTCCTAATTTCACCTAGAATCCCTTAAATCAGCCATATACCATGGATAAATAACTAGATCAGACTACTACTATAGATTCTACACATCCAAATTACATAAATTTTCATGAGGGTAACCCTGATAATGATCAGTATGAAAATACCAATGATGATGTACACACTGATGCTCATACTCCACCACATTGGACTATTGATCCAATTCCACCTATTGTTAATAATGAAGTTATCCTCAATAAATATTTGATTCTAAAAAATTTAAATAAATACTTAAGGAATAATCTAAAGATCATACACTAATTTTTCAATCTATTATGGAAATCAAAAAGGCTAAGCAAGTTGAGTCTTCCAATCATTTAGAGTAACTAATTTCTAATGACATTACAGGGGAAAATATGTCTCAACAACCCCCTATAGTAGCCTAACCTTCTTATATGACACCAACTACAACTACTACATCCCTATCTCCTAATGTGGTAGCCCTTGTGCAAGAGAAAAGATCTATTCAATCTAAGGTGTAACATCTTGAGCAAGGTGTATCTAGACCTACATAGGCATTAGATTATTTTTATTTACTACATACACCATTGGCATGTCACATTTATTCTACACCCTTACCATTAGGTTTTGTTCAACCTAAGCTCACTCTATATGATGGTAAGGGTGATCTAGAGACATATTTGAGATATTTTCACTTAGCATGTTTGGATTATGTACTTATGATTGGCTACATACCATGTTATTTACAAAGAGTCTAAAGGATTATGATTTATAATGGTTTTATAGTCTATTAAATCAATTGGTCATGGCATTAAATCCTTTAGCAAACATGTTCCTAGCACATTTAAGTATCAACATTGGTGATAATGTTTCTTATGCACAAATGGCTTAGCAAAAACAATGACCAAATGATCATCTCACAAACTATGTTATTCATTATAATACCATCTTGGCTAAGATGACTAGTCCCATGGTAGATCAAGAGTTACAAGACATATTTAAATAGATACTTATACCAACATTACATGAATCTATTATGTTCAAAACATTATCTTCCTTCACTGAATTATGTCATACACTCAAGGAAAGAGAAGTCAAGTTTATTTCAATGGGAAAACTTAAGTACTCAAGTATCTCAGACATAATAAATAATAGTAATATTAAAGTCCCATAAAAGGTCAAAATCAATGACAATAAGAATCAAAATTAACCAAAAAACAATACATATTTAGAGACCCCTCAACATGTGGTTTTATCAATACCTCCTCATCATGTATTTACCAATCTACCATTTTATCCAACCAAGGTTTTACAACAGTTAATTGAATATAGCATCATCACTCTCCCTCCCATTTAGTAAGTTGACCCAATGAAGCATCTTTTATAGGGATATGATTATCATGCATTTTTACAATTTTCATAGGGCACCAAGCCACACAACAAATAGATGCATCAGTTTGAGACATAAGATACATGACTTGATAGATGATAATTTACTTGATCTAATCATTTCAGTTGAGCCTCTAAAGGCAAATCCAACACAAGATAAAGCTTTGAAAATATTATTATATGCATTTCCACAATATTCTAAACTGGAGAAAGAGGACACCTTAGGTGTTCACCATACATACCATGCACATCCTCCACCAGTTACATACCAAGAACTTTCAGTTGAGGCACATCCTTTGAGAGTTATGATAACGTGTATATGAGTCTAGAGTTCTAACCAGACCTTTGATGTCTTTTTTAGATAAGGAGATTATGAAGGATAATACAGGTTATAATGCACTTTTTATCAAATCACATATTCATAATCATCTTATTCATAGTGTGCATATTGACAATGGTTCCAGTCTTAACATGTGCACCTTGACACTATTATAGAATTTGGGTTATTCAGCATAAGATATCATTCTGATAGACATAGTTATCAGTGGTTTCAATGGGTATATAAAAATTTCATTAGGAGAGATAATACTTCCACTATAATTTGGTCCCACATATTTTGCAATACCATTCACTATAGTTCCTAGTGTAGGAGTTTTTACAATATTACTTGGTTAACCATGGATTCAAAAAATTAGGGTAGTACCCTCTATAGCTCATAGATGCCTGAAATTAATTCATGTTAATCAGGTTATTATATTTGGTGGAGTTCATTATGAGTCACCATTCCCCACTTTAGAGTCATCTACCAACTTACAAATACTAACTCTAGTTCTTCCACCTATTTTAGTTTCTCCTTTAGTTTGAGTTTTGATTTCTCTTCAAATCTAGCCATATTTATGGTATCCATCACCAGTATAGAGGGTTCACACACCTCCATAGTTTTAGGATTATAGATAGCTTCCAATTATAGTGTTCACACCCAAAGTAGTAACACTAAGGTCTCATGTAACTACATAAAGAGAACATGTTTAGAGAGATTCTTCTACTTTTAGATGGGCCCCTAAGATACCTATAATTACATATACTTATTAGAGTTATAGGGGGACCACACATTCAATTTCCACTTTAGATATTTAAGAGCAATTACAATGTACATAGATTTCAGCTTCATAATCTTAGACATTTAATTGTGCCTCATGATCATGCACAATTTAGTTGTTTGATATAGGACACCATGAAAAGGAGTGTCATCTAAAACTCATCAGTTATTATTGTTTCTTCCTAGTTTTACTTGTACATAGCTTATATCAAAATACAAAAATAATACAAAATATCAAAAATACAAAAATATTCAAATATGTCAAAAATACCAAAAACATTTTGATTGTATGCATCATCCATACTTTTCATTACTAATATCATGCTAGGACTTACATTTTTTATTTGATGCTATTATATGTTGACTTTTATACATTACAATTCTTCAATTGATCTTCTTTGGGTGTGTGTAGTGTCATCTAACTACTTGATTGATTCACTTTATCCACTAAGGGGGAATTCCTACTTCTACGTTTAAGACACACATTGACATACCCACCCATTAGGGTCATATTCTACATGAATACACCATCTAGGTTATTTCATTCCTACATTACATACTTTTATTTATCATTTTGATGTACATTCCTTTCTAGATTACACATATTACTATATCAACATTTCACTAGTATCTAGTACTTGTGTATTTCTTAGCATATACTTAGTTTTTTACTACACATGTTTTTCATACTCTCACATTTACTTTGATTAGTTATATGTGATTCTACCTTTCCATTTATTACATTTTTATTCATCTTGCTTAGTGTATCTTATGTGATTGCATTTCTAGCTCTTGATTTTCTCCTATTTGTGCCTTAGGACATTTACCAATGTCCTTTTCTTCTATTCATGTGTGTGCCTTAGGAAATTTTCCAATGTCCTTTTATTGGATTCTTCTATGTGCCTATGGACCCTATGCCAACTTTTAGTATTTCACTTATATGTGTATGTGGCATTTGAACATGACTTCTATGCTTGCTTTCTAGATTGAGTGAAATATGCCCATGTCCCTTATTTGTATGGCCCCTTGGCCATCCTTGTATGCTTCTTGCTTCTTTCTTATTTTATTTATTTCTTATTTTATTCTTAATATGTGTAATGCTGTGATCCACGTCATGTATTTCCCTTGATTTCTTAGATTTCATGATGTGCATCATGCACTATCCCTCCAAATAATAACCAACAATAAACATCTAACATTTCCATTTCTAGTTTAGTAATTTACACATGATTTTACATTATTATATCTATCAATATATCAATACAAACATTGCTATATCTATGAATATCTTGTCAAATATCATTGCTATATCATATATCTATATAACCTACCACACTTGTAGGACTCTTTCTTCTAAGTGTGGTCATTACAAGTTCATCATTCCTACCCTTAGAATAGGGGGAAACAAACAAGGGTTTTGTCACAAATACCAAATATCCTAATAATTGAAATAATAACATTCAAATCACCCAGTTCAGAATCTAGAGGTCAAATGAGTCAGAATAAAGTATAAAAATAGTGATAGTTCTAGATCACCAACCAGTTTTAACATAAGACAATAGCACAAAAAATAGATAGAATCACCAAACATAAGGGTTTCCTCATTTTTGTGCTCCTATCTAGGCATAAAAGCACTTAGGTTCTCCAAAAATAGGAAAAATATTTAGTTTAGATACAATTTTTACACATCTAGATTAGTCAAAATCAGCAGTTTACTATAGTTTTCTTAGAGAATCTAGATATAGGGGTTATCATGTGCAGCATGATGACTCCCACTTTTAGTTTTAGATTATGTAAATGACATAAATTATATATTATAATCTATGTTTTAAAAACCAATGATTGGGGGAAATGTGTGTGGCACATTGGTCATCTTTTATTTTTGAGATCAGTTTATTATCTAGGCATTCTCAGTAGTTGCATGCCTTACTCCATCTATAGGTGGTTGGCATCACTTTAAAGTTAAGATTTCATATAAGTTTAAATTTTTTATTACCTGAGTTCTTGATTTGGATTTCATATAATCTTAGTACATCATTTTTAAAGTGGATTTCATACAATCCTAACCTCCATCCTTCAAAATGGCCAAGAGTGGCCTAGTTTCCATCATACATTCAAGCTATCCATGCCACATTGTCATATTTACAAAACATATATGGGATCCATGAACCATCTCATATGATATCTATTCTCTATTAGTATCACTTCATATCTTCACTTCATGAGGCAATCATGGAGCTAAAGGGCTAGCCTTTATATTCTTGAGCCACCTATTCAAAGGGATTGGACACATAGCCTAGACATTTATTAACACATGCATGGTTCATTAACTTCACTTTATTAGTGATGATGGAGCCAAAGGGAAAACCTTTGCATTCTTGAGCCACCTTTTAAAGAATTGAGCACTCACCTCCATTCACAATATTACTCTTGATTGAACACATACCCATCATCATCTAATATAATCTAATATCACAAATAGTTTTGTATTGGTTTGCATACCCAGTGAGGTGTATTTATTCCTTTCTCTTCCTCTTACTTTAATTTTATATGTTTTTATTTTAGATATAGTGTATCTAGTAAGAACTGATCTACTTTTATGTTTTCATTGTAGATTCACACTTCACAACATGCTCCCTCTATGCACATCCAACATCACCCAAATTCATGAGCTTCTCCCTTATAGGTAAGTCTAAGTATGTTTTTTACTTTCATATATCCTAGTATTTCACTGTGACGCATCACTAGAATAAAGGGGGGGGAGTAAATATAGTCATATAAAATGTGAAATTTGATGGCTTAAGAATGGCTAATGACACCCAATCCATAAGTCTTCCTACTTGCTTACACAACCCTTTTAGACTATTATTTCACTGATTCTTAGTCATCCATAGCCTTTTAAGCTTAACCTTTAAATATCTAGGTAGCTTTTTCAGGCCCAACTCCATCCCTATAGGTCTCATTTCCTCTAGACAATAGTGCCCAACTTGTATAGGAGCATTGACACCTAGGGTGTCTTGATTTTGGCATTGTTATCCAAGTGTAAAATTGGTCCTAACGATTAGATTTTTTTAGATCCTTAACCTTTTTCTTGTTATCCTAACACAAATTAATTTAACCCATAATCATTAATTTCCTTATAAAATTCCATTCAAAGTCCATTTAGAAGGGTTGGTACTCATTGACAGAGAAAAGTTAAGAGTACAAACAAGTAAATTCAAGCACTCTTCCCTATTCTCTACATATAACCTTCCAAGATCATTTCAAGCTTATTAAAACCTTTGCACCAATCCCTAGCCATTTCAAGTACATATAGTTTCACATCTAGATGCATTTATCATACATAATTACACCAAACACTTTAATGGGAAAACTAAATTATCTTGATCCCTCCTTAGATTATTGGTATGTAGGAAGCATGCCCACACATATGTTGTGAAGTGCATCCAACATATCCTTTACACACTAACTCCTTCTCTATCTTTTCCAATTTTATATTCAAGTTCATGTACAAAGAGCTCTTATGGCTTTAAAGATTAAAAATAGATGCACATCGAGCTCCATAATCTTATAGGCTTCAATATTTCACTGATAGGGTAATCTAGGCCTACCAAATAGAACCAAAAAATATCAAACCACCTAGATATCAACACTAGAAAAGGACTACATCACTAGATAGTAGGGTGTCCCACTTTCGATGTTCCTATCCAATCTAAAAATGAACTTCAAGATCTAGTTTTTGATAGTTTCCTAGTCATGCTCCTCTAATATCTAACCTTGTCTTAATCTGGATCATTCAAAATAATCTAAGTTAGATTTCTCTTATTTATTACTATATTTATAAAAGGCAAAAATAAAAATCTATTTACACAAATTAGTAGCTTAATTCTTGCATATTATTTACTAATTTACTTTGCTTACTTATTTAATTAGTAATAAAACACCATTATTCTAAAAATAATAAAATACTTTAGAAAAAATTACTTAATATGTTTAAATAAAGACTTATTTATAAAAAACTTAATACAGATCATTTGAGTGTTGGAAACTAATATAGGAATGGGTTTGAGTATCATTAAACAGATCCCTATATCATAACCCCTCCTTGATAGTAGCACCACATTTGGATGAAGACACCATGTTTCTCTAGTGTCATGATAATGACACCAATGTCCTTTGTGCATGACTATCCTAAATTTCTAGTTACACATATGCCTATGTTTTTAGGTTATGTTCCTCTGTGCATGAAGTCTAGAAATTTGTATTATGTCTATAATAGCTGATTTATGATTCAAACCTTAATCCTCCTTGTAAGTAAGATATGAGCTGAAAAATGTGTTCATTAGTGGGATAGGTTAGACATCCTCAACACCCATTTATAAAGAGAGTTGATTACATAACATTACTATGAAGAGGGATCAATCTCGATGTAGTGCTCCTCACCTAAGTGTTGGTCCAAGTGCAAGTGCAGTGAAATTAATGTTATAATGATAGTGTAATTGAGTTCTTACATGTGTTTGAGACTAGAAATATGGAAAATCCAAGCTTAGGGATAACATAGATGGTAGTATGAAGAATTAGGGAATAATATGGATTAATAGGTATTTTGCATATAATTTCCATATAGTGGATAGAGGGATAAAAGTCATGTATTTATAGTGTTTTATTGCTTGTGTGAAGAATAAAAGATGTTTAGGTTAACTTTAGGAGGGTTTTACCTTTGAAATTCTTTTGTTTAATGAAGATAGGGTAAATGACATAGGCACCATTTTGGGACACTAACACCACATGGCTCTATTGTCCTTAATGTGGCGATAATGTCAACTGTTAAAACACTGGGCATGAAGGGAAAAGATCAAGAAATGAGGATTTAGGACTATGTTTAGTCTGACTACAGATTCTTGTGGCCTACACAAAGGTTGTAAAAGTGTGATAATAGGCCCTAGGATATGTCTAAGGCTAATCTAGGAACATGTAGTCTCGATTGCACATTTAGTACTCAAATACCACTTATAGGTGATTACATTTTGACTCTACCACTTGTTTTTCTTAGAGATATATGGTATTGACTTATATTACCATTATTTACACATGATAACATACTAAGGGGTTAGATTATTGGGCATAACACTCTATTACAATTTTGGGCATAAGAGCATATAGTAAAAAAGAAACTAATTAGAAACAAGATACATAAAGGAGCACAAGACCCACTTGGATTTAGTTGGTATCATATGGGGGACACTCTTTAAGGACAAATAGGTGATATTTACTTCTATGAAAGGGACACACATGAGATGGTGGATGGATGTTATATCTAGTATCCCTACATGTCTATTCAATTTAATTAGTTAGAGGATGGGCATTTTATGAGGTATATGTTAACACCATGCTACATAATAGGGTATCATAACTTCATTAGGGACACATATAAGCCCAATCAAGTATAACGGTAGTTTTACCTCTAATCGGATGTTCCAAATAGACTATATTTATTCATACACGTGACTTGAGAGATGATATAGTGGGGGCCACCAATTTTTAGAACATAGGTGATCATGAGTTTTGAGATGGTATAACACATAATTTGGGCCTATGTAGGTAGTGTTATAGATGCTGGCATGATATACACCTATACGACATAGTGGGTAGGATTTAGGCCCATTTGATTGACTAAACCCTAACCTCAATAGCTAGGAAAAAATTAGAGGGTGTGATAGAGGTAGGGTCTAGCATAAAGGTAGGCCTAGGGATAAGGATAGGTATATGGATAAGTTCCTGTATAGTAGGTGATATCATAATCCATCCCACTATATGTTTTTTTATTGTAGTGCAATAGCCTACATAGAAGGTTATTCATATCCCCATGAAGGATGTGCTATAATAGGTTTTATAGGTCCTAATTTTACAATTTTCTCCCTTGATTATATAATCAAGATTCAATTCAAATGATAGTCATGATGTATATGGATGAGACCAAGATGTGGATATAGATATGATAGAAGGAGTAGCTGAGGGATCCAAACAAGGTACATAAAGAGGTATAGTTGAGGTTGGGCCCTCTAGGCATGGCATAAGTATAGGTATAAGGGAAGCTAAGACCTTAGGTACTACTAGGTCATTATATGACTAAGATTATTTATATATAATCCAATGTGATATCATGACAATATTAGAATAGATTATTAGCTTAAAGTAAGATTTAGCTAGGTTATAGGCTGAGTTAGTGACAACCTAAAGAGAGACCACTAGACTACAAGGCATCATTACAACCTAAGATAATGATATTTTATCCTTGAGAGGTTATATTTCCCAGCTAATAGGTGCTTAGGAAAACTTATTATATATGATGTCAAACTTGTGATAACTATCAATGAGTGGAATAAGGTGTAGTATGAGTGAGATAGAGCACATGTTGATGTATAGAGGCTCTTGGGGAATTAGATGAGGGAAAATATATTATGTCAGATCAAGGGATCAATAGGACATTATCTAATGTGATCTAGGTATAACATGACACCCTATGAGTGAAGTATGATACCCTACTAGTGAAAGATTATATAACCTATTATTGTGTCCTATATGAGTCAATAGTGCTAGCAAAGGGTAGGGATCCATCATACAGAGTATACATGGAGTTAGAGGACTAACTAGACCTCATGATCATGCCATAATACATATTCATAGTGGTATATGGTATAAATTATACCATAACAAAGAGTTATTATTCCACCATCACATATACCAACTCTAGGCATAGGGAAGAGTTTTGATCAGAGTCCCCCTAAGGATGGAGAGAGATAGAGCTGATATTTTATTTTACAACTCCAAATTTTTGTTGTGTATGAGATTTATATATTCTTGTGATGTATAAAATCTTTATTTTGAGATATATATATGAAATTCATTTCTATTCATTAATATTTTACATTTATTCTTAGTATTTTTTTATTATATATGATGTTCTTTGATTTTGCACTACTAATATGTCATATGTAGATTTGTTGATTAGAATATGGACATTGATGATTGTTTTTTTGACATGATTATTTTATATTATTTATTATCCAAATTTACACTTGTATTTACTTCATGGATGTAACTTATTGTAGACAACTAAAAATTTTCACCATTGGCCTTCGATCAGACTTTAGACTGATTCCTACCAACCATTACAAATTAAGCCTAAGAACCACTAAACATCCCCAATTTACTTTTGCATCTTTCATTAAAGCTTGAAATCATGTTGAGGCATCACTAATTGGGGTATCCTATAGTATTAAATAGTAACTTATCATGAATTCATCTCTAATCACCCTGTGGCATCACAATAGTCAACATGGTGTATGGACCTATTAAATGGCACACATGAACAAAAATCAAATCTTGAAAGAGCTAAATGGCTAATCAGAATTAATTGACAAGGTAAACCAAATTAAGAGCATAGTTTAATTATCCATATGTAATTAATGAATATTTAAAAATTTAAATTCAAAAAAAAATCCTAGCCTTTCATCATGACCTTTTTGAGTTGTCAAGCTCTTTAGAAATATCCTAAAATATCTCATTTTGGAGACCCATGCCAATCAATTAAAAATCATTATTACTTGACAAATATTGCTTCTACCAGGGTTAGTCTTGACTCACTTAGGTTAGGTTTTCATTAATTCTATGCTTAAACTCCATTTTAACTCACCTTTGTTTGGGGTTAAATCCAATTTTTATAAAGACAATGCCTTGCTTATTAAATTTTAAGCTATATTGGTGAAAAGTTATTGTGTACAAATGACTTAAAATATTTGAGAATAGTAGTATTATAATGAAAAAAATTCATTTAAAGTAGTGTTATAATTCTAAAATATTTAGCATAAGCCACATTAGAGACATAATGGTTCCAATGAGATAACGAGATACACAACCTCCATTGCCAAAGTCTCTTTGAAGCACAAACCAAGCTAGCCACTCAAAAATACATTTAGATTTCCCTAGGAAGCTAATGGATTCATTGTCTTTTGTATTTTAGTTTTGATTTCATTTTTATTTTGTTAACTAATCTCACCCATAAGATCTAGGATTGGAGTGTAAGTGTTAGTATGTTTATTGAAGTTCTTATTACTTGAACTAATATGTTACAATCTTCCCTTATTGGATTCCTATGATCACAAATGGCATGCCTAGTGGGACATCAAGCATCCCATGTAACAAAGGAGACTAATATGTAAATTTTAATTTTGTTATTGAATGTCTAAGAATCTTAAAAATCTAATTTTTAACTTTGTTTTTCTATATTCTATTTTTTAGTTATGCATAATTTTACATAGAGATCAACATTGGTTTAACAAAACCAATGTCGATCCTGATAAAACTAGCATTTGTCAATTTAGGAATAACATCAACCTCTATGTGTGAAACATAGCATGGATAAAATGCATTTAAATCAATTTTTCAAAGAGTTTCTAGTTTTGGTTTTTATTTTTGAAGGCATGAGTATCATTTACTTGACCCTTTGATTATAGGATCTATTGTTATTTGTTGATTTTAAACTCATAAGATAACAATATTTTTTGTCAAAACTATATTATTATATTTCATTTCCTTTTAGGACCAATATTTATCTCCATCTACCGACACTAGTTACCACTATAATGACTGACCTAAGTTCCTAGAAAATTGACATTAGTCCGTTCTAGACTGACATTAGTCTCTATGGAAAGAAAAGAGAGACAAAATCAATAGCTAAAATTGACAAATGTTTTTCTCATTCATGAAAGTGCCTAAATGTATGAAAAAAACCCTCTAAAAATTGTAGGACCTTAGTTTGAAAAAGGAAAAAAATTTGAAGTGTTTAAGTCTTGAACATTTCATTTTGGTACATAAAAGGAATCTAGTTATTTTTATGCTTAGTTATTTTGTGTAAGTTTTGCAAGTTTTAAACTAATGCTAAGCAGCCAAAAAAAACTAACTACACATTTCATTTTTGGTTCATTAAAATTAACTTTAATCACTTAGTTACATGCTTTTGAGAATGTTTGTTTTATGCCTTGTTTATTTTCCTTAAATGATTGAAACGTGTATGCTCTCCCCCCATCCCCTTTGGGGAACTCAGGTGACCAAATTGCTCTTTCTTTGAATTTGTGCCTTTTCCAAAGTTTTGAAAATAACATCACTAAGGATCTCCTCAAATCAATATGGTTTTAATGATCTAAACATGACCTTAAAGAATTCTCACTAGTAATTTATTTTTATGTGATTTAGCTTATGAACAGCAGTTAATAGCCTCAACATGAGTTATTTAGGGGTGGGTTGACCCATGTTTTCATCTATTGTCATTATAAAAACCCCAATACATGGTGGGGTATATAAATTATGGCACAAATACTATGATTTTTAGGGGGTTGAGTGGATAGCCTTTCCAATTATAACAAAAACCTAAGTCAGGATTAGCTGACCAAGGGATCTACTAAGAAGTACATGGATGGAATCCATATGCAAATGAATAGACCCTTGAATTGTAAGGTAGATAGTATGAACTCAATTTTTTTGATTTCATCTCTATTTTTAACCACACTTGAGAACATCTAGATTCATGAAACCTATAGTCTTAGAAAAACCCCACTTGCCATTAAAAAAATCATTGATGTAGGGTGAGTAGCCTAAAGTTCCATGTTTTTGTAATATATATTGGGAGGAGGTGTAAAATACCTACTTATTCATAAACTTTTATTTTTGGATTAATGCTAAAAATCCTCTAAAGAGAATGTTTATAGATATAATTTGATATTACTATGCAACCTTGTCAGTTTTATGATCTAGGACTTTACACATAGGTGTTTTTTTTATCATTTTATCATTTTGTGCATGGTTTTTGTGTCTAAACTATTCTATTTTGTTTGTTATGCCACATCAAACTGAGTCTTATCTTATACATCATTCTATTATTTAAGGAGGTGTTATGCCATCTATTTGATACTGTACCTTTTGCCTTAACCTTTTATCAAAATATTTGTCTATGTGTCACTTGATTGGAAAGGGTAACGTTATGCTCCCCAATCCATTTCAATTTTTATGCTTTGGAGTCTTGAATAAAACCTTTGGTTACATCATTAGAGCATGATAACACCATTATTCTACTCAAATAATTTCATAGACTTGTTTTTACCTTGTGTCCAAGTTTTTAATTTTAAACCAATCCACGTGTGTCTTTTTGGATCTTTGTCTAGTGTCATTATGCCATTCAATTTTTTCTATCTTATTATTTGTTTAGAGAAGCCTAGTTTTCCTTAGTTGAGATTTTAATTAGATTTAACAAGTTCAAATTCAAATATAGATCAATTTATGTTTATGCCTTGTGTAATTTGGGCCAAAACACTAATATTTCTCTTTTGGGTTATGTAACTTAGGTCAATTCTTTAGCCAATTTGAAAACTATTTTTTATGTCTTTATTTGGGTGAAACAACCTATCTTACGCATGCCTTTTTGTTTCATGTCTTATACCAATTGACCAAGTTCTTGTTTGATTTTGAATGCCTAGTCTATGCTAAAGTGTTTTAGATTTGTTAGATTAAATCTCACCTTATTTTTAAGTCTAGCTTGTGTGCTTTTTTAGCCAAAAGTCCTAACACATGCCTATTTTGAGCCTATATTTTGAGGTTGTGTTTTGCCAAAAGACCTAGAAAATTTTATTTTCCTAGATTAGACTTATTTGTAACACTTTGAACCTAAAATTTAGCATTCTTATTTTATTTCATCCATTTAACCTTTTTTTGTGAGACATTTAACATTAGACATTTGAAGATAGACTATTTTGTACCAAGTTTAGCATAAACCATTTTGGAGATACAATTCCATTGCTTTGATCAAGGTAAACTAAGTTCAAATCATTTTTATTTTTATTCATTATTTTTAGAGTTTATAAAACTATAAACCTTTATGAAATATTTGTCATTGAATCAAAAATGTCTCACTATGCTCATAGTGAAGTCATGTACAATCTGAGATATGGTAATGTGGTTGCACAAGAATACTTTATTCAAGACCCCTATAGATATTATCAACAATATCATACATTTATTGGTCAACAACACATTCAAAATAATCTACAAATGTCTACTTCACAATAGGGGTTCACACAACTAAGAGGATCTAATGTTCCATAAGTGTCGATCAAGAAATAATTGATTTTTATTCCAATATTCTAGAAACTCAATGACATTGCCTTAGTTCACAAGTTCCCCTCAATTAGATAGGTTTGACTAGTTAGTATAAAGTCCCTATTAAATATCATTAGGCACAATACTTCATCCTAGGCCATATCCTTCCATCTTAGCCATAATTTCCTCTAAAATAGGCTCATATACCAAATTCTAACCTGAATATCACACCATAATGCATTTGATTTCAAAAATCACATCCTAATCTATGAATGTATATTCTTGGTTAGTTCCCTATCCAAACCAACCTTCTAAATTAACCATCCCTCCATTATACCCCAATCAAAGTAATCCACTTTTGGATACCCAACCTCCACTTTAGACCAATATTCCCTCTATTTTCCTATCCCAAGAACTACAATAAATGATGGACATAATTACCACCATCCAATATATAAATCAAACCAAGAAGTTTAATTTGGATGACATGTGTTCCTACCCATTAAACATGGAGTATCTTCATATACCATTTCCTCTATGATACAAACCACCAAATTTTGAAAATAAAAAAGGAAAGGAGACTCCAAAGACCACTTAACCAAATTATTTATTGCTTGTCAACTAGTGGTCTATAGTAAACTATAAATCCTACTATTATTTCCAAGAAGTCTAGAAGGACAAGCATTGGAGTGGTTTTTGAAATTTCCTAAGAATTTAGTTTCTAATTTTAATGATATTTCAAACAAGTTTGTGCAACACTTTTCCTACAATATCAAACATGATATTTCATTGGTATATCTGATGCAAGCCAAACAAAAGTCCAATGAAAGTTTTATAAGTTATCTATATCAATGGAGAGCACTTGCAAGTAGATTCATCCATAGTTTACCAAATAAGCAATTATCCATTATGTTTATCAATAATGTGCATAGTGAGATATCTTACCATCTAGAGTTATAATGTAATGTCCCTTACTTAGGGCCTCTTTTTGTCTCTAGACAACTCTAATATATAGAAAATAAAGCTCTGATACCACTATAATATCCCCTCCAAAATAGGAAATATAGCAACACAAAAAACCTTGAACAAGATATAAATTCAATTGAATAAATTTAGAATGATCACATTAATATAGTCTCTTAATAACAAATTACTAATCTTATCACTTGTCCTTCTAAACTATTACAATTGTAGTCAATTCTCATGCATATAAATATGAAATACAGTCTTAAAAACCCTGGCTTATCAAAATTGGGAGTGAAAATTGAATTTTGGAAGGTCTCGGCCCTTCTGTGTCGACACACAGTCGCCATCGTCGGTCGATATCTCACTGACGTCGGTCTCTGTCGATCGGATTTCTGTCAACATCGGTCTTCAGTCGACCGATGTCAGTCACTGAAAACCCTCTGTCTGTCGAGGTCGGTTCCTGCACTGATCTATACGAACCTGTACAGACTCTGTATGGCCGCCAATTAAGCACAACTTCCCTATTTTCAACCCCTGATCTGAAATATATGTCTCTAGCACTGTATATCTTTAGCTGTATAATTTATTGAATCAAAACATAAAGCAATAAATACCTGGAATATCTGTGATAACTTCTGTGTGAAGTTATCTCTCAAACCTGAAATTCTGTGATAACCTCTGGATGAAGCTATCTCTCACTTTGGCAATATATCAGCTAATATTCCACATCCTCTTAATTGCACACACTGAAGAGGGAACGTTCTCCAATGCAGATGGAATCCTTGAACCCTAGGCTCAGTCTTCACAAAAGAAATTCTCAAAATCAATATCAATAATCAATAGCATACATAATGAACAATGGCCTCCATGAGAAACCCTTATACCCTCAAAAAGATATGCTTGCCCTAATTAGGGTTTTTTTCTTAAATTAGAATTAGGGTTTCTAATTAAAAATAGGCTAAATAATTAATATTTGATTAAATCAATCAAATATTAATATCTCCCTCAATACATGTCAGATCCTCAAACCGATCGAAGCTAGTGAATCAAGGAGTGATTCCACACATGACCATACCAAAATAAAGGAGCTCCGCTGCATATCAAATATCCCTAAAAAGTAGGAGCTCATGCCAAATGTGTCCAAAATAACCTGAATGAAAATCAAATGTAGAAATTTTGTGAATCAAAGTCAATCCAAGCTCCATTATGACCCTCTATCCATCCTATTAGCCTACGAAGGTCGTATAATAGGCCAATCATCAAATATGTCAATGTCCATGAAAAAGGGGACATGACAATCCGCCCCTCCAAAAATTGCTTGTCCCCAAGAAATCTCAGAACAATGAACTACTCGATCCACCTAGATCCCAAGGAAAAAGTTGTGTAACATCCATCATGTCACCAATCAACCCATGTGAATAAATCATCAACATCAACAGCATCAACAGTATCAAAATTAGCAATTGAAAAACTGCACTCGACACCCAAACAACTATCTGAAGACCAACCATAGATGCCGGTAGAAGAAACCACTCTGAGGGACTCAAGCCAACTAAAATATCAACTCTGTCAAAATTCAAGTCCCTATCTAATTGATACTCACATCCAACTGGACCGTGTATATGGCAATCATTGGTCCCTGAGTCACTGACACCAAAACTAATCTCTAAATGCAAAGAAAAATAAGGAGCATACCTCATCGTATGATGCTGGTAAGAACCCCCAAACTCTGCTGCTGGCTCACTATTGCCAAACTGGGACTCAATGGATGGCTCCAATCTCAGCTCAACAAACATTACCTCAACATCCCTGTAAGGTAACATAGTAGAAAGGGTTCATAAAATCTCCTCACCCAATCTGCTAATAACACTAGAACCTTGGACAAGAACACCTTCTGTCATCTTATGTGAGTCCAGATGAACACCTGCACTATCCAAGAAATACTCCATGAATGATTTAGTGAAGTAAAAATTATATGTGGAACCATCAACATACTCCCCCACACACCCCAACTGATCTCTCTGTAAAGGTGGCACAACCAACTGTACCACACTGTCATCTGTGGGAGAATAATCAAACTAGAGACTCGACTCCACTGGTATCTCAAACTCATCAGAATCAAGTACTCCCAAATTCTGAACATGTGTATCAGCATCAGCAACATGCTCCTCAGCAACAACTGTAGGCATGTACTCATCACCAACCACCTCAATATACAAATGATCATCCATACTCTGTAAATCAATGCCAAAGCTCATATCAACAGATGGAGTATCAACAACTGTAGCATCACTATCTAACTCTTCCATACGGAGAGAAACAATCGGTGAAACTAAGTCCTCAAAACTATCCACTACATTCTCCTGAGTGTCATCTGTAATAATAGGATCCTGGGACTCTTCTACAATCTCTGTCATAACTGAGAGATCATCAACCCTCAGTGCACTAACATCTGAGCCCACCTGTACACTCTGAGTGCAAGCATCTAACTCATCCTCATCTTCACTATATCCTATCTCATATTCATAATAATTATGGGACATGTTACTCTCTCGTCTAAGTGATTTGTAGTGCTCTCTCCTCAGCTTGACAAAATGATCAAAGGTCGTCCTCTCTTGAACATGAGGAGGTAATAAGTCCCACTCATCATTCACTGTCATATACCGCGTGTTCTTGTTTTTGGATGAAGGATATGAAAGAGATTAATTCAAACTCTTCAAACTGAGTTCCAACTTCCACCTATCATAGTCCCACCGACTCTGAGTATATGAAGTCATTATGATACTTCACTGATTCAACTTACCCAAACTACCCAATAGGATGGCAAGACATTAGCTCTGATACCACTGTAATGTCCCTTACTTAGGGCCTCTTTTTGTCTCTACACAACTCTAATATATAGCAAATAAAGCTCTGATACCACTGTAATATCCCCTCCAAAATAGGAAATATAGCAACACAAAAAACCTTAAACAAGATATAACTTCGGTTGAATAAATTCAGAATGATCACATTAATATAGTCTCTTAATAGCAAATTACGAATCTTATCACTTGTCCTTCTAAACTATTACAATTTCAGTCATTTCTCATGCATATAAATATGAAATACAGTCTTTAAAACCCTGGCTTATCAAAACTGGGAGTGAAAATTGAATTCTGGAAGGTCTCAGCCCTTCTGTGTCGACACACAGTCGCTGTCATCGATCGATATCTCACCGACGTCGGTCTCTATCCGTCGGATTTCTATCGATGTCGGTCTTCAGTCAACCGATGTCGGTCATTGAAAACCCTCTATCTGCCAAGGTCAGTTCCTACACTGATCTGTACGAACCTGTACGGACTCTGTACGGCTGCCAATTAAGCACAACTTCCCTATTTTCAACCCCTGATCTGAAATATATGTCTCTAGCACAGTAGATCTCTAGCTATATAATTTATTGAATCAAAACATAAAGCAATAAATACCTGGAATATCTATGATAACTTCTGTGTGAAGTTATCTCTCAAACCTGAAATTCTGTGATAACCTCTGGATGAAGCTATCTCTCACTTTGGCAATATATTAGCTAATATTCCACAGCCTCTTAATTGCACACACTGAAGAGGGAACATTCTCCAATGTAGATGGAATCCTTGAACCCTAGGCTCAGTCTTCACAAAAGAAATTCTCAAAATCAATATCAATAATCAATAGCATACATAATGAACAATGGCCTTGATGAGAAACCCTTATACCCTCAAAAATATATGCTTGCCCTAATTAGGGTTTTTTTCTTAAATTAGAATTAGGGTTTCTAATTAAAAATAGGCTAAATAATTAATATTTGATTAAATCAATCAAATATTAATATCTCCCTCAATACATGTCGGATCCTCGAACCGATCGAAGCTAGTGAATCAGGGAGTGATTCCGCACATGACCATACCAAAATAAAGGAGCTCCGCTGCATATCAAATATCCCTAAAAAGTAGGAGCTCATGCCAAATGTGTCCAAAATAACCTGAATGAAAATCAAATGTAGAAATTTTGTGAATCAAAGTCAATCCAAGCTCCATTATGACCCTCTATCCATCCTATTAGCCTACGAAGGTCGTATAATAGGCCAATCATCAAATCTGTCAATGTCCATGAAAAAGGGGACATGACATATAATGTGCACACACTTTCAAGGAAATCATTATCAAAGGTTTTTTGATCAAAAAATCCCTTATTAACAAATGGATAATTAATATTACCTCATAAAATCAAAACCAAACTATAAATTAAGGAAATGGCCAAAACCAAAATCAAAACCAAGTCTAAGTTCAAGCATCGCAACCAGCACATGCTAATAATTATGAAAAGTATAGTCCATTAAATTGTAATAATAATGTTGTTATAAATGGAGTAACTAAGTCACAACATGTCCAAATGGGTAAACAAAGTTTACTCAACATATACCACATATGCAAATTACTCCTAACTAATAACCTATTTAATAAACATAGTCTTCAAAGTATCCTTGACAAGCAAAATAAACACAAAAACATTTGCCTTTGTAAACCCCTCATCTAAGGATAACTATGCCTACTTATTGATTCTTTAGAGACCTTGGAGAACTAATTAAATCCATGTTTCAAAAACTAGCCACTACTAATCTCATTAGTTGGCCTATTCTAAAGTACTATCTTGAGGGCATTCTTTATCTAGAATGGTATAATAAAAATAAATTCTAGGATTACCATCAGGTTAATGGAAATAATTTACATCATTGTATGAAAATAAAACATCTTATTCATAATATATCAGAACATGGGGAGATAACATTGGATAATGGAGCTTTTACATCCAATTAGAACTTTGGTATTTATCAAAACCCCTTTTCTCAACATAACCAACAACACCAATAATAAAGTAAAAATAAAAAATAATAGTATCAAAAACTAAAACAAAACCAACAAAATTATAAAATGAACCAACAATATCCAAATGGATAAAACCAAGGCCATAATGATGCCACCAACCAATAGACCTACCACATAGTTTTGCATGACTGAAACAAGGTTTTAGTCCATATTGTATGAGGTCACATTTTCACCATATCCATCAATCCAAGACCAAGTACCAACCCATCAAGACTATTACTAATCAATCCCAACAAACCAACCTTTTCTAGTGTTCCTTCCTAGACTTGGGACTACATACATGCATACTAGCAAGCATGGATTACTACCTTTCGACCCTATATTGATAAATTGTCGTTGACTCATGACCACACACAAGTTCATTGGCCATTGAGACTTATCTTATATGGTCTCCCTCCACCATCATTTGCTAGAAATAATGCTCTTGTATCTAATATTTATTGTGTAATCATAACTTGATGGTCAAATATTATGATCCTAGGCCCATAATCATCTACTACTTTACCCATTCAACTCACTATTCTAGCTAGGAATAATCCATATATCATTTTGAAAGACAATATGTTTGATATTGCAAAAAAATTGATGAATACATTCACATAAATCTCCATTTGGATTTATTTCATACATCTACAATCTATAAAAACATCTTAACATAGTTACTTATCCAAACTCAAGTTCCCAATGGCATATTTCCAGATAAATTTCAAGCTTTGGTTGGACATTTATCCCCAAGATATTAAATAACCTTCAACCAAAGTGATATGTCATCCCTTGTCCCTCTTCATAACAATCCATTGTACATCAAACTTGTCATAACATGACACAAAGTAAAATGTGTCCTCATAGATAATGGAATAGGTCTAAATATTATGTCTCTTACTCTCATCAATCTTCTTAGGTACACCACAATTGACCTCCAACCATAAATGGTCACAATCAATGCCTATGATAGTGAAAAGTGAGAATCATAGGGCACCATTAGCTTGCCATTTATCCTTAGGCCATTAACCCACAATTCCTTATACCATGTGTTAGACCTTGATTTGTCATATAATTTACTTTTGGGTAGACCTTGGATATATGAAATCCATGCAATATCTTTAACATTACATTAGTATATCAATTTATCCTATTCAACAATGGAGGTCTTTATACATAAATATTTGTATCTTTACGAACTTTTTAAACATTTGGAGGTTGAATATGAAAACTACAATTACCATTTTAGCTTAAAATACAAATACCAAGAAGGATAAAGGAAAGGAAATAATTTTTAATTCCCTAGAGGCCAATTGTATTGAGCTAGATATCCTTGATTCATTATCCTACATACCACCTCCTAAAATGTCTAATCATTACACCATATTAACAAATGGCCTAGGAGAATATTTGACTCATGATACATTCCATATTTCTAAGCTTACATAAAACCTCAAGTCCTATATAAGACCTAAATACAAACCATGTTTCATGGAATGGAAAAGAAAGGGAAAAGGCAAACTACATAGTCCAACACCTATCATTTTCACATTGGCTATCTACCAAGAATAGGACTCACAAGTGAAGAATCTTGGTTATATAGTGAAAAATTGACCTATCATTTTCACATTGGCTATCTACCAAGAATAGGACTCACAAGTGAAGAATCTTGGTTATATAGTGAAAAATTGACCAATTTTTACCTGAATGCCAAGTATCCCATTCCAAATAAAATCATGGAGAGTTATGCCTATGAAGGAGGAGGTCTTGGGCTAAATCAATAGGGTCTACTTGAGCCAATTTATACCACTAAATACAAAGTAACATATGGTGTTGGATTTAAACTATTTCGGGGTGCCCCCACATATCTTATTCATGTTCCAATACTAATAACTAGTGATGATGATATCAATAGTGAAGCAGAGTATAATCATAGCCCTTTTAATGACCTGGTTAATACTAATTTATTTGATACCAATGTCATTTGTACCCTTCGACAACTCATTTACAATAATTTACTTCCTTTATATCATCCTTGACTTATAGATTGGGACCAACAAGAATCCATAGTTCCTATAGATGAGTTTGAAAATGATGAGGATTTCTATGATTTTCTAGGCCTAAGGGACAATTTTTTTTGGTAGACCACAAATAAGGGTTCTCAAACAAATTAGATCCTATAGCCTATTTTGGAGAATAGGTAAACATGCTTAGCCATAAATAAATGAATTAAACATTGAGGTCTCAAAGATAAAACCTCTTTTTGGTGATTTTGGATAAGGGTAAAAGTAGAGAGAGAGGAGAGTCTAGTGGTGAAACCTATTTCATGCACCATTAGATGGGAGTGTTCATCCTTACTCAAACATAGCTCAGGACACCACCAATGATGAACTTTCCTATGGGTCCAAGTTTAGTTTTGAATAATAACATGATTTTTATCAAATAATTTAAGATTTTATAATAGTTTTTGTCACATGGCCATTCCTACAATTGGGATATTATAACTCCTCATGCCTCAAAGAACTTGAATAGCCAATCCAAATAAAAGACTCTATCATTACAGGTGAATTTAACTCTTTTTCAACCATTCTAGAAGATGGTCAAACTCTTGTTATGGAGGACACTACATAATTAAACATAAGGAATCTAGATGACCAAAAATGAATCAAAATAGGAACTTCTCTCATTAAGGATGAACGTGAACTCCTTACAGCCATTTTGAGGGAATTTTTTGACATCTTTGCTTGGGCCTATTCTAACATGATAGGTTTGGACCCTACCTTAGTTGTACACCACCTTGTTTTACATCTTGATGTCAAACCTATGAAAAATAATTATGAAAGATGCATCCTCATATTAATGTATTAATAAACAAGGATTTATAAAAACTCTTTGAATTGAGATGTATTCGATCAATTGAATATTTAGAGTGGATCTTGAATGTTGTGCCAGATAGTAAGAAGTTAGAAAGAATTAAAATCTGCATTGATTTCTAAGATATAAATAATGCCTACCCTAAGGATAAATTTACTCTACAAAATATTGACATGATTTTTTAATCCATAGTAGGGTATGAAATTATTTCACTAATGGATGTATTCTTAGGGTACACCTATATCTAGATTATGCTATAATACCATTATAAAATAGGAGTTCACCACTCTATGGGGAACCTTCTATTATTAGGTAATGCCATTTGGTCTCAAAAATTCTAGGGCCACATACCATAGAGACATGACCATCATATTTCATGTCATGATGCATGACATTATTGAATACTACATTGAAGACATATTGGGAAAATCCAAGAGTAGAGCCAATTATCCAACAACACTACATAGAATATTTGAGAGACTAAATATAAGGTTAGACTCAATCCTAAGAAGGTGTTTTTGGAATTACTTTAGGAAAATTTCTTGGATTAATTTTACCTTAGAGAGGAATTGAATTTAATCTATCCAAATTACAATCTATCACAATGATGCTACCATTGACCAATTTGAAGCAACTCCATAGTTTACAGTGAAAGATTCAGTCTACCAGACACTTGATATCTCAGTTGCACAATGAATGCCATCATTTTACACATTTTTTTAATAAGGGTGTCACATTTTATTTGTATGAATAATGACAAACATATTTTCAACAATTGAAGGACTATCTTACAAATCTACTTATTTTATTGCCACCAATCTTAGGAAAGCCATTATTACTATATCTATCTACCATAGACAAAACCTTAGGGTACCTTCTATCTCATCATGATGATAATGAAAAATATCATGCCAATAATATCTAATTTATACATTGGTCACATATGAGCACAACTATATGCCCATTGAAAATCTTATTTAGCTATGGTATTTGTAGTTCAAAAACTATAACATTACATGTTAAATAACAAGACCATCATCATTTCAAAAGTATATCTTCTCAGGTATCTACTATCCAATATAGCTTTACAAGGTCACATGGCCAAATGAACAATGATCCTTAGTGAGTTTTAGATATAATAAATCAACCCTAAATCCATCAAGGGACAAGTACTTTTAGATTTGCTTGTTGAAGATCCCTTTGTAGATACAAAGCCTATAACATTCCAATTCCCAAATGAGTCCATTATGACCATCATTGAAACACCTCTTGAGGATAAGTAATAAAATATATATTTTGATGGATCATTCACAAACCATGGATTAAGGGTAAGGATTTTTTTTATTACACCACAAGGGGATCTTATCCCTAAATCATTCTAGATTAGTTTTCCTTGTACTTGTTAAGGTATGTTCCTAGTGTTGGTATTAATGTATTGATGTCAAAGTTAAGTTCAATATCCTTTATGTTAAAATTTATAATTTATGTCATGCTTGGTGAAGTGAGGTGTGACAAATAATCTTAGTCTCTCTATTGAGATAAAATTTTAAGGCAACCAAGTACATTTTTTAAGGATTAACGACATGTCAAGATCATGTTCAATATATAAGGGAAGCATATTGATTGAGCTCTAAGTAATGAGAAGAATAAAAGGTAAGTATTTATAGTTTTGATCCCACAATTCAAATTATAACCCTTATCATTTGAAACTTTACATAAACATGCCTTTGTATCCAAGTGTCAGAAATGGGTCTTTGTACTTTTTACGAAGGGCTCCTTCCTTTCAAAAAGGTCGATTTAAAAAAAATTATTAAATCAAACTTCTCAGTAAAATGGGATTTTCCATAAGTCTAAATGAATTGGGCTTGTTCAAGAAGTCTAAAGGGATCTTCAAGGTTTCCAAAGGTCCTTTATAAAAAATTGAATGATCAATTCCTTCGTAAAAGATCCAAATGCAAAAATTTGAAGGGACAATTTCAAGAAGACCATTCCAATTTTTTTGAAGGGTATTTTTTTGAATGAAAGACCATTTAAAATTTTTATAAGGGAAACTTTAAAATTTATTGAAGGAATTAGTCTTTCCAAAAATCCTAAAGGTATTCTTCTTAATAAAAAATGGTACTTTTCAACATTTTTGAAGGGTATTGGCAAAAAGTTTAAAGATTTTTTCTTCTTGAAAGGGTGCACTTGAAAAAAAGCTAAAGGGTCACTTAAATTTTTTGAAGGGTCACTTTATCTATAGAAAAGGTCATTTCAACAATTTTTAAAGGTCATTTCAATAATTTTGAAAGGTCATTTCAAAAATTCTAAAGGACCATTGTAAGAAATCTGAAGGGAAATTAAAAATTATCTAAAGGAATTATTCAAGGGCAAACAGTCCATTTGAGAAAACCTGAAGGGGAATTTAAAAATTTTGAGGGTTCATTTTAAAACTTTATAAGGTGTATTCTATAAAAGTTTTGAGGACATGAATTCCTTCAAACAATTTGTCCAAAAGAATTATCCATTATAAAAAATTGAAGACATAATTTTCTTTGGAATTTTTGTCTAAAGGAATTGTTCAAGGCAAAAGGGAGAAGTTATTTTGGGCATTTTGATCAAAAGTAAGAAAATTATAGAGGGAAAAGTCTTAGAGAAATTATTCACAAGAAATTAAAAAAAGACAAAAATAATTCCAAGGGAATGGACCAAGCAAATTTTTTGATGAAATAATATCAGGAAAGTAAACAAAGACAAGGGGTTGGGAGGAAATCCTTAAGGAAATGAATGAAGAAATAATGTCCATGGGATTAGATATAAATAACTCTAAAAGGAATACAAAAAAAAATAAATATCCCAAAAAAATGTTGAAGGAATATATGTAGAGCATGCAAAGTGGCTCAAGTAAGATTAGAAGCATCTAAGATGAGTACAAATATGGAAAAAACCAAAAAAGATATTTGTTTTCCATATATAAGAAGATCTATAGTCTGAGACTATTGTAAAGAACATGCCAAATAATAAATTCAATATTTAAATCATTCACACTTGGAAAAGACATGTAGCTACCTTTAAGCATGGTTCTCTAGTTCCAAAGGGCAGGCTTGAATGCATGAAGGGCTCAAGGAGTTTAACGTTGGATTATTGCTCAAGGAGTTAACATGGAATTTCATGCATGCTTCAGTTTTCAAAGATATTTTTCATGAAAGTGAAGGCCCATTAGAGTTGATTGGTCTTGAGTTTGAGTTGAATTTTATAAAAATATCACATATATTCTAATTTATCTTCTTAATTAAAGGGTTTCAACACTTCCAACTTGTTTAAAATAAAGATTTGTTGTATCCTTCATACATGGAGTAGATTAGTCTAATATGGGCCCACCTTATATACTTCTATTCCAACCTTGAAGATATATGTAGGTTTGATGAATTTTGAAGATTTTAATAATGATTACTGCATGGGATCTCCATCCTTTTAAAATTACAAAGAGATTTTCATGTAGGACATAAGATAAAATAATATTATTGGAAGGCTAAGTTATTTTTGGATATCTCAAGTTGGACTTGTGTAATGTGGGAGTTGATCTCCTCTCTATTTTTAGTACCAATCTCTTGGATTATGTATGACTTTTTTATATAAATTAGCTTTTTCAATCATTTTAATCATCCCTCTTTTGGCAAGATTAGACTCTACCAAAATTTGAGTTTTGTAACCTTTTGAGATAAATAGAAGGACTATTTTCAAATTCCAAGATGCTAGTATAGTGTATTTATGTTAGTGATTTACATATGTGATAGAATTTTCTTCCTTGTCAAGTCCTGATTCTTACCTATTTACTAGTTGATTAGGTTATGCAGGTCATGTTCTATGTTTGATATCTTTTGGCTAAAGTTATAGTAAATTTAAGTGGGTGGTTAGTTCTTTGAATTAGGCATATTCCCTTATTTCCCTCAAAATTTGATCACCAAAGACAACCTTTTTCATGAAATACTAATGCATAGTAGTTAATTAGAATTGAAAGTTTAGTCTTTTTCTTATCTAATAAATTTTTTTAGAAATTCAAATAGAGTGGATGAACCAAAATATAGGTGTATCACCATCATTAGATAGGATTTTTTCCTTTAAGTTTCCCTTTTTTCCTTTTCTTGATAGTTTATAGTGTAGAGTAGATATGCTAATTGATACACTAAAGAGAGATAGCCCTTATAATCTAAAGACTCAATCTGATGATTAGGCCACACATAGCCTAGGATTATTTCCATGTTTCAATACACTATGAAGGCCTAAAGCTACCTTCACAAGGGTGTGAGTCTGATTGATAATAGTTTTTGGCATGCCCAATGGGACATTGAAGAAATAATTTTCATATATAAAGAAGTTTGAAGCTGAGGATAAGTAGTTATAGTAGATGACAATATTCCTCTTCATCACAAGCTATAGATTCTTTAGGTTGCAAGGTTCATAACACCATTAAGACAATCCTTTGATGCTAAAGGTTACCAAACATTCAACTAGTAATGGTATTCCTTTTGAATTTATATCATATAAGAGATCAAGGTTTAGGAAGGCAAATCCATATCCTCAAAATAAATATTTGTCCCTTGGTTATCCTATTGTTCTAGACACTACAATCCCCATGATCTAAATGGTCATTAGAAACTAGGTGATTTTTCCATTCAATAGAGGTAGTCCACTGAATCTAGCCTAGTTTGATGACATTCCTATCTCTAATCTCAAAATTATCCCATTATTCTCAGGAGAAAATCAAATAATCCCTATTGAGCATATCTAAGATGTACCTAATCTCTATTTAGTCAATAATGTTGTTGAGGATAATGTTGTTATTATATTTATTGATACTTCCTTAAAAAAAAGTATTGTAATGGTATAAAAACCTCCCACTAAACTCCATTTATACAAGTGATGAATTGGGTGTAGCCTAAGTCAAGTAATTTGAGTACAAGTCTGATCACCTATCTTTATTTGAGCAATTAACTACCATAAATAGAGCTCTTCATGAGTTTATGTCTAATTTTAACCTTAGATTTGGAAATACATGGACTAGAATACCAATGTTGATTATTCCATCCCTTTAATATGCATTTTTTTACTATTTGAATCCTGTAACTTTGACCTTAGTGTGATGATATAATCAATGGGTGATAATATCTTGCCAAATGCTTATAAGGTTGTAATAAAGGTAGATAGCAATTTGATACAAGCCGGTAAACTTTCTCCAAGACCTTCAATGCCTATATTTGTATAAATAAAGTTTATGCCATCCCCTCAAATTCCTCAGATCCCATCCTTAGCTCCTACTCCATCACCTTAAGCTCAAATTATAGCCCCTACTAGCTAAGCTAGTGATATAGGAGAGTTGAAAATCTTGTTACAATCCATTGGGAGTGAAATACTGAAAATCAAGAGATAATAATATCAGGCTAATAGGCCCTATCAATAAAAAAAATTAGACCACATATCATCCCTTCAAAGATCAAAATCCTCCTTATCAAGGTTTTAGAGAGAATAGACCACCTTATCAAACCCAAAGATCCATAACTCTAACTAAGCCTTATGTTTCCATTGATCTTAATTATCCTTACAATTAAAATTCCATTATTCCCACCCCACCTCAAAATAACTTGATGTAGGATTCAGGTTGGTAATCCTCAAATCTTAGTGATGCTCAAAACCAAGCCTTGGTATCATAAAACATCACTATGCCACAAATGACACAAGAAGAGTTTTATTTTCAAGGAGGTCAATACCAAGATATAGGTTTGTAATCACAAGGAGAGACTCAAAAATTTTAATGGTAGTTTGATGCCATTAATGTAAATTGGCAAGTTGATGATTATGTTGCTTTTACTAAAGGTGTCAAAACTAACAATATAAGTGGTCAAGTTTCATTTGTAACTAGAGCTAAAATAAAAGACATTGATGATAATAAAGAGGTGAAAATGATTTAATTAATATTAATTTTGTTTCTAAAAGTACAAAATAACAACTTTCTACCCCTACAACTCATAAAAATTAGAATATAGAGGTTATTAAAGTTCATCGAATACCTCTAGTTTGTGAGCAACTAGTTCTTCAAAAAGTGAAACCAAAGGTTGGTGGATCTCAATTTAGTATAGTGGATCATATTAAGAAGTATAATATTAGAATTATCATATGGGATTATCTTCCCATCCCAAGAGAAAAATATAATCTCATCCAGGAGTTTTTATCTCTCAAATTATTTCCAAAACTGGTTGAGAAAGAAGGTGTTATTTTAGATAATTCAGATCAGCCAACTAAAATTGGAAAATGTTGATATAACTAAGGTAAAAACAAATAAAACTCCTCATTTCTACATTTATTTTATAGTAGGTGATAATTTAGTTTATAACTGTATGGTGGATAGTGGAGCTAGTAGTATAATCATGCCTAAATAGATTGCAAATAAGCTCAACCTTGTTTATGAGCCAAACACTAAGGGGGTATTAAAATAATATGGGTCACCAAAAAATATAGAAAGAATCATCAAAGATCTTAAATTTATATTACATTTTTGTCCTAATGTTACTATTCATCAAGATGTTATGGTAGACTTGCCTCCTTAGTTTGTTATGTGCCTTTCAAGGTACTTAACCTCAAAGATTGGGGCATATTTTTTAGATTGTTTGATTTATTTTTTATTTATACCTAAGTATTATACCAAGGTATAAATTCATTTTTAACCTATTTCACATTTCCATATGGATCCATATATGCCAAGTGTTGTTAACACTAACTATATCATCTTAAATGATGTACTAGAAACTAGTGGAGTAGAAAATGGATCACCTTTGGATGCAGTTATATATTTTTTATTGATGATAGTGCTTATAATTTTCATGATCATGATCCTTATAATCTAATTAAATAAGGACTTAATGTGTATTTCCTTCATGAGAATGATGTACCAATTCTAGCCATGATTAAGGATGATGAATCTAGTGATAGTTTGTGGCAATTTTAATTTGATAGATCAAGGAATAAACATGTTACTAGAGCTAAAATAATGTTATCTTATCAAAAAAATCAAATATATTTATCTTTTATTAAATTTTAGTTTGGTTTTTCAAATAATGTTGCTGAGTATGAAACACTAGTTCATGATTTGCAGTGGGCTAGGAAGATGAAAGTCAATTCCTTGAAAGTTTTTGGTGATAGTGAAATATAGTTTACCAAGTAATAGGTTTAAATGTATGTAATTTTTTAATTAAATCTTAAAATCATAGACTATGGTAATTACTTGAATATTTTCAATATTTTAACATTTAGGCAATACCAAGAGGAAAGAATAAACACATAGATAGGTTGGCTACCATTAGATCACAATTTAGCATTCCAACTAATATAAAGAGTGAGAAACTTTAGTCACATATAAAGTTGGTTTTAAGGCCTTATGTTTAAAATAATCATGAGAATTGGTATTCATAATCAAATTATGAGATTCTTGAAACAGTAGTCTGAGTTTTATTCAAGAAGCTAATCAAAGTATTTGTAGTAGTATGGTGATCAGGTTGTTCAACTAAAAACAAATAATTTTCCAAAGGGATTGGTGACACTTTCAATGGTGATGATGAGTTAAGGAAGGATAAGTCATCCTTGTCAAAAAGTTAAGATCACTATGCCAATGTAGAGATTATAGCTGATAAGATTTTGAAGTTGGGTAAGGTATGAACTACTTCACAAAAATAAGATTTCATTGAGTTATGCACAAGTTTTGATAATGTATTTGTATGGAAATATAGTGATCTAAATTGGATTTGACCCAAGTTTATTTGGACACACCATTGAGTTAGAGGCTAAAACTAAACCAGTGAGATAAAGACAAAGGCCTATAATCGTAATCTTTAGCCTTTGATGAGAGTAGAGCTTCACAAGATCATAGAGTCAGTTATTATATTTCAAATTAAGCACTAAACTTGGGTATAAAATCTTGTTCTGGTATAGAAGAAGAATGGTGAGATTATATTGTGTGTTTACTTCCATGATTTGAATAGGGCTTCTGTTAAAGATCACTATACATTGCCATTAATGGAACAAATTTTACAATTGGTTGTAGGTTCAGAGAATTTTTCTTTTTTTAATGGATATAGTGGTTATAATAAAAATTTGGTCAAGGAAGAGGACCAATTTAAGATAGCCTTCACAACCAAGTGGGGGACTTTTACATATAGAATGATTCCATTCAGTTTATCTAATGTTGGATAAAAATTTTAGAGAGCCATGGATATGGCATTCCAAATCCTTCTTAATAAGTTTTTAATTATTTATTTGGATTATATAATAGTGTTTTCAAAGAGTGCAGAGGATCACATGGTTGCAGAAGATCACATGGTTCATCTCAAGCAAGTGTTTGAAAGGTGTAGGCAATTTGGGGTATCTCTAAATCCCAAAAAGTGTGCCTTCTTAGTTCATGAAGGTAAGCTCCTTGGACATGTGGTTTTAAATAATGGTTTAATCATATATTATAAAATGGTATACTCCATTCTTTCACTCTCCTTCCCTAAGCACAAAAAGGCTATGCAAATATTCTTTGGGAAAATCAACTTCATAAGGAGATATATTTCAAATTTTGCCATTTTAGATAAGCCACTTCCAACCATGCTAAAGAATAATTAGAGCTTAAATTGGTCAAATTAAGTAGTTAAAAGTTTTTAATATATTAATAAGTTTATATCTAGTGATCCTACACTTATAAATCTAGATTTCACAAAATATTTCATTTTCTATACATATGCCAACATGGACACCATTTCAGGTATTATTATGCAATAAAATCCTAAAGATTTGGAGTAGCCAATAGATTTATTTAGTCAAGGCTTGGAAGAGTATGAAACAAGGTATTATTTTTTTTTAAAACATGTTTTTTCAATTATAATTTCTCTTAAAAAGTTTAGATACTTGTTGTCTAACAATAAGATACACCTAATGGTTTCTCATCCAAACATCAAGGAGTTCCTTTTGAACAAAGATATAAATGAGATGAGAGCTGGTTGGATAACCAAGGTAATGGAGTATGACGTGTAAATTAAGGTCACAAAGTTGATTAGAGGAAAAATAATTTGCGAGCATTTAGCTCAAGACTTGTAAGAGACTAATGAGGTTGTTTTGGTGTCAAATGATGAAAAGGTTGTAGCTAGTCATACCTCACCTTCTAGCTGGTTTCATGACTTGGTAAGCTATCTCCAAGATGGTATTTATCTCTCTCATCTAAGTTCTTCAAAAATAATATATTTTAGGTTGCAATCAATTCCATTTTTACTTATTGATGGTGTTGTGTTCAAGAAAGATATCAATGGCATGTTGCTACAGTGTATAGAGCTAAGCCAAACTCAGAGATTGCTTGAATAATTCCATGATGGACATGGTGGAGGGATTTTTTTTGCAACAATTATATCCCTTAATATGATGAGAGGTGAGTAATATTGGCCTAGTATTTTTGGTGATTGCCATGCATGGGTAAAGAAGTACAAATAGTGTGCTATGTTTGTAGGAAAAGTGAAAATTGTAGCCTTACCTCTTTAACCAATTGTGATGGATCATCTTCAACCAATTGTGATGGATCAACCCTCTATCCAATGGGGATTGGAATTTATTGGTCTTATAAATTCTCCTTCAAGTTTACGACATAAATGTATTCTAACTACTATAGATTACTTCACATATTTGATAGAAGTAGTAGCATTGAAAGAAACAAATGAAACCAATGTTCTAGATTTATATGAAGGTTTGCTTATTGAATTTGGAGTTCCTTAAACTATTATTTATGATAATTTAATGGATTATTTGGGAACTAGGATCAATCAATGGACTATCCAATATGGGATTTATCTTAGCACTTCATCAAACTATTATCCACAAGGCAATGGCCTTGCTAAATCTACAAATAAGAACTTATTGAAGATCATAAGAAGGACTATTGAAGATAATCAGAGATCATGGCATCTCAAGTTGAAGTTATCTTTATGGGATAATAGGATCACCTATAAAAGAGTAATAACCAACTCTCCATCAAAGCTGGTATATGGTAAGGATGCAAGGTTACCCATTTCTCTTGAGTTTTCTACTTTAGAATTAATGCATCAACTTGAATTGTTGGAGAATGAGCCTATGGAGATCAGGTATGCTAATATTTTTTAGTTGGAAGAGGTAAGAAATCATTCTATGCTATCCATGGAAATTCATCAAGCATAAGTGAAAAGAGATTTTGATAAAGGAGCTTCATCACGAAGTTTCAATGAGGGAGATATGGTACTAAAGTGGGATGAGGATCAAGCTAAACTAGGAAGCTACACAAATTTTTATTCCCTTTGGAGTGGCCCATACATGATATCCAACTAAAAATCCCACAATGCCTTCTAAATTGAAAAGATGGATGGTGAAGAGCTTCCAATCCTAGTCAATGGGATGCATTTAAAACATTACTATTAAAGATAAAAGTTATTTGTACATACTTTTTTTCCTTCAAGTGTTTTTAAAAAACATTAGTTTATTTTTATTTTATTACAATAAGTGTTTGTTTACACATTTTATTCGTTTAATTAGTTTTCACTAATTTGTGTGTTTTCATTCTTTTTGGAAGATGAAGATTGTCTCATGTTGAGTCAAAAGATAATTTATAGTCATGGATCAAATTTGTCATTACTTTGTGAGTCTAAAAGTCATGTATATGGTCAGGGTATTAAGCATAGTAGGCATGCTTCCCAATTGAGTCACCAAAATGTTGACAATTTTGACCCCATAGGTCAAATTACAACCCTTATCATTAGAAACTTTACATAAACATGCCTCTTTGTCCAAGTGTCATAAATTAGTCTTTGTAGTTTTTTTTAAGGGCTCCTTCCTTTCAAAAAGGTCCATTTCAACAATTTTCCTAAAGAGCACTTCTTGGCAAAATGGGGTTTTCCATAAGTCTAAAGGAATTGGGCTTGTTCAAGAAGTCTGTAGGGCTCTTCAAGGTTTCTAAAGGTCCTTTATAAAAAATGTTGAATGGTCAATTCCTTTAGAAAAGTTCCAAATGCAAAAATCCAAAGGGATAATTTTAAGAGGACCATTCCAATTTTTTTGAAGGGTCTTTTTTCAGATGAAAGACCATTTGAAAATTGCTGAAGGGACACTTACAACTTTCTTGAAAGAGTTGGTCTTTCCAAAAATCTTGAAGGTATTCTTCTTATCAGAAAATGGTGATTTCAAATTTTTTTGAATGGTATTGGCAAATAGTCCAAAGGTTCTTTCCTTTTGTCAGGGTGCACTTGAAAAATGGCCAAAGGGTTACTTAAATTTTTTGAAGGGTCACTTTCTCTATGGAAATGGTTAGTTCAACAATTCTGAAATGCCATTTCAAAAATTTTGAAGGACCATTGAAATAAATCTGAAGGGCAATTATAAATTCTCCAAAGGAATTGTTGAAGGGAAAATGGTCCATTTTAGAAAATCCAAAGGGGCATTTCAAAATTATAAGGGTTCATTTTCAATGTTTTGAATGGGTCTTCTCTAAAAGTTCTAAGGACCATATCAAGAAATCCAAAGGGTAATTTCAAAAGTCTGAGGACATGAGTTCCTTTGGATAATTCGTTCAAAGGAATTATCTATTACAAAAACTTGAAGACATAATTTACTTTAGACCTTTTGTCTGAAGGAATTGTTTAAGTTGAAAGGGAGTTCTTTCAAGTAATTTTCCCAAAGAAAGAAAAGTCCAAAGGGAAAAGTCTTGGATAAATTATCTATAAGAAATAGACAAAAGATCAAAATAATTCCATGGGAATGGACCAAGTAAATGTCCAAAGAAATAATTTTAGGAAAGTGAATGAAGACAAGGGTTCAAAAATAAAGCCTAAAGGAAATGAATGAATAAATGTTGTCCATGGGAATAGATATAAATAACTCTGAAAGGAATACAAATAGAAATAAAGAGGCCAAAAAAATGCCAAAGGAATACATGTAGATCATGCAAAGTGGCCCAAGCAAGATTAGACATGCCCAAGATGAGCATGAAGATGCAAAAAACAAATAAAGATATATTTTTTTCCATCTATAAGATTTATAGTCTGAGACTATAGTAAAGAGCATGTCAAATAATAAATGCAATAATTAAATCATTCACACTTGGAAAATACATGTAGCTACCTTCAAAGATGGCTCTCTTAGTTCCAGAGGAGAGGTTGGAATGCATAAAGTGCTCAACAAGTTTCATGTTGGATGGTTGTTCAAAGAGTTAACATGTAATTTCATGCATGCTTCAATTTTCAAAGAGTTTTTACTTGCAAGTGGAGGCCTATTGGAGTTGATTGGTCTTGATTTTGAGATGGATTTTGTCAAAGTGTCACATCTATTATGATTTATCTTATTAACTGAAGGTTTTAAACACTTCCAAATTTTTCAAACTGAAGATTTGATGTAGCCTTCATGCATGGAGTAGTTTAGTCTAATATGGACCCACCATCAAGACTTCTATGCCAACCTTGAAGATCTATGCAGGTTTGATGAATTTTGAAGATTTTAATAATGATTATTACATGGGCTATCCATCTTTTTCAAATTCCAAATATCTTATCATGTAAGACATAAGACAAAAGAATATTATTGTAAGGTTGGGTTATTTTTGGATAGCTCAAGTTGGACTTGCGTAATGTAGGAGTTGATCTCCTCTATATTTTTAGCACCAATCTCTTGGCTTATGTATGCTTTTTCAATACAAGTTGGATTTTTTAGTCATTTTAATCATCCCTCTTTTGGAAAGATCAAACTCTACCAAAATTTGAGTTTTGTAATCTTTTCAGATAAATAAGACTATTTTCAAATTCTAGAATGTTGGTATAGTGCATTTATGTCATTGATTTACATATGTAATATAATTTTATTCCTTGTCAAGTCCTGATTCTTATCTATTTACTAGTTCATTAGATTATGTAGGTCATTTTCTGTGTTTGATGTCTTTTGGTTGAAGTTATAGTTGATGTAAGTGGCTAGTTAGTGCCTTGAATCAGTCCTATTCCCTCATTTCCCTCAAGATTTGATCACTAGTTAGAACCTTTTCATAAAATACTGATGCATAAGAATCAATTGGAATTGAAAGTTCAATCTTTTTCTTGTCTAATCAATGTTTTTAGGAACTCAAATTGAGTGGATGAACCAAAATACAGGTGTATCAGCATCATTAGATAGGATTTTTTCCTTCAAGTTTCCCTTTTTTCCTTTTTCCAATAGTTTGTAGCATAGATTAGAGATACTAATTGATACACCAAAGGGATCCATCCCATATAATATAGAGACTCAATCCACTTATTATGCCACCCAAAACCTAGGATTATTGCCATGTTTTAGTAGACTATGAAGGCATGAAACTACCTTCATAAGGGTGTGAGTCTAATTGAAAATACTAAGCACATGGTTCATCAAGTCCCTATATTTTATATGAGGTCTTGATACAAGGTTGTGATGTGACAAATTTCATAATTCTATTTATATTATCCTTTTTTTTAGAGAATCATGTATGACGAATTATATTATTAAGAGCTAGCTTCTTTATTTCCAAACTCTAAGTACTAGGTATCTTAAGTAGCCTAGTCTAGCTCTATGAATAAAATGTATGCATTAATCATGGTAAAAATTAATTATTTATGTTATTATATTTATGATAAAGTGTCCTAAGTTTTGTTAATAATGAGAAAGAAACAAAGGATTTTACTGATGAGTTTTAAGGTCTAGTTTTGAGGCTTAATCTTTACTTGAAAGACCTAATGAAATAGTATAGGTCTAGTACATGATAATTTTATCCATTTCAGACCTATGTGAGTAAGGTTGGTAGTGTATTATTAGTATATGATATCACATGACATATGTATGAGGTTTTGAAGATAGTTTAATAGGTTTCAAGGCATGATCATAGTCTAAGTTTGATTGGTAGTGTAAGGTCTAGTATGCAAAGTGACCTCAAATGGCCTAATGAGGGGTAAAGATCATTTAAAAAGGTATAAAAACTCTTGATATAATTTAAATATGTTTGATAGGTCATTTTAAGTATGTAAACAAAATTTTAAATCTATACCTGAAGGATAAAGCATGAAAACCTATGATAAGTTTCCTTATATGCATACAATGGAGTGTTGTAGACCTGAGAAGAGATTTATTGTACTATTTGGAATATTAAACCTTTGAATAATATAATTATCACCTCATGTAATTTGGGTAAGGTCCCTATATTTAACTTCATGTCATTGGTTTTGAATATTATGGGCAATCTTTTATGAATAATTGCTAAGTGAAACCAGTCAAAACCGTCTCAAAACCCTTATAATGACATAATATAAAATATGTAATTGGTTATGGATGATAATGTTACTATTTAAATATTTTTATGTTTATAATATGTTAATTAATATTAAAGTTTTTCTTAGGTGGTTTTTATTTGTCTTGATAGTGAGTAAAAGCTATAGGAAAACCCTTCTTTTCAGGAATTTTGATGTAGCAGGCAAGGTTGACTAGGTCAAAGCATGAAAATGGATGGAGGATGATTTTTAATGATTTCAGTTTATTCCCATGAAGTTTTATGATAATTTTTTATACTAATATATTTCTAAAATTTTCATGAAAGTTAGCCTATTGCTAAATAGGCCTAATGAGTAAAATAGTGAGAAAACTAGGTGAGAATGAGAATGAGATTAGGGATTAGATGTAGAAGACTAAGGATGGATAATTATTCATGTGTTAATTATTAAATACCTAATCCTCTTATACACTTGGTTTATAATTGTTTATTATTCCTATAGTTAAGCAAAAATTTGTCATCAAACTAGTATGTCTAACATAGTGATGTCTGTGTAGAGTGAAGTAGTAAGATTGGTCTCTAAGACCAATATTGATATATAAACATAAAATATATATTTTTATATATGATATAAGGATGATAAATTTTCATACAAACCCATCATAATATCACATAATTTTTCCCATAGATGTTCTAAGTCTTGATTTTCTTGATTGTGTATTTGGTGCTATAGGCAACTTTCTATGTATATGTGAAAATGATGTTTCTGAGTATTTTTGAACTAATTGGGAGGATAAAATGATATTTAAGGTGTTTTTAAGGTATAATAAGATCAAAATAACTTATTTTTATTAATTATAAGTCCATGTTCAATTATGGAAAGTCAAATATGTTTGACTATTTATTGACAGTGTTTGATGATTCTAAGTAAGCCTTTTGTAGGAGTGTTCTTGAGGACTTTTGGCCTATGTTTCGAATAAAAAATAATTTTGGTAATTATTTAAATTCATAAATATAATATTTATATTAATTTATGTTTTTATGATGTGTAAAATTTGTGTATATGGTTCAAATTTTCAAGACAAACTTTCTAGCAGTGAGAAGGCTTATTGGCGAATAGACCTAATTGGATGGTTGAAGAAGTGAAAAGAGACAAATTATGTTGGGTAAATGAGGAGAGATTACTATTGGTCTATTAAATTTACATATGAAGTGTTTCATCCATTTTAAGGCTCAAATTATTCAAAGGATATCTAAGTGAAATGTGCGCTTAAGGCCTAATTGAATTAGGTCTCTATTAGGCCTAATGGTGGTGTTAGCCATTAAGGTTAATGAAAAACCTATGTATTTTTTTTAAATTTTGAAATATGTTTATTGATCTATTTAAATTTTATTCCAAGTATGGTAAGGTCCTTTACTAACCAATATAGGTGTGAGAAAGAATAAAGTATAAAATCAAGGCCTAATAAGCCTATTTTGACTAGTTAAAGAATTAAGCTATTGAATGAAAGATATATAGTTTTTTAGAATAGTTTAAGGGCTTGAATATCATCATAGAGATGATATTAATATTAAATGGGTATCTAACTATGTTTATACAGGTTTTGAGTAAGGTCATTTGACCTAATTCTACCAAAGAGAGGGTTAATTGAGCAAGAAGGCCTAATAGGCTATTTGAGAGAGAAATAAGTGTAAAAAGAGAAAAAATAGGAGATAATATTCAGTTGAGTAAAAAACATGTGTTCAATGGTGATTAAAGATTCAAGGTAATTGAGTCAGTGCTTAGTTTCCTAAGGGATTAGATCCTCCTTATAGGTTAAATCTTGTTAAATGCATTGGTTGAGTTAGTTCTTGACTAAGTGAGGGATTGGTACTCATTTTTGGGTTGGTGACTCACTAAAAAATTGATTCACTAATTATAGTATAGTATTTAAAGTTATGCATTAGTGGGTTTTTTTACCCTAGAGGGTTTCTCGCATATTAGTTATCATAAGATTGGCCAAGTTTTAAACCCATAGAAAACAAATTGAAAGTCTAAATATGAATGAATATGAGACCATTAAAACCTAATTATTGAGGTTTTATTAAGTTAGAAACATAATAATAGGCTTACGAGAATAAGTGAAAGAGACTACTATTTTTCAAAAGTTCTTAAGGTCTCTAACACCCAAATTTGATACTAAGGTATGTGTTGATGAAGAAATCAAAGATATATACAAGCTATAGATGGATGGACTTCATGAAACCCTAATAAATTAGGATATGATGAAAAGTGAAGGAAGACCTACAAAGAAATAAGTTATTTTCAAGGTAGAAAAGAAGCTGAAAGAGAAGAAATCAAAAGGTAATCTAGTCAAAGATAATAATGAATCTGATATTGATGATGAAGAGTTACTTACTATGTTTGTAATAAAGTTTATGATAGGTTTAGGTAAATACAAGGGGAAGCTATATTTTAAATGATTCAATTAAGGAGAGGTTGGACAATTTTCCAATAAATTTTATTAGAAGCATAAGATAAAGGATGATGTATAATATGATGATCATGACGATGATAAAAACTATTATAAATATAATAAGATAAATAAAAACTTCAAATGATATGAAAAATAATAAAATGTTCTTCAAAAACAAAAGGATTCTTTACACCAAGGAACATTGCATCTCATCTAATGAGATTGATAGAAGTGTTTTAGAGAGTGATCATGAAAGTGATGGTCTTGATGTCAATGAGGTTCTCTTCATGGTTGAAAAATCAAGGTGCTCAAATCTAGAATAATCCATATTGATTAGAGGTGTTATTAGTGATTCAAATTAAGAAGGAGATGAGGTGGAATTTGAGACTATGTTCATTAATACCCTATAAGAACTAAATATGGTAAAGAAGAATAATAGGGTGACGAGATATCTTATTAAATATTATGAAGATAAAATCAACTTTTTTGTAGATAGACTAAGAAACAACTCTAAATAGCAAGAATAAATAGTCAAATAGGTGGAGAGTTAACTTTAAACTTTGACTCCAAGCCTAGAGGAAAAAGAATAAGATTGTGTAAGGTATGTAGCTAAAGTTAACTCCTTGAGATATAAATTGAAACAAACATCAAATAAGTTTAAGTCATTTGTAAGGTTTGAAAAGATTACCAATGATATAGATAACCTTCCAAGTAATCAAAAGATTGTTAATGATAAAATAGGCCTTGGCTTCATTAGAGATCAAGATAAGAACACTAATGTGATAAAAAATGTCAAATATCAACCAAAGAATGAAGGTGATGACATAATAAAGGTTAAAACTATTAGGAATTATAATAACATAAGGTATGATAATCTTTTCAATGGTTATTGTCATTCATGAAATAAAATTTGTCATAGAGTAAGGCATTGTAGAAGGCCCTTCAAGAATGAATTTTCATGGAACTATGAGGAGAACCATCAGCCAATAGGTATGGGTCATGGTATGTTTTCATCTAGAGGTAAAATATGTTTTAATTGTCATAAGGTTCGTCACATTACAAAATACTATAAGCATGATTTCTGAAGACAAATTAAAAAATCCAAATCTTATAGAATACAATAAATAAGACAAGACAATAAGTGGAAACCCAATATAGCTTAGGTTGATGACCATTGTGCAAGTTTAAGTGGACTTTTGCCATGGTAGAGAAAAATCAAGATGTAAAGGAGTTTCAAGAATTTTCTCTATTAGCTTAGATTGTTGGAGTCAAGACCAATAAATCAAGCCAAAAAATTTCTCAAACAAAGATTGATGGGGTCAAGCCACAAGGAAAAATAAATCATAAGAAGATCATGGAGGATGTTTGGTTTTAAAAGGACATGGAGATCTAGAAATCTCTTGAATTTATGTTATCCTAGTTCTCTAGATCAGAAGTCAATCCATTAAGCTTCATGGAGGTACTTAGCCAACAAGCAGGAATAATGAAGGATGCTCTGTCATAGAGGGAGTTATATGGTATTAATTAACTTTTATATTCAAAGTTAAATAAATAAGCCTGTATAGGTGTGATCACAAGAAACATGTCATAAATAGTTTTCATGATGACTTGATAAAACCAAGTCATAGTTTTGAAAATGCCTTAAATTTCCATGGAAGGAAAAGGGATTCAATCATGTCTCATGAGTAGGTATGTGAGCCTAGTCTATGATAAAGTTTATAAAAAAAATATTGATGATTTTTTTTGAGAGAAAAGGTATGTTTCCCCATGTCCAAGGATCAAATAGCTACCAAGAAGATGAACCTTTTTCATTAATGTTAAAAAGGGAGAAAGTTCCTATTTCAAAGATCAAGTATTTAAGAAGATCCATCTTGAAGGAAGGAGATCCATCTTAAAGATAAAGTATTTAAGAGTGTTTGCCATCAATGAAAAATAGGGATATTTTTTACGTATGTTCCCTATTTTGGTTTTAAGGCATTGGTGTTGTCATCTATGTCAAAGTTAAGTTAAATATCCTTTGTGTCAAAAGTCATAATTGAGGTCATGCTTGGTGAAGTGAGGTTTGATAAAGAATATTGGTAAATATGTTGAGAAAAAAATTGAAGGCAACTAGGTATTTTTTTTAGAATTAATTACATGTAAATATCATTTTGAAGATACAAGGGAAACATCTTGTTTAAGCTCTAAGTAATGATAATCATACAAGGAGTATAAAAGGTAATCACATGGGTCAATAAGTCCCTTTATTATATATGAGTTCTTGATACATGGTTTTGATGTGATAAAGCTCATAAATCTATTGAGAGTAGCCTTATTTTTAGACAATCATGCTTCAAGAATGATATCATTAAGAGCTAGCTTGTTTGTGTCCAAACTCTAAGTACTAGGTATCTTGAGTAGTTTAGTCTAGCTATATGAAGAAGATGTATGCATAAATCATGGTAAATATTTATTATTTGGGTCATTACAGGCATGATAAATTGTCCTAAGTTGTGTTAAAAATTATTAAGAGATAAATGATCTTACTGATGAGTCTTAAGGTCTAGTTTTAAGGCTTAATCTTTACTTGAAAGACCTAATGAAATGGCATATGTCTAGTAGCATGATGAGTTGAGCCATTTGAGATCTATGTGAGTAAGTTTTGTAGTTTATGAGTATTATATGAGATCACATGACATATGGATGAGGTTTTAAATATAATTCAAGAGGTTTCAAAGCACGATCATAGTCTCAGTTTGACTAGCAGTGTAAGGTCTAGTATGCATAGTGACCTATAGTGGCCTAATGAGGGGTCAATATAATTTAAAAAGGTGGAATAAATATTAAAATAATTGATATAGGTGTGACATGTCATGTTAATTGTGTGATTTTTTAAAAAATTCTATACCTAAAGGAGAAAGCATGAAAACTTGTGATAAGGTTCCTTGTGTGCATAGAATGGAGTGTTGTAGATCTAAGAAGATATTTCTTGTACTCATTATCATTTTAAAAAAAATTATGAGATATTGAAAACTTCATGGAATTTGGGTAAGGTATTTATATTGATTTTACTATCATTAGTTTTGAATATGAGGGGCAAACCTTTATGAATGATTACAGAGAACTGAAACCAGTCAAAACCATTATAATGACATGATAGGAAAGATATAGTTGGTTATTTTTTAGAATGGGAATTTTGACCTATTTTTATGTTTGGAAAACTTAAATGAATCTTCAAGGTTTCCTCAAGTGGATTTGGTTAATCTTGATAGTGAGTAAAAGCTATAGGAAAACCCTTATTTTCAAAAATTTTGATGTATTAGGCAGGGTTGACCATGTCAAAGCATGAAATTGGATGGAATATGATGTGTAAGACTTGTATTATATTCCCATGAAATTTTTAAATTAGGTTTCCCACCAAAAAATTTCTAAACCAGTTATGGAAGTTAGCATATTGTTAAACAGGCCTAATGAGCAAAACTATGAGAAAATTAGGTGAGAATGAGAAAGACATTAGGGATTGGTTATAGATGACTAGGTTTAGATAGTATTACATGGTGTAATTATTCAGTACCTATTCATCATATCCCATTGGTGTATAAGTTTTTACAATGCATATACTCAAGAAAAAAGTTGTCATCAAATTGGTCTAACACAGTGAAGTATTTGTAGAGTGAAGTAGTGAGATTGGTCTATAAGACCAATATTGATATATGACCATGAAATATATAATTTAACATATCATATAAGGATTATAAATTTTTTAAAAACCCCATTTTAATATCATGTAAATTTCTCCACAAATGTTGTATGACTCAATTTTCTTTATTATGTTTTTTATGTCACAGGCAACTTTCTATGTATATGTAAAAATGATGTTTCTAAGTCATTTTTCACTAATATGGAGGATAAAATGATATTAAAGGTGTTATAAAGGTATAATAGGATAATATTAATTTATTATTATTAATTTTAAGTCCTTATTCAAGTATGGAAATTCAAATGTGGTTGACTATTTGTTGATAGTGTTTGGTCATTCTGAATAAGCCTTTTGTAGGAGTGTTTTCGAGGACTTTTGGACTATGTGGTGAAGACCAAAGAATTTTTGGAGGTATTTAAATTCATAAATATCATATTAATATTATTTTATTTATTGTTTATGTGTAAAAGTTATGCATATGGTTCAAATTTTCAAGACAAACTTTCTGGCAATGAGAAGTTGTATTGATGAATATACCTAATTAGATAGTTAGAGTGAAAAGAGCCAAATGGTGTTGGGGAAATAATGAGATATTAGGATGGGTATATTAAATTTAAAAATGAAGTTTTTCATCCATTTTTAATAATCAAAGTTTTCAAAGGAGGTCTAAGTGAAACATGTGCTTAAGGAAGGCCTAATTGAATTAGGTCTCTATTAGGCCTAATGGTGGTTATAGTCATTAAGGGTAATGACTATCATATGAAATGTTTGTTTCACTTGTGAAATGTGTTTATTTAATATTTTAATCATAATCTATGTGTTTTTATTTCCTTTTCCAACCAATATGGGTGTGATAAATTATCAAGTATAAAGTGAAGGCCTAATAAGCCTATTTTGACTAGTTAGAGAATTGAGCTATTGAGTGAAGGATATAAAGTTTTTGAGAATATTCTAAGGGCTTAAAGATAATAATGGATCTTATTTTAATATTCAATGAGTATATAATTATGTTTTTTCAAGTTTTGAGTAAGGTCATTTCACCTAATTCATCCAAAGAGCGTGTTAATTGAGCAAGAAGGCCTAATAGGCTATCTAAGAGAGAAATAAGTGTGAGAAGAGTAAATAGAGGAGATAATATTCAGTTTAATAAAAAACAATTTTCCAAGGGTAATCATAAATTCAAGGTAACTAAGTTTTTGCTTAGTTACCTAGTGGGTTGAATCCTCCTTACATGTTTAATCTTGCTAAATGCACTAGTTGAGTTGATGCTTGACTAAGTGAGGGATTGGTTCTCTTTTTGAGGTTAATGACTCACTAAAAGGTTGATAATTTCTTATAAGATAGTATTCCAAGTTTATTATTAGTGGTTTTTCTTCCCCTTGAGGATTTCCCACATATATCTCATGTCCTTATATTTTTTGCTTTTATATATACTTATGTATGCATTAATTAATGTATTAAAATTGATGAATGCTTCATGAATCTTAAGTGAAATTGGAGGAATATTTTAATAGAGATGATTCAACTCCCCCTTTTCAATATTTTTACTTCCAATATTATCTAAAAACATGAATAAATATGAAGTATCCATTGAAGGACTTTTATAGGTAGTACAATGGAATATTCAACATTTTAAGGTTTATATTGATTCTCAATTAATCATTAATAAGGTTATAGATCATTTTTAGACCAAGATGACAAGCTAGTACCATAAAAGGCTATGTTTGACACTCTCAAATAGAATATTTCCTAATTATAGTTTGAACATATACCAATGACTAGTAACCAGATATAAAATGACATGGACACCATTGGATATTTTATTCATTATATAGACATGGTAAAAGAATACCAATTCTTCATAAAAAATCTGCTAGTGCCAACTCATGAAGCTTCAACTATCACAATGATTTGTGATTTTTTTTCCCTATCTCTATATTGTATTTAGACCTTTATGCCTATCTTAATGACCACATTATGCCACTAGACTTATCCTACAAATAATCCAATGATTTTATCCACCATGCTACATGTTATACCTTACTTAGACCAACCCTTTATCCTCATAATTTTTATGTAAATATACTTTGTTATTTAGCTTTGGTAGAATCTACATTAGCATTATAGGAAATTCATGAAAGATTATGTGAATCCCACACAAGAAGGGCCATCCTATCCAAAATGCTCTTGTGTATCAGATACTATTAGATAATGATGGATGCAAATGCAATTGCATATGTTAAAAATGCAAAAATTATCAATGGCATGCCAATTTGATTCATGCCTTGACCAAGGATCTAAAACCAATGCTTACACCATGGCCATTTTCCACTTGGGGTCTCGATCTCATTAGGAATATAAACTCCACCTCATCTGATGGCCACAACCACATCCTTACTACCATTGAATATCTCACTAAGTGGTTTAAAGTTATATGCCTCACTTATGAGAATGAAAAGTGAACTTCCAAATTGATCTTCAACCATATAATTTATAGCTATGGTATCCCCTCTAAAATTTTATTTTATAATGGTAGATCATTAAAAAATAAAGATGTCAAATCATTGTGTGTTGAGAACAAAATTACTCAACCTTTTTCTACCACCTATTACCCAAAACATAATGGCCAAGCTAAAGCATCCAATAAAACCATTGTCAACATCATTAAAAATATTTTCAATGATGTTGGTCATGATTGAAACCTTCAAATATTTTATGCCCTCTACTCATACCATACCAATTATGGTAATCCAACATGAGACACTCATATTCACTTGTCTATGATAGTGAGGCCATTCTTCCTATTAAGGTTGAGTTACCTTCTTTGTTTCTCTCTTTGAGGCATGTCTTATCTGATGAAAACTATCAAGTACCTCACATAAAATAAATAGATTTAATCGATGAAGAATACATGGTTGTATTCAATAATATTCAAGCATACCAAAACCAACTCCGTGGCCACTGTAATCGATGGGTTTAACACATAATTTATGCTTGTTGATCTTGTACTTAAATAAAATAAACAAAATACCATGACCAAAAATAATCATAAGGGAAAGTACAAACCCAACTAGATAGGCCCTTTCATCATTGTTGAAAAATGTAGCATTGGAGCATATATTCTCACTACACCTAATAGGGATGAAATTGATGAGCCAATGAGAAACATACACCTCGAGTGTTACTTTGCTTAAGAGACCTTGGTGATTATTTATAAGGTTTGTTTCCATTGTACTATAATATCAAAATTAATATTTTTACCATACCATTCTCTCATATATCATCTTATCATACCTTTTCTATAGGCCAAGTTGTTTTCACCCTCCCTACCCAGCCCATTTAACCTTGGTTCCATTTTATTGATTCTATGGCCACTTTCAGCAAGAAGATTCCAACCAAGATTTAACAGTTAATTCAATATTCTAGATAGAGGCCATATTTTGGATAAATATGAAAGTGGTTTGGTAGTTGCATCCTTTATTTCTTGTTTTTTTTTATACCACATGGGCTTGATTCTAACCACCTTTGGGAAAATCAATGTCTCACCATCATACTAATAATTATAACTACCTATGGGAAAATTAGTATCATTGACCTATGTTGTTGTTTCCTAATTATATCCATATATGGGAAAATTAGGTACAAAATTATTTATCATGCTTTGAATTGCCATCTCACCATGCTTATGTTGTACTATGTCATTTTCCAAATTTGACTATTTTGTTTGAATTGGATACTACCTAGTTAGATTCCTCTATTGTACAATAAAATTAAAATGACTTAAGGTCCCATCCTAGAACTATCTAGGCATTGATCGATTCACATTGATGTTATATTAGTCACCCCTTTCCCATACTCTCACCATTTTATGAGAAAATTCTAAGTTTGAACACTATTTCCATATTTTGAGAAACCTCACTCACACTCTCATCATTTTGTGAGTAACCTAAGACATGGTCTTGTTTTTTTGTGACCATGTTAAATTTGAATGATTTCATGATTTTATGATCTTTGATATTTAATGTATCATTATTATATCTTGAGTTGAGATGCTCAAAAAAATACAAAAACATTTGCAAAATAGATTTAGAAAATCTTAAACATTACCACTTCTTTGCCTTAAGGATTCTAGGATCCCTAACTATTCACAAGAAACCACTTGTCATTTACTTTCCCCGTCCTTCCTAGCCTATCATCTCATGCTCTCACCATTTTGAGAGCCCATTCAAATATTATTCTATAACATCCATCATGCTTTTATTTTCATCATTTTTCATCTATCACATAACCTGAGAGAAATAAATTTGGCCTAAAGTTTTATTGGATATTACATCCATAAAACTATGTAGGCAACATCTACTTGCCTAGTATATCTAGAGCCAACATGGCCACTCCTTTCCTTTTATTATGTTCACCCATTATTCTTTGTTTTTTTCTCTTGTCACCTAAGGAAAATATTTGTTGTGTCATGTTGTTTGTACTAACATTGTTATTAACCCTTGTTTTTATTTGTTTCATGTTCATTTTTTCATGTTTTGTTTGGACTATTTGTTTGTTTACCTATTTAATTGATTTATTATTTTGCCTTAATTTAGTCTATGTGTATTCATTGGGTGATTCCTTGCACATTACTCAATAATCCATCCATATTCATACATCTACATTATCATCTTGGTTTTTATCACGAGTTCCTTATTTTCAATTGTATATTGGATCATGTGTTAGTCTATATGCGTATTCTATCTAAGTTATCATGGTTTTTTTATCATGGTTCCTACTATCATGTGTTACATAAAAAATTAGCTCAGGGAGTCTACACAATAATGTATCCATGTTATATCTCCTTGGCATCTAAAAAATTCATGATCTACCCCAATCATTCCCACATATAGAATGATTAAATCATGAAATAATTTTAACCCTTTCTAGTTCGGATGAGAATATCCATACTAGAAGGTTTATTAAATCCATATTTCTCCTATGTATCAATTTACCATCACATTTTCCATCATTAGGATACAATGATTATAATTTCTTTTGGGTAAATCATTATTTACTATTCCACTTGCATTTCCAATGATTCTAACTACCTTTGGGCAAATCATTGTGTTTCCATCTATTTGAAGGCTAATGATTATAACTACCATTAGTCAAATCATTATCTTTATTATACCAAACTATGGCATGTTTTCTTTTTGATAATGCTTATAAATACCTTTGGGAAAATCATTATGTCTATCCATTGAATTGGGGCATGTTTTTATCCTATAAGTGATTATAACTACCTATGGGCCAATCATTGTTTTCCCTTTCATGATTATAACCCCTTTAGGAAATTCATCCTCGTGTTACCATAAGCATTTTTATATGATTATATAATCCTTTGGGTAGATCATTACCTTTTTTAATCCCACCTATGTTGATTATTATAAACACCTATGGTAAAATCATCCTATTTGTCTACCCAACTAGGGCAGCTCCATATGCCACCGATTATAACTACCTATGGGTAAATCAATCTCTTCCACCCCTTTTCATATTTTGGGGTTCCATGATTTCCTCATTTTGAGTGACTGGTCTCCAACCCTTTTTCTGATCACTCCCTCAAGGGGGTACCTATAGTTCATCCATTTTAGTTAAAGTCATAGGCATACAAGACCTATTCAATATTTGAGAATATTTTATTATGCATATAGATTTCAATGTCTTCCCAAATAGGGGAAATCTATAAACACCTAAAATTTGCCAACATTGTCATTCGACCAAAATTCATATTGATTCCTACCAACCATTACAAATTAAGCCTAAGAATCATTGAACATCCCAAATTTTCTTACTCGTCATTTAGAAAATCTTAGAATTATGTTGAGGCATCCCTAATTAGGGTATCCTATTATATGCAATAATAACCTCTCAAAATTGATACTTAATCATCTTAAGGCATCACAACAATCAACTTGGCTTATGGACCTATTAAATGAGGCACATGGAATAATATCAAATCTTGAAAGAGATAAATAGCTAATCATAATTAATTAACAAGCTAAACCAAATTAAGAGCCTAATTGAATTATCCATTTGTAATTAATGAATAAATAAAAAATGAAATTAAAAAAAATTCAAATATCCTAGAATTTCATTATGACCTTTATGAGTTGTCAAACTCTCTGGAAATATCCTAAAATATCTCATTTTGGAGACCCATGCGTATTCTTTAAAAGTCATTATTACATGACAGATATTAGCTCTACTAGGGTTAGTCTTGACTCACTTAGGTAGTTTTTAACTCATTTAATGTTTAATATCCACCTTAACACACCTTGGGTTGGGGTTTAATCCATTTTATATAAATACAATGCATTTTTTATTGAATTTCAATCTATTTTGGTGCAAAGTTATCATGCACAAATGACTTCAAATCTTTGAGAAGAGTAGTGTTATAATGCAAAAATTTCCTTCAAATTAGTGTTATAATGCTAAAATATTGAGCATAAGACACATCAAAGCCACAATTCTTCCAAGGAGAGAAGGATCTACACAAACTCTATTTCTAAAGACTCTTTGAAGCCAAGCCAAGAAAGCCACTCAATAATGCATTTCGAGCTCTCAACTAAGGTAAAAGATTCATTGTCTTTTGAAATTTAGTTGTGATCTCATTTGTATTTTGTAAACTAAGCTCACCTCTAAGATATAGGCTTGTATTTTAAGTGTTAGTATATTTATTGAAGTTTTTGTTACTTGAACTAACATGTTATTAACCTCCCTTCTTGGATTCATATGATCACAAATGGCATGCCTTGTGGGACATCAAGCATCCCATGTAACAAAGGAGAATAATATGAAGATGTTAATTTTTCTATTTAAGGCCTAATAATATAATAAATTCATGTTTTAATTTTGTTTTTCACTACTCTATTTTTTATTTATACATAGTTTTACATAGAGATCAAAATCATTTTAAAAAAACTAACATTTATCTTAACAAAACTGATGTTGGTAAATTTAGGACCAACATCAACCTCTTTATGTGAAATAGAGCATAGATAAAACACATTTATAATAATCTTTTATGGAGTTTATAGTTTTGGTTTTTGTTTCTAAATTCATGATTATCATTTATCTAACCTTTTGATTGTAGGATCTATTGTTATTTATTGATTTTAAACTTGTAGTCTAACAATATTTCTTATCAAAAGTATACTTCTAGCTTTTTATTTATTTAGGACAAAAATTGATCTCCATCAACCAATGCTGATTGCCATTATACTGACTAACCTCAGTTCCTAACAATTTGACATTGGTCCCTTCTGGACTGACATCAATCTCTATGGCAAGAAAATACAGACAAACCTGAGAGCTAAAATTGATAAATGTTTTTTTCATTCATGAAAGTAATTCAAAGAAGGCAAAAACCCTTTAATAATTATAGGACCTTAACTAGAAAAGGGCATAAATTTGGAAGTGTTTAAGTCTTTCACATTTCATTTTGGTGCTAAAAGGAATCTAGTTGTTTTCATGCTTAGTTATTTTGTGCAATTTTTTCAAGTTTTCAACTAAGCTAAGGGGCCAAAAAAAATTCACTACACATTTAATTTTTGGTGCATTAAAATTATCTTTAATCATCTAGTTAAATAATTTTGAGAAAATTTATTTTATGCCTTATTTGTTTGTAATTGTTTATTTTTACAAAATCATTGATGTGTGTATGTTCTCCCCCCATCCCCTTTAAATAAATTGAGTGACAAAAAGTGATCTTTATTTGAATTTTTGCCTTGTACAAAGGTGTGAAAATAATTTCATTAAGGTTCTCCTCAAATATATATGGCTTGAGTGATATAAACATGATCTTAAATTCTCCTCACTAGTCATTTATTTTTATGTAATTTGGCTTATGAGCAGTAGTTAATACCCTCCTCATGAGATTTTTAGGGTTCCATTGACTTGGAGTTTCATCTCCCAGAATCGTACCAACCCCAATCCATGGTGGATTATATAAATTAGGGAATATATACTATGATTACCAGGGGGTTCAGTGGTTAGGCTCTCTAATCATATCAAAAACCCAAGTCAAGTCTAGCTAACTAGGAGATTCCACTAAGAATTAGATGGATGGAATTGATATGTAAAGGAATAGACACTTGCATAGTATGATATATAATATGAAATAAATTTACATTATTTTATCTATACTATTAAGCACATTTAGGACCATCTAGACGTGCAAAACCTATTGTTCTATAATAACCCCACTTTTCATGTAAATACTATTGATGCAAGGTGAGTAGCCTAAAGTTCCATGTCATTGTACAATCTCTTGAGAGAAGGGGTTGTAAAAAAACAACGTATTCATGAAATTTTATTTTATGATGAACACTTAAAATCCTCTCAATAGTACGTATAGAGATGGAATTTGATATTACTATGCAACCTTGTCAATTTTAGGATCTAGGATGTGGCACTTAGTGTTTTATGTCATTTTATCCTTTATTTAATGCTTTTTTAATCTAAACATTATATTTTATCTATTATTCCACATCAAACTAAGTATTTTCTTATACATATCTCCATTATTTTATGAGGCATTATGCCATCCATTTGACACCGTTCCTTTTTCCTTAACCTTTTGTCAAAATATTTGTGTGTGTCACTTGATTTTAAAGAGTAATGTTATGAAACCCAATCCATTCCATGTTTTATGCCTTAGAGTCTTAAAAAATCCTGTGGATGCATCTTTAGAGAGTGATAACATCATTACACTACTCAAATCATTTCTTAGACTTTTTTTTCCTTGTGTCCAAGTTTACAATTTTAAACCAATCCACATATGACTTTTTGGATCTTTGTCTAGTGTCATTATGCCATTCAATTTTGACTAGATTGTTGTTTATTAAAAGAAGCCTAGTTTTCCTAAGTTCAATTTTTAATTAACTTTGAAAAGTTCAAATCCAAACATTGATTTATTTATATTTGTACCTTGTGTAATTTGGGCCAAGACACTGATCTTTCTCTTTTGGTTTGCATAAATTAAATTAATTCTTTACCCAATTTTGAAACTATTATTTGTGCCTTTATTTGCAAGAAACAACCTATCTTTTGTATGCCTTTTTGTTTAATGATTATACCAATTGACCAAGTTAATGTTTGATGTCATATGCCTAGTATATGCCAAAGTGTTTCATATTTGTTAGATTAAATCTGACCTTGTTTTTAAGTCTAGCTTTTGTGCTTGTTTTGCCAAAAGTCCTAGAAAATGTCTATTTTGAGCCTAGATTTTGATGCCATGTTTGGTCAAAATATGTAACAACTTTTATTTTCCTATATTATACTTTTTTGGAACACTTTAAATCTAGAGTTTGGAATTCTAATTTTATTTCATCCACTTGACCTTTTTTTTTGAGACATTTAACATTAGACATTTGATGTTAGACTATTTTGTACCAAGTTTAGCATAAACCATTTTGGAGATACAAATCTATTCCTTTGAACAATTTAAACTAAGTATAAATCATTTTTATTTTTAGACTTTGATTTTTAGATTTTATATAACTCTAAACCTTTGTGAAACTTTACCATTAATTAAAACATGTCTCACTACACTCGTAGTGGATTCATGTACAATCTAATATATGGTAATGTGGTCACATAAGAAGACTTTGTTTGAAATCCCTATAGAGATGATGTCATTTTTGAGATTGATATTTGTACACCTTACAACACTCAATCATGTAAATAAATACAAGATCCTTTAGGGCATTATTTAGTCAACATGCCTCCATAATTAGAATAGGACCAAGAATAAATGGCACAATACCTAGCTAGCATACCATCAGTTGTAGAATAACTCCAACAACAATGTACTGTGTTATGATGCCATCAACTTATGACCGTAATTTTTTTGATCATCACTTTCTTGTAAACAAGGATGAAATTTTAATTACATCCATAAAAGTAGAGGCTATGTTTCTAGTAGAGGTCCCCCATGAAAATTTTCCAAGTTTAGTAAGAGTGCCTTACAACATACCTTATAACCAAACCAATGAACATGAATCTTCTATAAATACTCAAAATCTAGTGTTGATGTTGTTTCAAGACCTTCATATGCTTATCACAAGAAATTTCCTCATGGAGAATCACTTCATATAGATGTAGACAACATACCAAACCTATTTGAACTTAGTGAATAATTTTAATAACATGACCATGTTAAATTCTCCTCTTAACGAGTTAACTACTTCAATTGGGGTCTTAATCAAATTGATAAGATAATAAAATTATGGTATAGACCCATTCATGTAAATCCCTTTAATTGGAGACATTTTAAATTCCCTAGCTATTGAAGAAGTGCCTTCTTATTCTATGTAAAATAATGAGCCAAACATAGTTGATAATGCACAAGTGACATCCAATCTAGACCAAAGTGGTGTAAATTCACAAATAACTAATCCACAACATAATGTGCCTTTAGATAACACCATGAGTGGTTCACAAATTCATGGGGTAATAAATATTACCTCTCAATAAAAAATAGATACCTCTAATCCTCAACTAGCTACTTTTTCAAGCATGTCGCCTCAAGGATTAAGTATTCAAACAATAACCAGTGTCATGCCTCAATAAAATGTGACAAATGTTACATCACCACAATAGGTGATGATTAACATTTCAAAACAAAAGGCATAGTCCATTATACCCATGCAACCAAGATTGAACATTCATCCACCTCAATAGGAGGTAGCTAATGTTTTACCTTATAAGGTAGTAAAAAACATACATCTTCAGTCATAGACCAACATACCATTATAATAAAAAATGATGTCTAATTAACAACATACATATATTGGTTAGTGACACATGTTAAATACTCTACAATCATCTACTTCATAATAGGGGTTCATGCAACTAGGAGGTTCTAATGTTCCACAAATACTGATCATGTAATAATTGCCTTTTATTCCCAATGTGCCACAAACTTAATGATAGGACCTTAGTTCATAAGTTCCCCTTAATCAACTAGGTTTGAATAGTCAACAACAAGTCCCTATTTAGTAAAAGTAGGCACAATAATTAATCCTAGGCCATATCCTTCCATCATAGCCATAATTTCCCCAAAAATAGATCAATATATCAGATCCTAAGTAGAATATCACATCATAACACATGAAATTACAATAATCACATCTTGATCTATGAATGCATATTCCTAATCAGTTCCCTAGCCAAACTAACCTTCCACAATAAAACATGCTTCCACTATACCTTGGTTAAAGCAATCCACTTTTGGCCACCCAACGTCCACCTTAGACTAATATTCACTCTAGTTTCCTATCCCAAGAACTAAAATATATAAAGGATGAAATTTACACCATCCAAGATGGAGATCAAACCAAGAATTGTAAGTTGGACTACATGTGTTCCTACCCATTCAACATGGAGTATCTATAGATACCATTTTTTCTAGGGTATGAAACACCAAAATTTGACAAATATAAAGGGAAAGGAGACCCAAAGGCCCACTTAATTATTTTTTGCCTATCAACCAATGGTCTATAATGACATATACCTCATATTTTTATTCCCAAGGAGTCTAGAATGACAAACTTAGAGTGGTTTTTAAACTTTCTTAAGAATTTAGTTTCTCATTTTGATGATCTTTCATACAAGTTTATGTAGCACTTATTCTACAATATTGAACATGATATTTCATTGGTATATTTGATGCAATTCAAATAAAAGGTTGATGAAATTTTCACAAGTTATCTAAAATGATGGAGATAACTTTCTAGTAAATTCACCCATAGTTTACTAGATAAGTAATTAGTCATTATGTTTACCAAGAATTTGCATAGTGAGATGTCTTACCATTTAGAGTTGCAGTGTGCACACACTTTTAATGAAATCATTGAAAAAGTTTTGTTGTTTAAAAAACCTCTTATTAATAAAGGGATCTTTAATCTTACCTCATCAAATTAGAAATAAACTATAAACCAATGAAATGGCCAAAACCAAAATTATAACCAAGTCTAAGTACAAGCATTATAACTAGCATAGGATAATAATTATGAAATGTATATGCCATTAAATCACAATAATAATGTTGTTGAAAATGGAATAACCGAGTTGTGACATGTTTAAATAGTGCGAACACCATTTTCTCAACCTACACCACATATGTAAATTATGCTTAACTAATAACCTATTCAACAAACACAGTCTTCAAAATGAACTTGAACCTTTGCATATGTAAACTCCTTCTCCTCTAAAGATAACTATGACTACTCATCAATTCTTTGGTAACCTTGGAGAACCAATTCAAGTTGTGTTTTATAAACTAGTCACTACTAATTTCATTAGTTATTCTATTTTGAAGCATTATCCTAGGAGCATTCTTTATCTAGATTAGTATAGGAAAAATTAAATCTATGAGTACCATTAGGTTAATGGACATAATTTGCATCATTATGTGAAAATCAAACATATTATTCATAAAAGTTTGGAAAATGGGGAAATAACATTGGATAATGGAGATTACACATCCAATCAGAACTTGGCATTTATCAAAATCCCTTTACATAACATACCCAATAATAGCAGCAACAAAGGCCAAAATAATAGTAATAAAAATTGAGATAGAACTAATAAAACTAGTAATAGAACCAATGTTATCTAAATGGAAAGAACCAAGGCCAGAATGATGCCACCCACCAATAGATGTATCACACAATCACACATGACTATGACAAGGCTGTAGGCCATATTTTAGGGTGTTACATTTTCACCATCTCCATCAATCTAAGACCAAGTACCAACCCATCAAGACTATTTATAATCAATCTCAACAAACTAACATATGTTAGTGATCCTTCCTTGACCTGGGTTGACATATAGGTATATCGATAAAAAAGGATTACTACCTTTAAACCCTATATCAATAACTCATCATTAACCTATGACCACACATAAGTGTATTAGCCATTAATGCTTATCATATATGTTCCTCCACCATAATTTGATAGAAACAATGGTCTTATATCTAATCTTAATTATGCAATCACAACTCAGTGGTCAAATATTACCATCCTAGGCTCACATCTATCTACCACTTCACCCATTCATCCAATTATTCTATCTAGGAACAAGTCATATATCATTTGAAAGAAAAGACATTTGATATTGTGAAATAATTATAGAATATTCCCACACAAATATCGATTTTGGATTTGTTGTGTATGTATATAATCCAAAAAAACATCTTAATAAAGTTTATCAACCAATATCAAGTCACCAATGACATATTTTAAGACAAATTCTAGGTTTTGGTTTGACATTTAGCCCCAAAATATTAAATAAATTTTTACTAAAGTGATATGGCATCCTTTATCCCTCTTCATAACAATTTATTGTACATCAAAGTTGTCATAATGTGGCACAAATTGAAATATGTCCTCATAGATAATGGATTGGGTATAAATTTTATGTCTCTAAAGCTCATCAAGCTTCTTAGGTAGACCACATCCAATCTCCAACCAAAAATTATCATAGTCAAGGCCTATGATAATGAAGAGTGAGAATTGTAGGGCACCATAATCTTGTTAGTTATCATTCAGCCCTTAACCCATGATAACTTATGCTATGTTTTATAACTCTATTTATCATATAATTTGATTTTTGGTAGACCTTAGATACATGAAATTTATGCAATCCATTCAACATTTCATTAGTGTATCAATTTCTCCCATTCAGGATTGGAGGTCACTATATATAGATATTTATAGCCATACAAGCATTATAAACATTTGGAGGCCAAATATGAAATATAAAATTACTTTTTTGGCTTAAATATAGTTACCAATAAAGTCAATGAAAGGAAATACTTTTTTATTCCCTAAAGGCCAATTATATTGACTTAGATACCCTTAATTCATTATCCCACATATCACCTCTTAAAATGTCTAATCATTATACCATCTTAGTTAATTGAGTAGGATAATATTTAACCCATTATACATTCCATATTTCTAAGCTTCCATAAAACCCCAAGTCTTACATAAGACATAAATCCAAACCACCTTGCATGGAATGGAAAAAATGGTAAAGGAAAATTACACAATCTAGCACCTATCATTTTCACACTGATCACTGGCCAAGAATAAGAACCACTTGCAGATGATGAATCTTGGTTGTATAATGATACACTAGCTTATTATTACCTAAATACCAAGTATCCCATTGCAAAAAAAATCATGGAGAAGCATGCCTATGAAAGAGGAAGTCTTAGGCTAAGCTAATAGCATTTGCTTGAGCCAGTTTCTACCACTTGGTATAAAAAAACATATGGTATTATATTTAAACCACTTGGGGGTGACCCCAAATATCTTATTTCATGTTCCAATGCCAATTACTAGTGATAATAATGTTGACAATGAAGTCGAGTCTAATCATAGCCATTTTGATGACCTGGTCAATACCAATTTGTTTGATACCAATGCCATTTGTACCCTTCAATAAGTCATTAAAAATAATCCACTTCCTTTATATCATCCTAAACTTATAAAATAGGACCAACAAGAATCCATAGTCCTTATATTTGAGATAGAAAATGATGAGGCTTTGTATAATTTTCTAGGCCTAAGGGATAATGTTCCATTGAGAGAACACAAATAAGGGTTCTCAACCAAACTAGATCCTATAACCTATTTTGGAGAATGGGTGAACACCCTTAACCATAAATAAATGAGTAAAACATTGAGGCCCCAAAGTGAAAACCAATTTGAGGTGCTTTTAGACCAGGGTAAACATAAAGAGAAAGTCCATTCTAGTGGTTAAAACCTATTTTAAGCACCATTAGATGGGAATGTTCAACCTTCCCCAAACATAGCTCAGGAGACCACTAATAAGGAAATTGTTTATGGGTCTGAGTTTAATTTTGAAGAACAATAGACTTTTGATCAGATTATTCAAGAGTTTCTAATAGTGTTTTTCACATAGCCATCCTTATTATTGGGATATTTTGAGTGCTCATACCTTAGATAACTTCAAGAGTAAGATGTCTAGAAGATCCTTTAGAGAGGGAAGGTTGTGAGCTACATGGAATGGCTTCATGGTTCAAAACCCCATATTACAACAGCTTTTTTCAAAAATTGGATTGATGATAGGGTCACCCTCCATGGCATCATGGTGAATCTTACTGAGGAATTCATAGCGGAGGTTATGGGGCTTCCAATGGAGGGAATAAAATTCTCTAAGCAGACTAACATTTCAAATGAGGCTTTTTGCAAATTCCTAAAGATAGATGTTGAGGAGCAGCAGTTGGAAAAGAGTGGGGACTTTTTTGACTTGGAGTAGATCAAGGGTATCTAGAGAGACATCTTATGCTATATCCATGAGTATTTCATAATTGATGGAAGAAGCAAAAGAGTCCACAAGTTTCATTTTGTATTTCTGAATCACTTCAAACACAAAGTAATAATCTCCTTTCCTTTCTATTTGTGTTTCTCTTTGCTCCAAAGTATGTTCACTCATAGGAAAAAGGAGTCTCATCTTATATTTCATGAGGGATTAATTCTAATAATAGAAAGTTACTGAAAAAATAAGGCCATTGTTATGAATCCTTATTTGGAAAAAAATAAGGACTTACAGAGTAACAAGAACGAAATAGTAAAAGGGAAAGAAAAAGCTAAATTCAAATTCCCTAGTTTTAAAAATTAGACTGTTGATGAGGAAACAAAATGGGAAAGCACTAAAAATTCTAAGGAGGAGAGCATGGAGGAAGAGGGAGGAACAGAAAGTAGGCAATCAAGTTCCAGTGAGGAAGACGAAGTTCAAGACAAGAATGAGAAAGGAGTCACTATAGAGGAAAAAGTTGAAAACAGTAACCATGATCCTAAGGAAAATAGCAAGTGTTCAAGGAAACTGAAAAATATTTGGATGATCCTTTTGAGGACCCTACTTCAATAAATGAGAAGGAAAATCTAGCTTAGGTCACCAACCAAGTAATGGAAAAGGGAGCTCAAGTTAAGGATGTTAGAAATGAAAATGAAAGCTTTGTTGAAACTAAGGAACAAAAATGAATGGAAAGGGAGGATCACATGGAAGAAGTTGGAAATAGTCCAAAAAAGATTATAGAAGATTGGAGTGATATAAGGTATAATGATGGGATGCACCCACCTATGAGCTTGGCCATTTGCAAAGCAGATGCTATCCTTCAATTTGATTCATGGATGTATAAGGAGATAATGGAACTCAAGAAGAAAATGGAAATAATGGAAGGTAACCAGGAGGTAGCTCAGAATAAAATCAATAACATGGAAAAGTAGATGAGGGATATTCCTATCAAACTCAAAAACTATGAGAACAACCTAGGGTAACTCATTAAGGAAAGCATAATGAAGATGGAGGAGGTTACATCTAGCATATGTGCTGCTGCTGTAAACATTGTAAAATGAGCAAATAAGGAAATCAAATCCTTGGAGGGGCCTAGCAAGAGAACTAGACAGAGCTCAAGAAAGAAAGCAATGCAAGAGGGAGCCAAGTCGGTGGCTACTGTCATTCAGGACACTATTGTGAAAGGTAAAGAAGTAGTGAGGATGATTTTGGAACCAGAAGAATAGATCCTGGTTCTTTTAGGTGGATGTAATTTCTTGTCTTGTTACCTGGTTTTTTGTATCCTCTTTACTATGGAGTTTATAGGTCTCTGTAAAACCTGGGTTTTGTCTTTTGATTTTATTTTTTGATGGTTTTAGGTCCATGTAAAACCTGATTTTGATACTTCTTTGAAGTAGGTTTTAGGTTTTGCCTATGGACGTTATTGTTTCATCCTTCTCCCTTTGTTTCAGGGTTTTGGGGTCCCTTCAAAACCTATTTTTACCTTAATCTAAAACTTCAAGAGCAAGATGAAATAGAAGACTCTGCCATTGTAGGTCAATTAAACCCTTTGCTAGTCATTTTATAAGATGGTTCAACTCTTCTTATGGAGGACACTATATAAGTCAACATTGACACTCTAGACAACCTAAAATGGATCAAATTAGGGTTATAAATACTAAAGAAAATATGTATGCAATTTAGAGGAACATGAAGTATTTATAACCCATTTGAGGGAATTTGTTGACATATTTTCTTAGGCCTATTTTGACATGTCAGATTTGAACCCTGCCTTGGTTGTATACCACCATGTAGTATATTTTGATGCCAAACTTGTGAAATAAAAAATGTGTAAGGTGTATCCTTGCATTGATGTATTAGTAAAGAAAGAGTTAGAAAAACTCTTTGAATAGAGATGTTTTCGATGGATCAACTATTTAGAGTGGATCTCAAATGTTGTGCCAGATAATAAGAATTAAGTAATTAGAATATGCATTGATTTCAAGGCTATAAATAATGTCTACCTTAATGATGAATTTCCATTGCCAAATATTGACATGATTTTTCAATCCATATCAAGATATGAAATGCTTTAACTAATGGATGGATCCTAAGGGTATAACTAGATCTAGATTTTTCCAGAAGACAAATATAAAATAGCATTCACCAATCTATATAGAACCTTATATTATTAAGTTATGCCATTTGGTCTCAAAAATTCTTGGGCCATATACCAAAGATACATGATCATCATATTTCATGATATAAAGTATGCCATTGTTGAAGACTATGTCTATGACATATTAGGAAAATCCATGACCATAGTCAATCATCCAATATCACTACAAATAATATTTGAGAGACTACATGAATATAATGTCAGATTCAATCTTAATAAGTTTGTTTTTTGAGTTATTTCAAGAAAAATTTCATGGCTTCATTATGACTAGTATATGTATTAAATTTGATCCAAGCAAATTATAAGCCATTATAATGATGCCACCACCAACCAATTTGAAGGAGTTTTACATTTTAGAGGGTAATATTCATTCTATTAGATGCTTTATATCTTATTTGGTTGACAAGTTCCATCCATTTACATATTTTTTGAATAAGGGTGTAACATTTCATTGGGATGAAGAATGCTAGAGATATTTTAGACAGTTGAAGGATTATCTTGCAAATCTACCTATTTTATTACCACTAGTCCTTGGAATGTTTTTCTTACTATATATATCCACCATAGATAAATCCCTTGGGGCACTTTTAGTTTATCTTGATGATCATGGAAAATATCATGCCATGTAGTATCTAATCCATACACTAGTTGCATATGAGTATAATTATATGCCCATTAAAAATTCCTATTTAGCTATGGTATTTGTAGCTCATAAAGTGTGAAATTACATGTTAAACAAAAAGACCATCATTATTTCAAAAGTAAATACATTCAAGTATATACTATCCGAAACAAATTTACAAGGCCACATGGCCAAATGGATCATGCTCCTCAATGAGTTTTAGATAAAATATTTCAACCAGAAATCCATTAAGGGATAAGTACCTAAAAATTAGCTTGTTAAGGATCCCCTTATAGATACAAAACCTCTAACATTCCTATTCCCAAATGAGTCCATTATGACTATCATTAAACCACCTTTTGAGGAGAAACACTAAAATTTGTATTTTGATGGATCTTTCATAGCCCATAGATTAGGGACAAGCCTTTTGTTTATTACACCACATGGGGATCTTATCCCTAAATAATTCCAAATTAGCATTCCTTATACTAAAAACATGGCCTAATATGAATCACTCATTAAAGGATGTTAGCAAATAATATAATGGAATATTTAGCATCTTCAGCTTTATGGTGATAGTCAATCATCAATCAGGTTCCATACCATTATTAGACCAAGGATGATAAGATAGTATTATACAAGGATATGGTCAACACTCTCAAACAATAGATTATTGAAGTACAATTTGAACATATACCAAGGGATAGTAAGAGAATAATAGATATCATGGCCACCATTGGATCTTTGATTCATCATATACATATGATAAAAGAATACTAATCCCTCATAAAAAATCTACTAGTGCTAGCTCATGAACCTTCAAACATCATAATGATCTATGATATTATTGGTCCCTACTCTATCTAGTATTCAAAACTTTAAGCCTATCTTCATGACCACATTATTCCACCAGACTTATCCCATAAATAATCCAATGTCTTTATCCACCATGCCACACATTATACCTTACTTAGACCAACCCTTTACTACCATAAGTTTGATGGAAAATTAATTCATTATTTAAGTATGGCCAAATATACATTAGAATTATAGGAAGTTCATAAAGGATTATGTGGATCCCACACAAGCAGGTCCATCCTAACCAAAAATCTCTTGCACACTAAGTATTATTCATTAATGATGGATGCAAATGAAACTACATATGTTAAAAAGTGTGATAAATATCAATGGCATGTCAATATTATTCATTCCCAAAATGAGACTCTAAACCAATGCTTACACCATGGTCATTTACTATTTGGGGCTTTAATCTCATTGGGAATATAAACCCCACCACATCTGATGGCCACAAACACATCCTTACTACCATCGAATATTTCACTAAGTGGGTTAGAGTTATAACCCTCACTTATATGACTAGAAATCAAATTTCCAAATTCATCTTTAATAATCTCATTTTCTAGTATGTATCCCCTCTAAAATTTATCTAATAATGGTGGATCAATCAAAAATAAATATGTCAAATCATTATGTGTCGAGTACAAAATTACACAGCATTTTTCTACTACCTATTAAAAATAAGGTAACAGCTAAGAAAAACCATTATCAACACCCTTAAAAATATTTCCAATGATGTTGGATGTGATTGTCACCTTCAAATATTCTATGCCCTCTAGGCATACCATATCAATTATTGTACTCTAATAGGAACCACTCTGTATTCACTTATTTATGGCACTAAGTCCATTCTTCCCATTAAGGTAGAGTTACCTTCTTTGCAAATCTCTTTGAAGCATGTCCTGGATGATGATGACTATCAATTATCTCACCTACAAGAGCTAGAGTTACTTTATGAAAAATGCATGGTCACATTCGATAATCTTTAAGCATACCAGAACTGACTTTGTTGTCACTATATTCAATGGGTTAAACATAGAGAATTTGAGCTTGGTGATCTTGTAATTAAATAAAACAAACATAATATGATGTCCAAAAATAATCATAAGGGAAATTTCAAACCCATATGGATAGGCCCTTTCATCATTGTTACAAACTATGAAACTATTGCATACAAGCTCACTACACTAGATGTGGATGAACTTGATGAGTTGATGAACATTATACACCTCAAGCATTACTTTCCTTGAAAGACCTAGGTGTATTATCTTTAAGGTCCATTTCTATTATACCATAATATTTACATTCCTTGTTATACCATACTATTCTCTCATAAATAATCCTATACCACCTTTTCTATTGACCAAGTTATTTTCACGCTCCCTAACTAGCCTGTTTGACCCTAGTTCCCTTTTGTTGGTTTCATGGCCACTTTCAATAAGAAGATTTTGATCAAGTTTTAGTAGTTGATTTAGTCTTCTAGATAGATGTCATATTTTGGAGAGTATGAAAGTGGTTTGGTAGTTACATCCTTCATTTATTGTTCTATTTTATACTTTTTGGTCATAATTCTAACTACCTTCGATAAAATTATTGTCTCACCATCATGTTAATACTTATAGCTTCCTATGGGAAAATTAAATATTATTAACTTATGTCATTATTTCCTAATTATAGTTACCTATGTGAAAACTAAGGAAAACATTGTTTATCATGCCTTGAATTACCACCTTATCATGTTTGTGTCATACTATTCCATTTACCAAATTTGCCTATTTTATTTGAATTGGATGATACCTATTCATATTCATCCACATATGGTATAACTATAGTGATTTGAGGTCCCATCATGGGACTATGTAGGTAATTCTTAATTAATGTTGAGGTTATCCCAGTCAGCCCTTTGTCATGCTCTCATCATTTTTTAATAAAATTCTAAGTTTGAACACTCTCACCATTTTATGAGAAACCTCACTCATGCTTTCATAATTTTATGAGCAACCTAAGACACGCTCTCACAATTTTATAAGCATGTTAAGTTTGAATGATCTCACCTTTTTGTGAGCTTGGACCTTTAGTGTCTCATTATTCTTTCTCAAGTTGAGATGCTCCAAAAATTACAAAAAAATTTGCAAAACATATTTAAAAAATCCTAAACATTGACCACTTCTTTGCCTTAAATATTTTAGGATCCCTATCTATATCACAAGAAACCACCTATCATTTAGTTTCCCCATCCTTCCTAACCTATCATCTCATTCTCTCACTATTTTTCAATCCCATTCCCATATTCTTATGTAAAATTTATCATGTTTTGCTTCTCATCATTTTTCTTCTATCACATATCCTATGAGAACTACATTTGGCCTAAATTTTTATTAGATATTGCATCCATGGAACTATGTAGGCAACATCCACCTACTTACTACATCTATAGCTATCTTGGTTACCCCTTTCCTTTTCTTCTATTCCCCCATTCTTGTTTGTTTTATTGTCTTATATCATCTATGGGTAATGTTCACTGTGTCATGTTATTTTTACTAGCATTGTGATTAACCCTTGTTTGTGCTTGTTTCATGTTGTTTATTTTTTCATGTTTTATTTTTATTTTTTATTTCTTTTCTTGTTTGTTTGCTTTATTATTATGAATTGATTCAATCTATGTACATTCATTATGTGATTCCTTGTGCATTATTGGGGACTCTATCCATATTCATACATCTACATTGTCGTCATGGTTTTTATCATTAGTGCCTTATTTTTTTGTTGTATATTAGATCGTGTGTCAATATTTATGCATATTATGTCTAAGTTATCATGGTGTTTTATCATGTTGCCTACCATCACGTGCTATAACAAAAATTATCTTTGGGATTATACACAATAACGTGGTCATGATATATCTCTTTGGGACCTAAAAAATTCCTGATATACCCCAATCATTCCCACATATAGATTAATTGAATCATGAAATAATTTTAACTCTTACTATTTCAAATGAGCATCTTCCTACTAGCATGTTGCCTAAATTCATGTTTCTCCTTTATACCAATTTTTCATCATATTTTCCATCATTAGGATAAAATTATTATAATTACCTATGGGAAAATCATTGTATACCATCCCACTTGCATTACCAATGATTCTAATCACCTTTTGGCAAAATCATTTTGTTTCCATCTATTTTAAGGCTAATTATTATAATCACTTTTAGTTAAATCATTATCTTTCTTCTACCCAATTGGAGCACATTTTCATTAAGATAAGCTTGCCTTTGGGAAAATCATTATCTTTATCTACCAAATTAGGGCATGTTTTTATCCTACCAATGATTATAACCACCTATGGGTAAATCATTATTTTCCCTTTCATGATTGTAACCACATTTGGTCAATTCATCCTCTTGTTACCCTAATCCTTTTTTTATGATTATAACTACCTTTGGGAAAATCATTACCTCTTTTATCCCTCATATGCTGATGATTATATCACATGTGGGAAAATAATCCTATTTGTTTGATTAGATGGGGTAGATCCATATGCCACTAATTATAATTTCCTATGGATAAATCAATCTCTTCCACCCCTTTTCATATTTTTGGTCCCATCATTTTCTATTTTTGAGGGACCAATCACTGAGTCTTTTTACAACCACTCCCTCTAAGGGGCACCTATAGTTCATCCATTGTCATTGAAGTCATAGGCATATAATAAATTTTAAATATTTTAGAATAATTTATTATTCCTATAGCTTTCAATGCCTTCCTAAATAAGTACAAACTAAATAAACCTAAAATTGGCCACCACTGGCCTTCAACTAGATTTTAGATTGATTCCTACCAACCATTGCAAATTAAGTCTAAGAATCCTTGAACATCCCAAATTTTCTTGAAAATCATTCATCATATCTCAAAATTATGTTGAGGCATACCTAATTGGGGTATCCTATCTTATATAATAGTAAACTCTCATGAATTCATCCCTAATCATCTTGAAACATCACAATAGTCAACTTGGCCTATGGACCTATTAAATGGGGCACATGAACAAATATAAAATCTGAGAAGATCTAAATGGATAATCAAAATTAATTAACTAAATAAACTAAATTAATATCTTATTTTAATTATCCATATTCAATTAATGAATAACTAAAAAAGAAAATTAAAAAAAAAGAAAGATACCCTAGCCTTTCATCATGACCTTTGTAATTAATCAAGCTCTTTGTAAATATCCTAGTAATATCTAATTTTTTAAACCCATGCCTATTTCTTCAAAATCATTATTAATTGAAAATTATTAACTCTACTAGGGTTAGTCTTGACTCACTTAAGCTAGGTTTGAAATCATTTCATTTTTTAAATCTACCTTAACTCACCTTGGGTTGGGGTTAAATCTATTTTCTATAATTACAATGCCTTGCCTATTGAATTATAATCTATATTGGTGCAAAGTTATCATGTATAAATGAATTCAAATATTTTATAATATTAGTGTTATAATGAAAACATTGATTTATAAATAGTTATAATGCTAAAATCTTGAGCACAAGCCACATCAAAGCCATAATGATACCAAGGAGAGGAGCTACACAACATCCATTGCCAAAGACTCCTTGAAGAAAAAAATGAGTAAGCACTGAAAAATGTATTTGGATCTCCTAGGGAAGTTAAAGGTTTCATACTCTTTTACATTTTAATTGTGCTTTCATTTGTATTTTCTTAACTATGCTCACCCCTAAGATCTAGGATTGGAGTGTAAGTGTTAGTATGTTTATTGAAGTTTTTGTTACTTGAACTAACATGTTACCAACCTCCATTCTTGGACTCCTATGATCATACTTATAATATGACTATATGGTATATGATTAATTTAGGAGATGCACCTCCCTAGTTATCATATAGATAAACACATTGGTTTCAAATTGTGTTCAATGATGTGTTTTTGGAAAATGAAAGGTCATCTACATCATGCATTATATAGGTAGATTGTAATTGAAGATATGTTTTTTTGTGTGATATTGTTATATAATACTTGAACACTTGGTTTTTGATTTTGTAAATGAAATTATGCATCATAAATATAAATATTATATGATAACATTTCATGTCAAGTATGTGTAGACTAGTTTAGATGCAAATATTTATAGCTCAAGATAATGATATAGAACATCAAAACCTAAATTTAAAACATAATAAATTTGAAACAAAGACAACCAACAATTTTTTTAAATACAAGTGTAAATAAATTAAATACAAGATATGAAATAACAAGACTTCAGCATAAACAAAATGTAACAAACATTATAACAAAATAAAATAGTTAAGTACAAAATGTAAACAAATTGAAATAATGATATGAAACATAAATACATAAGTGTAAAATATAATGTATTAAACACAAAAAAATAATTATAAAAATCAATATAAACAAATAGGTAAATAATCATATAAGTAAAATATATCAAAAACACCATGTAAATAAAAAAACTCCACTAAGTGCATGCAAGAATTAAAAAACTCCACTAAGTGATTAACCAACGTACATGTGTAATTAACAAGGAATTATTCTTAGATATTATGCCCCTAAGCTAAGGGTAAAATGGATAGGTTATTTAAATAATGGGAATAGAATAATAAGGAAGGGGTGGCCAAGCTAACTCTAATTTCTAATGCAAGTGGATGTTGACTACATAGTCCTATGGACATTAGGCCAAATGTTGTTTCACTAAGATTTGGGATAGAATAAAATTGATGAAAAGTAGATATTTAATTATAGAGTAAGAATATGAAAGGCATAATCAAAAAATTATGAGAGAATTTAATACATTGGTTGCTCATAAAATGGCAAGAGTGTAAGAAAATAGTTACTCTCAAAATGATGAGAGCATAAGATAATCATTACTCACAAAACAATGAGAGTGTAAGATAATGGTTTCTTGAGAAATAATGAAAGCATAATACAATGATTTTAAATATATAAGAATGGAATCATAAATGAAAAGTTAAAAATGATGAGTGGTTGAGCTAACCTTAGATTCCCCATGCATCCAAGCACTGCTTACATAGTCTATGTGGACCTTAGGTTGATGTAGTTATCCCAAAAATAGAGTGATAATGAATGGTATGATAATGATGATATAAAATTAATTGGATTAGATAAGATTCTCCTACCAATAAAATTTTGGGGATTTATATCTTGTGTGGAAATTATACATTGATTTTAATGATTTTATAAAATTTTAGGTTTTATTATAGTTCTTTTCAATGTTTTTGGATTGTTTGGAATAAGAGAAGAAAATTAATATGCATAAATGTAAACTTAACTATATATTAAAGGATAATATCCCTTAGGTATAGGTTCAAACAATATCTAAACTACTTGTAATGATACTTTACCAGGAACTAGTAGTAGAACCTAAGACACTAGGGAAAACCACACAAAAGCAAGATAGGAAAAAGAATGTCTCATGATGGAGAAAGTCTCAAGGAACTATGAAGGAGGTAACACACTTGTTGACATACCATGATGACATTTTCTATAAAGATATTGTTAATGTTGATCAATTTGAGGAGCCTTTAGAAAATAATCATTAAATTAGCCTATAATACCTATTGGTCATAATCAAGATCGTGATTGGTAATAGGAAATATGATAAAAAATAAGAACAATTTAGGGAACATTGTGGGAAATGGATGAATGTGAAATGGGTACCCCCAAGTGAGGACTCTCATAAACAATGGTTCAAATTAGTTAACCATATTAATGTTTGAGATGTATAACATCCAAAAATTCCTTGCATTGTTGTCCATCAAGTGTAGCCAGCTATATGAATTAGAACCATAATTATTAGTAACAAAAAAGGGACCAATATAGATGGACTCAAACATACCTTTCTTTTTATGCTCATCATTAGTGTTCTTTTGATTTTCTTTGAACACTACATCACCAATTTAAAATTTTCTAGGGAGAATACATTGGTTATGTTTGTGGTGTAGCCTATTTTGATAGGATCACAAATGGTCTAATGTTACTTGTAATTTCTCATCCAAGAGGTATAGATCTTATAATTTGGTAATTATATATTCCTCATTATCCATGATATTGTTAAGCACAAAATATACTACAAGGGGGGGGTGAATTAGTATATTTATCTTATAAAACTTTCCCTTAATCAAACATTCAAGATATGAAATAAAACTCAAATAATAAACATCGCACAAGAAAGAGAGAGACATCAGATATAGCATGGAAACCCAATGTGGGAAAAACCACGAAGAACAATCTCAAGTATATTCATGAGAATAAATTCACAAGAGCACCATACCCCTTTTCCAAGTACCAACCTCAGCTACAATTTGTGAGCACCAACCCATAGGAGCTTCAAACCCCTTTGTTAAACACCAGCCCAGCTATCATTCATGGGCACCGACCTACATGAGCATCAACCACTTTGTCTATACCACACACCTATCTCTCAATGTTGCTATATCAACAAATGATAGTTCAATACAACATCTCTTCCCTCTCTCTCACCTTTGCTCTTCTAAGCTAGATAATACAATATCAAATTAACCTCTCACACTCATATTACAAATGGCTTCTCAAGCCTTTATTTATAGCTTTCCAAATGACCTTTGGCCTTCCCCATTTGTGACCCTTCAATCCTCATGGAAAATGGTGCCAATCTTGGATGACCCTTCATATTAAAGCCTTTAAAAAGTCATGTGTTGACCCTTCATGATCAAAAATGGCCTTCCCACTTTTGTCCTTATCTTTGGTGACTTTTTGTATTCCTTAAAGTGTCCCTTCATGATAAATTTGCCCTTATTCTTTTGTCTTCACTTGGTGACTCTTGGTATTCCCCAAAATGACTCTTCATGGGAAAATTCGTCCCATCCTTTTTTGTCTTTACCCTGTGGCTCTTTGACTTCTCTATGGGCCCTTATTTTGTCTCATATGCAACCAAAAATATATTTGTTAATATTAAATAAATATTAACTCATATTAGCCAAGATATATTTATTAAAAACAACATTAATTGCAATGGGGTCTTTATCACCAATAATTTTAAACCTTTGACATTAATGACAATATTTCCAAAAATCTCCCCCTTTGTCATTGATGGCAACCTCAATCCTAAAACTGCCACATCTTGTCACCTGCACATCTTGTCATCTAAAAACATACAGTAACTCCCCCTTCTTGTAGTAACTTGTACCTATTCCCTGTACCTATTTTCTACACCTGTACTTGTTATTCTCCCCCTTTGACATCAATGGAAAAGGGCCTACATAGAGCTAACACTTAGCTCCCCCTCAACTGATGTTGAACCTCAATGGAAGGAAGTAAGGGAAGTTACTCCCAATTTCTCTCGTAGATACTCAAATGTGTCTTTTGGTAGTGCCTTTGTGAAAATATCTGCAATCTACTCTATAGTACTAATATATTCCAACTTAACCTATTGATCTGCAACCTACTCTCTCAAAAAGTGATATGTAATGGGAATATGTTTTTTCTTGAATGCATTACTAGATTTTTTGAAATATTTATAGCACTTGTGTTATCACAAAAAATGGAAATAGGTTCATCATACTTTACCTTGATATCTTCCAAAGTTTGCTTCATCCAAAGCGCTTGAGTACAACATAATACTGCTAAAATATATTTTGCTTCAGCTGTAGAAAGTGATACTGAGTTCTACTTCTTGCTTAGCCATGATACTAAGCTATCACCAAGGAAGAAAGCTCATCCACTTGTACTCTTTATGTCATCTAAACAACCTACCCAATCTGAATATGTATAAGCAACTAAAGTGAAATCTTTACCTATGGGATACCATAATCTAATGTCCCTTTGATATATCTAAATATTCTTTTCACCAACTGAACATGACTATCTCTTGGAGATGACTGATATCTTGCAACCATACCTACTTCATGCATGATGTCTGGTCTCGATGCTATCAAATATAAAAGACTACCAATCATAGATCTATACAAAGATTGATTTGTAACATGTGAATCTTCATCCTTGCTCACCTTATTTCCTGTACACATAGGTATGCCAACTGGTACACAATTCTCAAAACCAAATTTCTTCAATGTGATGTCCCTTACTTAGGGGCTCTTTTTGTCTCTACACAACTCTGATATATAGCAATAAAAACTCTAAACAATTGTAATATCCCCTTCAAACAGGGAATATATAAACATCAAAAGCTCTGATCACAGATACCAACTGCAGAATAGGTTCAAGTATGCATAAATAAATCACAGATCTTATCATTCATTTAGATGATTACAAAAGATGTCCTTCTAAACTATTACAATTACAATCCTCCCTTATGCATATAAAATATGAAATATAGTATTGAAAACCCTGGCTTTGCAAATCTAGGAGTGAAATCTGAATTTGGAAGGGTCTCAGCCTTTCTGTGTCGACACACAGATGCTGTTGTCGGTCGATATCTCACCGACGTCAGTCTCTGTCGGTCGGCTTTCTACCGACGTCGGTCTTCAGTTGATCGATGTCGGTCACTGAAAGCTCTCTGTCTATTGATGTCGGTGCCTGAGTAGATCTGGAAAGCTCTGTGATAAACTTCTGTGTGAAGTTATCTCTCAAATACCTATAATACTATGATAACTTCTGGGTGAAGCTATCTCTCAAACCTGAAACCTCTGTGATAACTTCTGTATGAAGTTATCTCTCAATTTGGCAATAGATCGGCTGATCTCTCACAACCTCTGAATCGCACACAATGAAGAGTTGACGTTCTTCAATGCTAATGGAAATCTGTGATAACTCCTGTATGAAGCTATCTCTCAATTTGGCAATAGATCGGCTGATCTTTCACAACCTCTAAATCGCACACAATGAAGAGTTGACGTTCTCCACTGCAGATGGAATCCTGGAACCCTTGGCTCAGTCTTCACAGAAGAATTTCTTCAATATCAAAATCAATAATCAATTCATACATACAAACTCTCTCCCATGAGAAACTATTATACCCTTCCAAAGGTGTGCTTGCTAAAATTAGATTTCCTCAAATTAGAACTTGGGGTTCTAAAATTAGAATTCCTCAAATTAGAACTTGGGCTTCTAAAATTAGAATTCCTCAAATTAGAACTTGGGTCTTAAAATTAGACCAATTAATTAATAATTAATTAATATCTAATTTAAAATTAGACCAAATAATTAATTAATTAATTAATAATTAATTAATATCTAATTTAAAATTAGACCAAATAATTAATATTTGATTAAATCAATCAAATATTAATATCTCCCTCAATACATGTCGGATCCATGAACCGTCTGAAGCTGGTGAACCAGGGAGTGATTCTGCACATGACCATATCAAAACAAGGGTGCTCCAATGTATGTCAAATATCCCTAAATAATAGGAGCTCAAGTCCAATGTGTCTGAAATAACCTGAATGAGAGCCAACTACAGGAATTCTGTAAATCAAAGCCAAGCCAATCTCCATCATGACACTCTATCCATCCAATCAGCCTACGAAGGTCGTATAATAGGCTAATCATCAAGCCTGTCAATGTCCACGAAAAAGGGGACATGACATTCAACATTTCCTTCGCATATTTACTTTGAGATATAAAAATTCCTTTATTTGATTGAAATATTTGTAATCCTAAGAAAAATGATAATTCTCCAAGCATAGACATCTCAAATTCTTTTTGCATTCTATTAAAAAATTCTTTTGTCATCTTTTCAATATTTCATCCAAAAATGATATCATCAACAAAAACCACAATAATCAATTGATGCTCACCTTTTGTTTTGATGTAAATATTACTATCAACAAATCCTCTCTTGAATCCTTGATCTTGTAGGTACTTATCAATTCTTGCATACCAAGCTCTGGGAGCTTGTTTTAATCCATACAATGCATTCTTCAATCTGCATACATGATTACTAATATTCGAGAGAATAAACCCCTCAGGCTACTCAATGTAGACCTCTTCTTCAAGATTCCCATTTAAGAAGGCAGATTTGACATCCATCTAAAATAATTTGAAATTTTTAAAAACTGCATATGCAAGAAACATTCTAATAGCCTCTAATCTTGCTACTGGTGCAAAAGTTTCTTCAGAATCTATTCCCTCAATCTGAGCGTATCCTTTACATACTAATCATGCTTTATTTTTGGTTACTTCTCCATTTTCATTCAACTTATTTATATAAACCCATTTTGTTCCTATCGCATTGTGATCTTTTGGTCTAGGCACTAATTCCCAAGTATCATTCTTTTCTATCTAATCTAATTCTTCATCCATAGCCTTAACCTAATGCTCATCATGTCTAGCTTCTAAAAAATTTCTAGGCTGAATTTTAGATAACAAAGAGAAATTAACTTGTTCAGATTCACTTACCATCATTCTTCTACTGTGAATTCCTTATTTTATATCCCTGATGATGTCACTTTCATTATGATTTTTTTGAACATATTTGGATGGAGTCTTGTTTCCCTTTTTCTCCTTTTCCTCATCTTCATCTGATTCTTCAAAGCCTTCCTATTCAATGATTTCAAGAATGTCTACTGGATCACTGATCTTTTGTGTTCCATCTTCTTCTATCCTAACACTTACACTTTCAAGAATTTTCTTGGTTCTTTTGTTATAACATTTATAAGCTTTAATTTTGCAAGAATAACCAAGAAATATACCTTCATCTGCTCTGGATTCAAACTTACCAAGTTTTTCATCGGTTCCCTTTATGAAGAATTTGCTACCAAAAACTCTGAAATAATCAACTATTGTTGGTTTGTCTTTCCATAGCTCATAAGGATTTTTATCACTATTGACTCTTAATAAAGATCTATTTTGAATATCCATTATTGTACCAACTACCTCTCTCCAATATTTATTTGCTATCTTGGATTCATTTAGCATTGTCCTCGCTATCTCTTGAACTGTTCTATTTTTTTGTTCAACTACTCCATTTTGTTATGGAGTTCTGGCTACTAAATAATGTCTCTTTATTCCATGTTCTTCACAAAACTCAATCATAAATTGATCTGACATGAATTCTCATCCTTGATCTGATCTTAGACACTTAATCTTCAGATTAGTTTCATTCTCAACTAATGCTTTGAATGCTTTGAACTATCTAAAAACTTTTGATTTTTTCTTTAAAAACATTATCCAAGTCATACGTGAAAAATCATCAATAAGTAACATGAAACATTTATCACCTTGAGTACTTTGAGTCCTCATAGGTCCACATAGATTAGTGTGAACAAGCTCTAGCATCTGAGTGATCGAGTACTCTTTTTTTTTGAACCTCCTTCTAGCCTGTTTCCCATGCTAACAAGGTCCACAAAGCATGTTAGATGGCTTTGTGATCATTGGAAGATTCCTGACTACTTGCTTTTTGCAAATTTTGACAAGATTGTCAAAATTTATGTTCCCCATTCTCCTATGCCATAGCCAACTTTCTTCAATCTGACTTAAACAACATTTTTGACCTTTGATGTCTGATAGCATATATAAGTTATTACCTATTCTCTTAGCATCTACAGTTAATACATCTAAATCTTTTCTTCTAATTTCAAAAACTTCTGCATAAAACTTTAGTGTGTGCCCCTGATCACACATTTGACTTACACTCAAAAGATTATGCTTAAGACCTTCTACATATAAACCATTTTTAGTTTTAGTTCTACCATTATCTAAACTTAGTGTACCTTTTCTAGCAATTCTAGAATTAGTGTTGTCCCAAAATTTCACTGTGCGACCATTGATCTTCTTTAGGGTTATGAACTTGCTCTTGTCTCCTATCATGTGCCTCAAACATCTGCTATCAATAATCCATGGCTTTTCTTCATTTCTTGCATGCAAAGCTGTTTGGGCCAACATAGAACCTTCAGGGTGTTTCTTCTGCCATGTTTAAACCTTTTTCTTGATGAATGGAGCCCTGAAACTCTGGTCCTTCTTGACTGACTCGAACACGCTTCTACAATACTGAGCTATGTGTCTGAAGTTGTTACAATTGTAACAAATTATGGTCTCTTCATCAAATCTTGATAGAGGATCAAAAGAGTTATAGCTTCTTCTTGACTCTATATGACCTTCCTTTTCCTTATTTTTGAGATTGTTAGCTCTTTTTCTACATTCTAATTTCTTATGACCATATCCATTATAATAAAAATAGTAACCATAAAAATAGGACTTGTTTGTGAATCTCTAACCTGATTGCCTTTTATAGCTTTGTTCCTTGAAGCCTTCTTTGTCCTCTATATTATTCATTCCTTCCCTTCTTGTTTATTTATTTGTAAGAGCTTCAACATAGGTCTTCTTCTTTTCAAAACTGATACCTGTCTTATCTGATATTGCCTTTTGGCTTTCTAATATCTTATTTAGCATATTAGTGCTATTCTCAAATTTTGAATCATTGACTATTTTATTATTGACTGCTTTCTCAATCTCTTCTTTTAAAGATGCAATTTTAGTAACATACCTTTTGTATCCTTTTCTTGATATTTCCAACTGTGCCATCAGATCTTCAATTATCTCCTTTGACTCCTTGTCATTTTTCTTGATTTGATGCTTTAATCTTTGATTTTTCTTTTCAACAATTTTCAACTCTTCTAAGGCACAAATGAGTTCTCCTTCCATATTCAGTCTGGCTTCATCCTCTTCTTCTTCTTGATCAACTATTCTTTTGCTTTTAGAGGCACCTTTATGTATGGACATCTTGTGCTTTCTTGATCTACCTTCAAGCTATAAAACTTTTCAAAAAGGAACCTTCTCTGATACCAATTGTTAAGCATAGAATATAATGAGATGGGGGGTGAATCAGTATATTTATCTTATAAAACATTCCCTTAATCAAACATTCAAGATATGCAATAAAACTCAAATAATAAACTTCACACAAGAAAGAGAGAGACACCAGATATAACATGGAAACCTAATGTGGGAAAAACCACAAAGAACAATCTCAAGTATATTCATGAGAATAAATTCACAAGAGCACCATACCCCTTTGCCGAGTAACAACCTTAGCTACAATTCATGAGCACCAACCCACAGGAGCTTCAAACCCCTTTGCTGAGCACCAACCCAGCTATCATTTGTGAGCACTAAACCACATGATCATCAACCACTTTGTGTATACCACACACCTATCTCTCAATTTTGCTATATCAACAAATGATAGTTCAATACAACATCTCTTTCCTCTCTCTCAACTTTGCTCTTCTAAGCTAGATAATACAATATCAAATTAACCTCCCACACTCATATTATAAATGGCTTCTCAAGTCTTTATTTATAGCTTCCAAATGACCTTTGGCTTTCCCCCTTTGTGACCATTTAATCCTCATGGAAAATGGTGCCAATCTTGGATGACCCTTCATATTCAATCCTTTGAAAAGTCATGTGGTGACCCTTCATGATCAAAAACGTCTTTCCCACTTTTGTCCTTATCTTTGGTAACTTTTCGTATTCCTTAAAGTGTCCCTTCATGAGAAATTATCCCTTACTCTTTTGTCTTCACTTGGTGACTCTTGGTATTCCCCAAAATGACTCTTCATGGGAAAATGCATCCCATCCTTCTTTTGTCTTTACCCCGTGGCTCTTTGACTTCTCCATGGGCCCTTATTTTGTCTCATATGCAACCAAAAATATATTCATTAATATTAAATAAATATTAACTCATATTAGCCAAGATATATTTATTACAAACAACATTAAATGCAATGGGGCCTTTATCACCAATAATGTTAAACCTTTGACATCAATGACAATATTTCCAACAGATATTCTATAAATAAATATTTAGAGAGGAAACTTGATCTCAATAGGGATAATATCCTCATAAGACTAAGGAATATGGTGTAGCTTATGCATGAATGCAATTAATGGTAAAATAATACCACAAGGATGAAAAATTATAATAACCAATCATGGCCAACATCATTGATAACATTTTTTTTGGAATCCTAATAATGGTTTTGTTTTATGCCTTGTCTTAGTCATTACATTTTAGATAAAAGGTCATGGCCCTTTTATACCTTATGTGGAATTTGGTACAGAGTAACATAATGTATTTATTCTTAAATGGGACACTATTATTAGATATAATAGTAGTGGGGACACCATAACATCAGATGAGGTTATAGTAAATTAATGTGAAAATCTACTTGATGGTTATATAATTTAGCGGAATGGCCTATATCCACTTATTAAAATATTCCTTAGTAGTTAGGATATGTTTGCGAACATTAGATAAGGTGGGGTTTATTTTCATTATAAGATCGAGTTCCCATGTATAAAAAGGGGATGCTGTAGTGATCAATTAGAGTGATAAGGAAGGAACATGTGTCAAAACACTATGTCATTGATAAGTGTTGCACTTCCTATCCATTACTGGCTAATAATACCTGGTTCAAAAGAGTTTATTAGCAAGGACTAGGTCATTGGTGTGGGACCCATAAATTCTTTCATATACATACTTTAACACTAGTTTGTATTCTTCCAAATTAAAAAAATTAAGCATCATTCCTTCATAGACTCTAATATAGAGCACATAACCAATTAATGTGTACTAGGTAGCTTTATAAATGAAGGCTTTATGGTGGATTCATGATAGTTCAATAGGAAGAATTTGGTCATGGAGGTAGGTTCATAGGTCTTGATACCAAGGAATATTAGGACCAACAATATTACATACCATCTCAGAATCTAATTATTCATTAGATAGTTAAATAAGGTTTTGATTAATAAACTTATACTCTTTGACATTGTTAGCCACTAATATCATAGACCCAATGATGGCCATAACATTTGTCTATATATTATTAGCCCTAGGTATTTTTTTGAATAAAATAGTGTCAGAATGAGGATTGAGCTTATTTACCATATTTTTATAGGGTACAAGCTTCTCATATTTTATTTTCTATTGGTAAGTAGCTTCATTAATCATCAAATATAAATCCCCATATACCATTAACTATTTAATATTCCATTGCATACTGATAAGGAGTCTTGCAATTAGTGATTCATAGACAACCATGTTGTTAATGTAGTGGAAGTTAATATGGAATCCCTTAGTAATAAGACCCCCCTATGGTGTGATGAATAATATGTTTTAGATCCATGGGATGTGAATGATCCATCAAATTACAATGTCCATTATTTGGATTCAATTGATGTTGATTTTAGATTCAAAATTGACTCATCTAGGAAATCAAAGATGATTGGTTGTGTATCTAATAAAGGTTCTTCAAAAAGATGATCTATAAGAACTTTCCCCTTAATGGCCTTCTACTTTTAAAATTCAACATCAAATTCCCCCATAAACATTACCCATTTGGCCATGCAACCTATCATAGTTTCCTTAGATAATAAATATTTGAGAGGATTTATATTGGGTTTAACAATGTTCATGTTATTTAACATGTAGTGATAAAACTTTTGGGAAGTGAAAAGCATTTTCAATTGGCATGTAATTTTCCTCATATATTATAAATATCTTTCTCAAATAATAAACTACACATTCTTTAACCCATTCATCATGATGATCCAAAATTACCCCTAGGACATGCTCTATTGTATATATGTAGAGTAGTAATGGTCTTCGTAGTGTAGGTGGCATAAATACTTATGGATTGGCCAAGTATGTCTTAAATTATTCAAAGACCTGGTGAGAAATTGTATTACACTAAAATGTAAAAATATTTCTTTAAAAAGTGATTATAAGGATGAAAATTATCTAATAGTTATGAAATGAACCAATGAATTGACTAAATTATGCCTTGCAAGTTGTGGATTTGTTTCATAATAGAAGGAGGCAGGATTTCTATAATGGATTTGACATTTTTAGGATCAAATTCAATTATTGAATGTGACATAATAAATCCCAATTTTTTTTAGGAGTGATGCCAAAGATGAACTTCTTAGATTCAAGTGTTCCTTATATTCATGAAGTCTCTCAAATATTATTCATATAACTTTAGGATGTCCTACACATCTCTTGGATTTGAATAGGATGTCATACGCATAGTCCTAAATGATATCATGCATTATGTCATAAAATATGACATTCATGGCATATTGATAAGTTTCCCTAACATTATTTCATCTAAATGATATGATTTGATAAAAAAAAATGTCCCCCATAGAGTGGTGAATGCTATTTTATGCTAGTCTTCAGGTGCAATATTCATCTGTTTATATCCTAAAAAGTTGTCTATGAGGTAAAACATATTGTATCTTATTTTTAAATCAACAATCATGTAAATGTTTGACAAAGTAAGTAATATTTAGGGATCACTTTGTTTATATCACTAAATCATTACACAAGCAAATTCCTTGAGGATTCTTACTAACTAGTACAATTATAATATCCCTTCTGAATAATATAGTGGTGTAATGAACCCTACTCCTAATAGTTTCTCTATCTCTTTCTTTAAAAAAATGTCAATGCACATATGAATTTTTTTTTAGCTTCTATTTGATTGGATTTGAATATATATGTACAATGAGCATATGAACCACTAAATATGGGTCTGAACTCAACATTTCTAAATAAGACCAAGATAATATATCTATGAATTCATTTAAGGGAATAATAATGAACTCACATTCCTTAGTAGTGAGGAACATCCTTAATTAAATTATTTTTGGGTCATCATAGGTGTGAATGTTCACTTCCATGGTATCTTATATAAGGAGTGTAGAAACATCTTCAAGAATAGTAGGAAAGGAAGGAAACTAATCTTATTCTACTTCTTGTGATACACAAGGATTACCTATGTAATAATAATAAAAAATTTCCATGTTTTATAGTGGCCAATTGATGTTTATTTGAAAATTTTTATACCAATTATGCATATATTTTATTTTCTTCTTCATTGATGTTAGACCCAACTATAATGCTCAGACTTGGAGGACACTGATCTTGATAAGGAGGTGATATAACTTCCTCATCCAAGGGTGACTGAAATAAGGTTTCACCCATTGACTTGTCTTTGTATTTATTTTTTACCTAATCCAAAGGTGCCTCAAATAGGTTTTCACCATAGGATCTCAATGTTATAATTTTATTATGACCAAGGGATTTTTCTCATTATCCAAAGTAGGTATTAGTGTCTAATGTGAATTCAAATCCTTACTTGTGATCACTAGTTGGTAACCTATATCTAAGACCCATGAATTAAACAATAGACTCTTTGTGTAACCACCTAAAAGTGGTAATTGGATGCTAAGAGTTTTACTTGAGTCAACTTATCCCTAGGCTAGCCATATACCCATTATAGAGTGTTAGACTTATATTTATAATCATTAAGCAAACCACAGTCACCTATAACCAATTAAGAGATAGTCCTAAAATTATCATCTCTAACCCAAATATAAATTGATTATAAGTCTATGGATAGGAGATTAGCACCATATTTGGGACACTACAACCAAATAATGATATTGTACTCAACTGGGAACTACTTTATTTAGCCCCAACTCTTCCTAAAAGATAGTTTTTCAAATGTGTGTCCTTCTTAGTGTCATCCTAACCTCATTTTTGCATGTAAAAAATTAAATAAACCTTATAAATACAAGTCTAATTAACCTCTATTCACTAGATGCAAAATAGATACAAAATCTATTCAAACCAAAGATAAAGTTGTGTAGAATTAAGGTACTTTATCTTTATCACTATTCTACCCTATTTTATTCATACTACCATCTACAAGAGCCCCAAGTCTAGTTTCAAACATTCCAAAGATCAAACACATTCAAGGCATCCAAGGTCATTCTCATTTTAAAATTCACTTGCACATACATTAAACACTAGGTGGGAGAACTACATCAGACTTAATCCCTCCTCATAGTATTTGTATGTAGGTAAATCTCTACACAATGAGGTGTTGAGGAGGTCCAATCTATCCTAATAACACACACTAAATTATTTATAATATCAAAATTACAAATAGATCTAGGGTTTTCATATCAAATAAATCTTTCCAAGTATAATAGAGAGCTACATGTTTTAGTCAGGTCAGAACAAAACATATAGACACAAGCACAAGTGTTCCCTAATAATAAGAATAGTCTCACAAAGGGGATATTAGTGACACATTAAGGATACTACATAGATGGTGCTATTATCAAAATTAGGTGATACTATGTAGTGAAAAAAAAAATATTAGAATCTTTTTGATGACATAGACTACTATTTAGATCTAAAAAATTAGAACCTAGATCATCTGTGACAATAAATTTTTAGCTAAGTCTTTATTTATCCTTATTTTTTATTTTTTATATAAAGTCAAATAAGGTCAAAATAATAACAAATTAGTAGATTAATTATTAAAAAAATTTAATAGCTTTAGATATCTCATCCCTTTAACCAAACATAAGAATTACACTTGTAAAACCTTGACAGGATAAATTATTTGTTGAACCCATATTACTTCAAATATTACATCAAACCCTAGCTTGCATAAATTCCTATTTGTGTGCAATGTATTTAAGATTGCATAATTCTAATTTTTTAATATTACATAGATAACCTATCTAATTAAAATTAAAATTTTAAATTAGATTTTAAATTTATTTTACATCTAATTTAGATTGTTGCAAAGAAACCATAGCTTCCAAAAACCCTAACCCTAGATGCTCTTAGGGTTTATATCATTTTTTATCTTATTTTCATTAAATATTATTAATTATTTAGAATTAATTTATTCTATAATATTATATATATTTCAATTTATTTTATATATGTTATCTTAAAAATCTTTCTCTCTTCCCCTAAGAAGTGTTAGACTAGGTGGTAGTCTTATGGAGCATATTTAGATCCAGCTATCTGACCATACAACAAGGCCAAGGAACCTATTAAAATTTTAAATATGAATCCTTAAAACACTAGTTAGGTGGAATTAAATGAAAATACATTTGATTATGAATAATATAACCAAGAACAAGGTTATGTCCATATTGAGGATCAATACACACTACCTTGACTTAGTGATAGTGATATAGTTGTGAACAAGGCTGAGGTATTATAGCGATTCAAAGCTAGAATTTAGGAAAAACCCCATGATTATCCACATATTTTATAGGACATATTAAAAATAAATAATAATAAAAATAATGGTCAATATTCAACCCCTTCAGTTAATGATATTGTTACACCTTTAGTGGGGCCCACTCAACTAACTCATATAGCATAACCCAAACTTGTTATTCAACCATCAATGTCAACTCCTCCAATTATGGTTAGTTATTCTCCTACATATGTACAATACATTATGTATCACATTATTTACCAACAATTTAAGGTGATACATCTTGAGAAGGGAAAAACTAAGCCATCACATGCCTTGGATTCCAACATTATCTTACATACACGTTTGGCATGTCACATTATGAAAAATATTTTGCCTTCTAGTTTTGTAAAATCAAAGTTCACACTATACAATCGAAAGGGTTACCTAGATCATCACCTTATATTGTTTCACACAACATGCTTGGACTATGTGTTTAATGATTGGCTTCTTATGAAACTATTTCCGTGTAGTCTCAAGGATTATGTCCCAAAGTGGTTTTATGATTTGCTTAACCAATATATCATGACATTCAATCCTTTAAGAGATGTGTTCCTAGCACACTTATCTATCAACATAAGTGAATATATCATATTCATATGTAGAATAACTAAATAAAAAGTCAAATGAGGCAATAACTAATTATCTCTTATGATACAAGATAATCTTATCAAAAGTGACTAGCCCCATGATAGAAAGACAACTTCAAGATATATTAAAATAGAGTATATTACCATAACTTTACAAAGAAAAATTATTAAATACATTTACCACATTTATATATATGTGACACATAGTTAAGGAAAGAGAGGTTAAGATCTTAGCAATGGGAACACTCAAATACACAAATAGATCAGATTAAACTATCAAGAGTATAGACAAACCTCCATATAAGGTCAGGGCCATATAAAAAAAAGTGATGAAAAGGCCATAGTCAATGTATCTTCATATCTTTCTCCCAGATTAGTTTCATTAGATCCTTAGTGTAGAGTATTCACTAATCTACTAGAGTCAACGGTATGAGTTATATATTAACTATTGGAATGTAATGTCATATCTCTCCCTCCCATTAAATAGGTTAGTACAACACAACCTCTTCCAAAGATATTTGATTAAAATGCATTTTATGATTATCATAGGGAATTAGGCCATATAAAAAATAGATGCATTAACATGAAGTAAAAGATACAACATCGCATCAAGGTAAACATTATTGATGTGGGTACCCATATAGGCATCAAAATAGTAAATAGAGGCAAAGACACTTAATATATTTTTAGATCCTTTCCCAAAGCATATAAATAATAAGGTAGGGGGAAGATAAGGCATTCATTATACATACCAATATCATCCACCACCATTTTCTTATCATATAGTTATATAGGAAACACATCAGTTACTTAAAATTATTAGAATGTATCACACTATAGTGCACTTAGACCACTTATCACATTTGTAGAGCAGGATATTATGTATGATGACATATATTTACATTCTCTCTTCATATGAGCATATATATAACACCATCCTATTTCTAGTGTCATGGTTGATAATGGGTTAAGCATAAGCATGTGGACTATGACACTTGTACAACACTTGGGATATATAGAGAGGATATATTCCCTAAATATATAGTCATTATTGGTTTTAGTGTCCATGTTTAGAGCTCTATCAAGGAGATAAGTATTCCATTACAAGTTAGACCATCACACATAGCCACTCATTTTATTGTAATACTTAGTACCTGTGTATTTAACATATTATTAGATAGGCCATGGTGACATCAACTTTGAGCTATCCCATCTATAGTACAATGATGCCTCAAGTATATCCATGCTAACCAAGTGGTTAAGATTGAGGGTGTCTTATATCAATATATCAATCTCATCTTCCAATACCACAAGCAGTTCCAACATTGATACTAGTTACAGTTATATTAATAAATATTTCATGATTATCAATTAAAATAAATATTACATCTCCTATGCATAAATCATAGTGTTCAATAAAGTTCTCAGAGTAGGCTAGGGATACTTTTACGATGTCTACATGCATGCCTACTCTCTCTCTTAGAGACCATTACTATAGAGACTATTGCAAAAATATATGTCACATATTCTAGAGGACCTTCTTTTACATAATTTACACCAAGATTAGTTATATTAGAGTCCAGGGGTTGTTGGGGCTAACATACCCCCATTTTCTTAAAAATTAGGACCCTTGAGATGCTTTGAACCTTAACACTAAAAATGTGGCATGTTTGAATGTTATTGGAATCTAAAGATCATCCTATTTGATAAAATGGATTATTCTCTTTTCATTATTGAACTTTAATTTACCTAATCTTACTAATGATTTGCCCTGTGAATGGAAAGTATAGGTTTCATGGAGATAACATTGATAAATGTTGATCAAAAAGATATGGATAGGTTATATATAATGGGGTGAAAAGAGTACCTAGAGTAAGTATGAAAGTGTTTGGTTTTTATTTGGTCCTTCATTGTGTTCATCTAGACATTTTGTTTAAGTGGCAAAATAATCTAAGTAGGTGCTTTGTTGACATCACCATTTCAACATGTGGATAGATAAAGTAAAATTGATCATATGGGTGTGTTAAAATTTGTACCAATTTTATATGCCCCAAATTTTAGGTCCTCCACATAATCACATCAAAAAAAATTAGCCTTAAAAGTTGGTCTTTCAAGCAGAATCTATCATTTTCCCATAGCCATTTTTTCATGGAATCCAAAAAGAGTCTGGTAGAAATTCTCATGAAGCGATATCTCTCATGTGATGTAATTTCAGATACAATAGTCAAATGGGTTTTTTAAAAATCATATAATGAACATTATCACCAAATTTAAGCTCATGTAACATAGTGCATCAAAAGTTACAAGCATGTAAATTTGGCTCCCAAGAAGTTTTAGATTGTTTTCCTAACAAGTATATGAATGTCATGTAAAATAATGAAAAAGGGATCATTTAAACATTTAATTGGTGCATTTAGAAATATCTCAAGACTAATAGGCTTAGTAGGTTGGTTCCTTCTTGTATTAAGTCCATTCCCTACAAATTTGGTGTATTGGTGAGTTATGCACTTCAAGATAAAAAAATTGCAAAGTTGGCCAAAAAGAAATGATGATTCTGCAGGTGTCAAATTTATTCTATGTAAAAATGCATATGAGCTTGAATTTTATGGTCTTATCAGCGTCAATGATAGTCACACAGACATCAAATGACAGTCGTATAGAGGTAAAATTTAAACCTAAATAAAAAATCACATGAGCTTAAATTTGATGGTCTTTAAGACGTCAAATAAGGTCATATGAATGTCAAATGGAAGTGAAAATAGAGCCTAGTAGGAATTTTAAAGAGGTTATATCTTACATGTAATGCATGTTAAGGATAAATGGTCAAATATGTTTGTTAACCCTCATGTAATGGATATGTTTACCAAATTTAAGCTCATGCAACATAATGCAGCAAAATATACAAACATGCATAGTTGGCCTTCAAGGCATTTTTGCTATTTTTCTAGAATTAGCCAATTTTGTAGGGTCCAAATTGAGCTTATTAGGTATTTTATGAGGCCATATCTCTCATTTACTATAACTTCAAATTAAATGGTCAAATGGGATTGTTTAAATTTGTATAAGGATCATTTTTGCTAAGTTTTATCGCATGTGACGTAGTACATCAAAAGTTACAAGAATACAAAGTTAATTTTCAAGGCATTTTAGCTAGTTTTTTAGGTCCAAATAGAGCCTAGTGGGCATTTTTATGAATCCATATCTGTCACATGCTATAGTTGAAGTATAAATTGTCAAATGAGTTTTTTTAGATTTATGTCAGGATCATAAAAACCAAATTTCAACTCACTTTTATTGCACAACAAAAGTTATGAAGACCTAAAGTTGGCCTCCAGGCCATATTTTGATGTTTTATCATACTTGATCTTTTTTAAAGGAGTGAAAACAACAAAGTGGACTTCACCAACATAGAGACCACTAGTTAGTTAATAATATTCTATTTTGTATAAATTTGGGACATTTTTAAAATAGAATCTTTCATTGAAAAATCATATGCGAGTTTGTTAGCATATTGGCCTATGTGTTAGTCCACTTTGGAAAAAAAATGTATTAAATAACTTGGTAAAAAGGATAGCCATCCTTATCTCTAGGATATTTTGTATCTTATAACTGACTAGTATACTACCTTGTTCTTCTATAAAAGGTAGTATTTTTTATTTTGTAGAGGGGGGAATTTTGAGCAAATTGTATACTTATAGAAATTAATACAACTAAAGAATTAAATAAAGATTATTTATGTGTATTTGTTAATATTTATTATCTTTCTCTCAATTATTTATCAATGGCTTGAATTTGAATGGTCTCTTGAACGTTGAACTATATTTTGACTATAGGGTTGCTAATCTATATTCAAATAGATTAGTTGAAAAGATTTGAGTTCATTTCATTTTATTTTCTCTAGATTTAGATGTGCATTTGTTATTAAAATTTTGGTAGCTAATCTATAAAGTAAATTTGATCTTTACTTATGCCTTTCATACTCTCCTTAAAATTTTTCCTAGTTAGTAATGAAATTTGAGCTCATGCTATTTTACATTATTAATTGGTTCAATATATACTTAGTGTAATGGAGACTTTATCATTTTGTTCCAGGTAAAGAATGGCAATCACATGTGTTCTTTCTACCCCACCTTTCCTTTTTTAACCCATTTTTTAATGATTCACTTTAGCTTAGACTTCATTGTAAATATTCATTTAGAATAGTTTGAATTTAAAATTTTTATCATAATCCATCATCAACATCAAATTTATACATAAATTTAGGACCAAGGTGGCTCCCAACCACCCAAATCATATAAATATTATGGACAACTCTTGCATCACTCTACTTATATTCCATCACAGTCAATTACAATTGTCACAAAATGCAACTCATGCCATGAATTCTCAAAATCTTAAAATGAGAAGTGTTCTTTAACACTAAGATCACTTGTGAGGCAAATGGAAGCATCAATAGGAGTAGCTCCACTAACGCTAGAAGGAGGGCACAAATCTTTGTGAATTTTTAGGATCTTTGCTATTTTAGTGTGTTTTGATCAAATAACAATGTATTTTTGACATATTTTTGTAATTATTTGCTCATTCATGTAAAGGTCATTAAATTTCACAATTTGAGACTAATCTTTGTCCTTTTTTAGACAAAGGATGTTATTATTTGAAGATATATGGTAAGTTATGGTAAGGATAGATTAAGATTTGAAAATCTAACATATTTGAGGTTAGAATATCTTATTTTGATCAAAGATTGATATATCTTGCCAAAATTTGGGTTCATTTGAACTTAAGATTGTAAAGATTAACTATATTTACATAATTGGGGATATATTTTTTGGCTAGCTTAGTTAAAATTTGATGCCCTTTATATATATATATGTGTGTGTGTGTGTGTGTGTGTGTGTGTGTGTGTGTATATACATACAAAATTAGCTTAATGTGCAAGTTTAATCCTTGTTCTTTAATGTATATATATATATAATTATCTTAATGTGCAAGTTTAATCCTTGTTATTTATAAATATTTACTTGACACATCATATTTCAAACATGATCTTCAATCTTTGAGCTAAAAGTATCCAAAGCAAGATTGATATGAGCAAAAAATCTTCAAGCTCCCAATCTACTTCACCAGCTCAGGGTACTCATGTGTTCAAGGTATGGCTTGGATAGGTGGCTCTTCAATCAATGTATTAGGTATATTGCATGATATTCCTCAAAATATAGAAAGGTATTTTCCTTATTTCAACCCAAATTATGTTGTTACTACTAAAAAACATACTAAGTCATTCAAAGCTACTCAGAGATTGTTGAATGAAATTCATGAAGATGTATCCTATAAATTATTTCCATTTACTTTTAAATATTCTACCTATGAATAGTTTCTTAACCTTCTAGAGGATTGCATTACTACGTGAAATGATTTTAAAAATATTTTCATTGATAAATTTGTAAAATTGATAGCCCATACATTTTGTATCAATCGTTCATCACTATTAGAAAGGATGTTAATGAAACCATTAGATCCTTTAATGTTAGGTTATATAATATTTATAAGGATGTTATATATCCCTTAACCTTTATGTAAAACTATCTTTTCCAACAATAAACATATTGATTCAAGCTTAATCTAAAGTTGTAGTCATTAATGACCAAATACAACCCCAGAGTCAGATGGTGTATTCTATGCCTAATATCAATTAAAATTAGCCCATATAGAATATCATCCCTAATATGCCTCCTTTAACACTAGTCCAGAACCATTTTTCCTTAAGTCATACATATCTTGGACAAAAACTAGAGTTCTTGAATAACACAAGTGGATTTCATCCACAAAATCATAGAACTCCAATGCCCAAAGCCAGTAATAATTCCCCAATTCATGAGCTTGAGACACAAAAAATTTTAAATTACTTGATATTAGAAATGATCTAAAAAATAAGCACTAATTTTATATAGTTTCAAAAACAAATAAGAAATACAAGGGAAAGTTATGACAAAAATTATGCTTCTCAAAGGTTGAATAAGCCTCCAGATGAGTTTTATAGAAGTAATAATGTATTGTCTAAAGATTTACACATAAGTTTCAATGATATTTTTTGGATGATCATTGAAATATTTCTGAAACCCGTAAAATTATGTGTAATCAAGACTTTGTTGTAGGCACATCTATGTTTGTAGGAGTATCTCAAGGTTTCATATAGGCCATTGATTTTTCATTTGAAGATGGAGAAGAAGAAAAAGATGAGCCAATTAAAGAAATCACATCTAAGACAACTTATATTCTTGAAGATATAAAAGAAATTGTAATTAAATATCAATAAGATGTCATCATTGATACATTTGTAGATGAAGAAGAAGAGTTTCTGGAAGTGGATATGGATCAATTATAAGATGATCTTTCTTTATAAGGTAGCCAAGGAGGCAACCCACATAATTTTATTTCTAAAAACTAGATACCCCTAAAGAGGATGATCATTGGCATCCGTCATACTATGATTTTTTGAATGGGATCAAGAAGCTAGAGATAGTAGATGATAAAATGGGATAAAACATGGATGCTTCATATAATAATTTTACCAATGATCTAAATATCCTAGACTATGGTATTATTTGTGAGGAATAAACCAATATAAGTTAAAACTTCATTGGATATAAAAGTTACCTTTCTTCACTGAATATTAATATGAGACATGTGAATCAAATTAGGAATCATCAAATGACTTCATTAAGAGGCTTGCAATGTGGGACCGACATGTTTCTCATGATAAGATTTCAGATGGACATCATTCAGTTGATTAGAATGAAGATTCCTTTTGGGATGAATTGGAAGAATTTTGTGTAAAGATAGGTAGTCCACTTCCACCTCATAAATAACCTAATGAAGACATCAGTCTAAAGATGCAAGCTGACCTACCATTATTGAGTGAATATGATATAAGCCAATACCTATTTATAAATGAAGTATAAATGACACTCCATTAGGAGAATTTGGGAAGAAGATAATTGGGTCTTAGAGTCATATCTTCAATCCATACATCTGAGGAGGCTGATAGGAGATCAAGTCACACCATTTGGAAGACACAAGCATATAAATTCACTTATCTATAGGAATATGACATTAGAAAACTCTCAGGTTTCAAGGTGCTATAGTAGATTAAATAATTTTCTATTTGATCTCAGAGGTAAGTATTTTATGAAGCTAGTATATAGCTTAGATTAGTTTCTTTCATGTTATTTCATTTTCATTTTTTTATTCGTGACCATTATTGGTACATAAGCATGTATATATTTGTTTTCTTCCTTTTTCACTTCATACATTATTGCTTTATGTTGTGTGTTTACTTTTGTTGTGTTGTTCCTTACTCTTAATAAGTCCTTTTAGGATAACCCTAACTCAAAGTTGTTAAAATTTACTCAAAATTCCAAAAGATTCAAGAATGAAGGTATGAACCTCACACTCATGTTGACTATATTTTGAAGCACAAGCTTGATGTCATAATTTAGGGAAATTTATAAAGACTAACGAATAATTTAAACATTCTATAGGAACTTGTATATTATCTTAACTTAAACTAGAATTTTAAGAAGAATTGTGTGTGTGGAATGAAGAATTGACCTATTGAGACACAACCATGCTTTCACTTAACAAACATCCTTGCTTGGGATAAAGTTTATAGCTAAAGTAAATTGTTTGAAAATTAAACACTTGACAAAATCCCTAAACTTGGATAACCTAGTTCCCAACCTTTGCTGGAAGACAAAAAAAATGATCTAAAAAATATAAAAATAAGAGATTTTTATAAAATTAAAATCTTCACAAGTAAAGGTGATTCTGGTAATCTCTATCGAGGCTATGGATGCCTGGATGGTAGTGGAACAAGGCTATGAGTAGAACCAAATGCATTTCTATCAGTATTATGGATGCTTAACTTGTAGTAGAGAAATGTGCAAGACTTCCCTAAACTAAAGGCATGATTCTTAATGAATATATAAACATGTTTCTATTCAAACATTAATGATTAAAGGCATGAAACCTAGAAGTTGATTTCTGAATCCCATGGTAAATAGTAAGTGGAATCTAAGCACACACATAACATGGCTATGTTTTAAATGTTTGATCCTAATTCTACATACAAAAAGCTTATTTCAACCATGAGTTGGTATTGATTATGACATTAATCAAATGGAATAGATGGCCTATTTATCTATCTAAACTAGACTCTATAGGTTATAACATATTGCTATGTTTCTCTTGTGAGTCACCATTTATTGGGGCCAACATACCCCCATTTTATTGAAAATTAGGACCCTTGAGATGATTTGAACCTTAACAATAAAAATTTGGCATGTTTGAATGTTATTGGAATTTGAATATCTTCCTTTTTAATAAAATGGCTTATTCTCTTTTCATTATTAAACTTTAATTTGCCTAATCTTACTAATGATTTGCCCTACGAATGGAAAGTATAGGTTTCATAGAGATAACATTAATAAATGTTGATCAAAAGGCTATGGCAAGGTTATAGAGATTGTATGGGGTGTCAATAGTGCCTAGAGTAAGTATGAAAGTGCTTATTTTTCATCTAGTCCTTCATTATGTTCATATAGACATTCTGGTCAACTGGTAGAAAAATCTGAGTAGGTACTTTGTTGATAGCACCATTTCCACATGTGGATGGGTCAAGTAAACTTGGTCATATGGGTTTGTTCACATTTGTACCAATTTTGTATGCCCCAAGTTTTAGGTCCTTCACATAATCGCATCACAATTTATTATCCTTTAAAGTTGGGTTTTTAAGTAAAATCTGTCATTTTCCCATAAGCCAATCTTGGTAGGCATTTTCATTAAGCCATATATCTCATACACTATAAATTTAGATAAAATGGTCAAATGTGTTTTTTAAGCCTCATGTAATGAACATGTTCACTGAATTTGAGCTCATACAACATAACACATCAAACACTATAAGATTTCAAAGTTGGATCCCAAGTAGTTTTAGACTGTTTTCCTAACAAGTATATGAATGTCATGTAAAATAATGAAAAAGGTCTCATTTAAAAATTTCATTGGTGAATACGGAAAGCTCTCAAGACTAGTAAGTTTAATAGGTTGGTTATTTTTGGTATTAAGTCCATTCCCTATAAATTTAGTGCCTTGGTGAGTTTTGTGCTTCAAGATTAAAAATTACAAAGTTGGCTGAAAAAAATGGCAGTCGCATAGATGTCAAAGTTCCCATGTAAAAATCCATACGAGATTAAAATTGATGGTCTTTACAACATCAATGACAATTATGCAGATATCAAAAGATGGTTGCATGGACATCAAATTTAAACTAAAATAAAAAAATCACATTATATTAAATTTGATGGTATTTAGGATGTCAAATACAGTCGTGTGAATGTAAAATGGAAGTGAAAATAAATCATAGTAGGCATTTTAAAGAGGTCATATCTCATATATACTACATTTTCAAGACAAATGGTCAAATAGGTTTTTTAACCCTCATGCAACGAACATGTTCACCAAGTTTAAGCTCATGTGACATAATGTGGTAAAAGATAAAAGCATGCAAAGTTGGTATTCAAGGCATTTTTGTTATTTTTCTAGACTTTGTCAATTTTGGAAGGTCCAAATTGACCTTAGTAGATATTTTAATAAGGTCATATCCTTCATGTATTGTAATATTAGATGAAATGGTCAAATGAGTTTGTTCACATTTGTATAAAGACCATTTTGCTAAATTTTAACACATACGATATAGCGCATCAAATGTTACAATTATGCAAAGTTGGCCTTCAAGGATTTTTGGTTGGTTTTCTAGGTCCAAAATGAGTGTAGTGGGCATTTTCATGAAGCCATATCTCTCACATGTTGTAGTTGCATGAGAAATGGTCAAATGAGTTTTTCACATTTATACCAAAATCATATAAACCAAATTTCATCTCACTTTCTATTTCATGAAAAAATTTATGAAGACCTAAAGTTGGCATCCAGTCCATATTTTGTTATTTTTTCATACTCAATTTTTTTTCAAGGAGTGCAAGCAACAAAGTGGACTTCACCAACATAGAGACCACAAGCTAGTTAATAATATTCTATTTTATAAAATTTTGGGATATTTTTTAAATAAAATATTTAATTGAAAAAGCATATGAGATTTTGTTAGAATATTGTCCTATGTGTTAGTCCACTTTGGAAAAATAAATGTATTTTGAAACATGGTAAAAAGGACAACTATCCTTATCTCTAGGATATTTTATTACTTATGACTGATCGGTATACTACCTTATTCTTCTATAAAAGGCAATATTTATTATTTTGTAGAGGGGGGAATTTTGAGAAAATTGTGTACTTGGAGCAATCAATTCAATGAAATAATTCTAGAAAAATTGTCTATGTGGCTGTGTTAATAGTTATTAGCTTTCTCCTGATTGTTTGTCAATGCCTTGAATTTGAATGGCCTCTTGAATGTTGAGCTATATTTTGGTTGAAAGATTGCTAATCTATGTTTAACTAGAACATTTGAAAATATTTGAGTTCATTTCATTTTATTTTCTTTGCATCTAGATGTGCATTTATTATTCAATTTTGGTAGCTAATCTATAAAGCGAGTTTGATCTTTACTTGTGCCTTTCATACTCTCCTTAGAATTTTTCCTAGTTAGTAATGAATTTGAGATCATGTTATTTTAAATTATTAATTGGTTCAATGTATGCTCAACATAGTGATACTTTGTCATTTTGTTCTAGGTAAAGAGTAGCAATCACTTGTGTTCTTTCTACCCTACCTTTCCATTTTTGCCCCTTTTTTAATGATTCACTTTAACTTAGATTTCATTGTAAATATTCATTTAGAATAGTTTGTAGTTAAAATTCTGATCATAATAAATCATAAATAGAAAATATATACATAAATATAGGATCAAGGTGGCTCCCAACCATGCAAATCATATAAATATTATTGACAACTCTTTCATCACTATGCTTCTATTCCATCACAGCAATTAGATTTGTCACAAACTACAACTCTGCCATGAATTCTTATAATCCTAAAATGAGAAGTGTTCTTTAACACTATGATTACTTGTGAGGAAAATGGAAGCATCAACAAGGGTTCTTATCATAGGGAATCTATATCACCTATAATTTCTACATCTACTAGATGGGTCCATAATACCCTTATAGTTCACAAGGCATCACAGTCAGTGATACAACATCATAACATCACTACTTAGGAAACTTCATGTTCATACTATATAGCACACCATATCATGGGATCATAGTTTCCCTTCCACACCACACACATGATCACAGTTCCACTTTTTGACATAGGTCACGGTGTTGGTGAGTCTCCCATGAGACTCATAGGTTAGTATGGTTCATACCCTTGTACATGCCTCCTATCTCTCATTCCTTGTACATAGTTTATTTTCATATGCTTATACATAGCTTATACTTTGAAGATAAAAAATAATATAATATGTAAAAATATAAAAACACTCAAATATTTCAAAAATACAAAAAATTTACAGATTGTATGCATTGCTATGTTTTTATTTCTACTACTTGCCAAATATTTCATATTGATAGTTATCTTATTGTAGTTGGTTTTGTCATATGAATATGCTTCACTTATTCTTTCCAAGTGATTGTAGATCTAAGATAGAACTCTATTCCACTAAATCTATCCAAATCAGATATCATCTACCCATTTAGGGGAATTTACATTGATCTATGTTTATACATTGATACATCTACCCATTTGGAGCCATATCCTACATAATTGCTATAAGCAAGGTTTAACTTTGTATACTATATATTCTAGTTATGAATTGATTTATCTTTATATTGATCATTATTATTCATTTCTTATATTTTTTTATAACTATCACTAGTTATACTCAATATATATGCACCTTGGCATCTACATAGATTTGTATTACACAATTATACATGATTTCATTTCAAGTTCCTAGATTAGACTTGATTGTGTTTCCTATGCTTATTCCATCTTCAAGGGCATTTCAATATGCCATTGTTCCTTAGCTTCTATGCCAATTATCTATTTTTATGCCTTAGACATGTGCCCATATCCTTGGTGTGTGATTTTTCATGCTTCTATATGCAAACATTTAAACATGTCCTTCTTTGTGGGTTTACACTAAATTACTTGTTGTTTGCATTTGTGGACATTTGAACATGACTTTATATGTTTTCATTTTTAGATTAAGTGACATGTGCCCATGCCCTTTGTATTTTGACCCTTGGCCTACTTTCTACATGCCTCATACATTTGTATATTTTCTTCTTTATATGTTTATACACTATGACACTTGTATTTGCTTGTTACACACATACACACTAGTTTTCAATTCCATGAGGGACCTCATGCATCTAGCCTTCCTAATTGGGAGCTTTGATGGACATCATGCCCAATCCCCCTAGGTAGTTATGCATATTTACTATTGTTATACATTACTTACATTTATACTGACACCATTGTGCAATGTTATATTATAACATACATATATTTCCTACTTGCTTAGATACATTTACATTATGATGTTATGTTTTACATTATATTGGATTATCTTACACAGGCTTTAGATAATTTTTTTGTAGAGATACTTATTTAGAGGGTAGTTTTTCCATATATTTCATAACTACCCTCAATATAAGGGGAATTTATAGGGGTTATCATAGATATTATACTCTTACATTGATTTTCATAGATAAATTTCAGTATAGAGGCTAAATATTAGATATCAGACTCAAGGTAGACATAAAAAAAATAGAGACTTAATAGTTAGTTCAAATCACATAGAAATTAGACCAGATAGTCATTAGTTCCCAAATTGGGACACTATCACGACAAGTCACTACTATCCACCATAAGGCACTACTATGTAGTAGCTCTATCTTCAGGATAGTATAAGTCATTTAGACTAGTATGCCAAGTACATGTGCATCACACATAGTTTCCAAATACTAATCTTCAGACATGTTGATCAAATGGAATGAAAACTCCATGTAATTATCTACACTATATACACTTGATATCACATTCTAAGTTATCAATAGATTCATGCCTTACTCCATCTATATTATTTGGCATTTTTAGTGTCCTAAAACCATCTAATATACCTCAGTGGCCATGTAGTTGAATACATAGTTAGATTACTTAGTTAGATCCTTTTAGTACTTTGTGTAGTACAATTATAGATTCATCTACTTCACATAGGGGAAATGATGGGTTCATGGCCTATTCAAGATCTTGAGACACCTATATGAGAGGATTCAACACACTTATAGTCTTATCCACGCTATTCATAGATATTAGGATCCACTAAATAGGGGTGGGCAATGATAGATTCAAAATCAAAAAGAGTTATTGAGCCACTCATATGAGGATTGTGCAAGCCATCATATTAGTTCAAGTTATTAAATGATATGATCACTAAGAACATTCACACACATAGGTTATTACCAAATTTATACATTGGTTATTACTCAATTTTACTTTGTTATTTCATTTCAACATAGTATTTTAATTTTGATTTTATCTTATGTAAGGACTAATTTTTGTATGTTTCATTACATGACATTGATTTGGATCATGTTACACATAATCATACCTAGATTCACATACTCAAACATAGATACATAGGATTCACTTCTAAGGTAAGTCCCAATATGCTCCTTTTTCCTTTATACTAGTCATTTTGCTTTGTTGCATTACTAGCATAAAAGGGGGACAAATACAATCACCTAAAAGTGATTATTGGATGCTAAGAGTGTCTCTAGAGTCAACCAATCCCTAGGGTAGACATAGACCCATTCTAGAGAATTAGACTTACATTTCCAATCATTCATTAAACTAAAGTCACTTATAGTTAGTCAAGATATAGTCCCAAAATTGTCAACTTTAACTTCAATCCAAATTCATTAGTAGTCTATAGAGAAGATATTAGTGCCATATTTGGGACACTACATCCACATGGTGCTAGTGTCCCCAATTGGGCACTACTATCCTTAACCCTATCTCTTCCCAATGGATAGTTTTTCAAAGATGTACCAATCCTAAGGTTAACCTAAGCTCATTTTATTATCTACACAAGGAAAAAAACACTATAGATAGAAGTATAATCTACCTCTATTCACTAAATGGAAAATACATGCAAAATCTATTCAAACCAAAGATAAAGCTATGAAAAATCAAGGTAATTTATCCTTATTCAATCCTAATTTCTACATACTACCATCTACAACATTCCTAAGTCCAATTTTAAGGTATTCCAAAGCTAAAGAAAATTTAAATCATCCAAGGCCACTCTCATTCTAACATTCACTTGTACATACAACATGCACTAGGTAGGAAAACTACATCAGACTTGATCCCTCCTTAGAGTATTTGTATGTAGGCAACTCTCTACAAAGTAGGGTGTTGAGTATATCTAGTCCATCCTACTAACACACACTATATTCTTAATCATTTCATAATTATAAAGAAAACTAGATTTTGTAGATCAAATATAGGTTTCTAGGTACAAATAGAGCTATAGGTTTTGGTCACATAGGAATTGAACATACAAACATAGGTGTAAGTGCTCCCCAAAAATAGGAATAGTCTCACAATGGGGACATTAGCATCATATTGAGCACACTACACACAGATGGTACTACTATCTAAACTAAGTGCTACTATCTAGTGAATAGATGAATATTTGAATTTTGTTAGTGACATAGACTACTATTTATATCTCAAATTTTATAACTTAGATCATCTGTGACAGTTAATTTTTAGTTAATTTTCTATTTATCCTTATTGGTTGTTATTTATAAAAAGTCAAATAAGGTCAAAATCATAAAAAATTAGTATCTTAATTATTGTAATTTATTTAACTAATTTAGACATCTCATCCCTTTAAACAAACATAGGAATTACACTTGTAAAACTCTAAAAGGTTAAATCCTTTCATTATGAAAATCATCTAATGGTATGATAAAATCTTTTTGGTCACCATCGATTAGGCTGATATGATGGAGGGAAAGTGGATAATATGCTATAATGGTAAGAATGGCATTAATATTGAACACATTGGTATTGACCATCTCATTATAGGAACTATAATAGGACCCTGTCTCACTACTGGGAGTCTCTTCATCAGTGAACAGAGTATTATCTCACTTTAGAGATAAAGGGTCTCCCCCAAGTTGTGTGAATCCATGACCTTGACTTCCTATGTTTATGGTCATAGGCACCAGTTTAATAAATCCTTATTATTTTCCCCATACCTATTCTGTTATAGTCATAATTATCCATAATTCTATTGGGAATGAGGTATTTATCATTTTGATAGTAAGTAGTAAAGCCATCACCATACAACAAATATCCTTCAAAACTAGTGGGTAGATCTTGGTTTGGTGATGTGTCTTTTACAAATACGAGTGGATAATTTTGACAAGTAGAATTATTTTTCCACATCATGTTGGGTCTACCAAACATTGGTTTTGGAATTTCATAAGATTTAAGGGTTTTTTTAAAGTTTTCCAACATAAAAATCATATTAAAGAGATGAGAAAATACTAACATCTTCAATGGTAAAGTGGGTAGAAATTGATTCAAGAGGTGGATTAGAAGAAGTGGGCATGAGGTCTCTAGGGTCAATGTAGTTATATTTTAGAGATTTATGAACTTTTAATTTATTATTATTACCTAAATATTAAATATTAGGATAGCATTTATAGTTTCCATACTCAACTTCTAGATTCTTGTAATACTAGTATGGTTGCAGGTCTCTAGGGATAGTGACCTCCAAACTAAAATGGTGGAATTTTATGCATTGGTGCAAGGTGGAAGGGACTGATCATACTTCATTGATAACATGATGATTAAAAAGAATATTATAGTGTAAATTTATGTCAATGACATGGAAAATGGTGTCATGGGTGATACACCCAACAAATATGAGAAAAAAATAGTGCCTAAAGATCTTCTCTTTGTATTATCATAAGATTTTATCCTTAATAGTATATAGTTACATGTTCAATACTCTATATTCTAAATGTTGGATCAGATTTATTAAGGATATATTTAACCATAAAGCATTATCTATGATAACCCACTTGACTTTATGGTAAAAAATGATGGATTTGATGTATATAAGATTATTGTGGAGGGGACCAATGGATGACATATCCCTTTGATCAAATGTAACTTTTTGACTTATGGATAAATGAGCCATAAGTTATTGAAAATGTTGGGGGATCAAACCAACGATAGATTACACTTGTGAAAGCAATAAACGCGGAATTAAATCAGATTGACAAGTAATTAGAATGATAATAGCAAGAACAAGAGATACAAGAAAACACCCTAAAAACTTGTATTAACAAACTCTTTACAAAAGGAATACAATTGAAGAAAGCTTCTTTCTTCCACACCTCTCCTAGATGTATAGATCTCTCAATAGATCTCTATTCCTCAAGAGCTCTCTCTCTCAAGAACAATCAACTCCAACAAGCCTGGATTGATTCAATTCTGTATTGTTCTTCTCATACAAAATGAATTACAATAATTCACCCAACTACTATAATCCACTACAAACTACTACAAAGCTAAGAAGATTTAATTCTACATATAGAATTAGGAGACATGAGCATGTACATCCAACAAGCAGTTAAGCCACTTGAACAAGGGCTCTAAAAATAGTAATGCCAATAATAGAGACGTGAGCTTGAGACTTCAACTCAAACTTATCATGCAAACACTCGCTTCTGTCCATGGAAATAGCTCTTTGGACATGCAGGTAACCGACGTCGGTTCCTGCTGCTTGTCTGTGACCACCGTCGGCCGACCCTCTACCAACGTCAGCGTCTCTGCAACTACCTGTGACCGACGTCGGTCGCTCCTGACCAATGCCGGTGTCTGTGTAGACTCGAACCTGATAATGAATGCTCCTTGGTGAAGTTTTTAGCTCCACACCCTAACAATCTCCCACTTGGAGATAAACAGCTGCACCAGTACCTGTATAGCAACATCTTCTAGCTCCTCCATCTTCAACTCAATCATGAAGACCAACAAAAGTTGAATGAAGATTCAACTTCTCCTTTGTAACCGGCTTGGTTAACATATCAGCAGGATTCCTATCTATATGGATCTTCTCCAGCTTCAACTCACCATCTTCCAATATCTGTCATATGAAGTGATACCTTAGCTGTATGTGCTTTGTTCTTGAATGAAAGGCTGAATTCTTAGCCAAATGGATTGCACTCTAACTATCACTATACAATCTGCAACTCTCATGCTCCCTACCAAGCTCATCCATGAATCGTGTCATCCATATCATCTCCTTGCTAGATTTTGTGGCTGCAATATACTCTGCTTCTGTAGTTGACAAGGCAACAACCTTCTGCAACTTAGATATCTAGCTAACCGCCGTTCCACCTACAGTGAAAACATAACCTATAGTGCTCCTCCTGCCATCCAAATCACCTGCCATATCTGAATCTACATAGCCATGTAGAGAAGTATCTGAACCTCGATAGCACAAGTGCCTACTGCTGGTTCCTCTCAGATATCTAAGGATCCACTGAACTGCTTTCCAATGTTCCTTACCTGGATTGGCAATATACTTACTTACCACTCCCACTGCTTGGGTAATATCCGGTCTAGTACACACCATTGCATACATCAAACTCCCTACTGTGGAAGAATATGGAACCTTACTCATGTACTCTACCTCATCATATGAATTAGGACATTATTCTTTACTCAACTTAAAATGTCCAGCCAAAGGTGTGCTTACCAGTTTAGCATCCTGCATATTGAACCATTTCAACACCTTGTCCACATAATCTTCTTGAGACAATATCAACCTGTGATTTTTCCTATCTCTCTTAATGCTCATGCCAAGGATTTTCTTTGCTGCTCCCAAATCCTTCATATCAAACCTTTGAGCTAATTTTACCTTAAGCTCTGAGATATCCTGCATGTGAGACCCTGCAACTAGCATGTCGTCTACATACAACAATAGAATAATATATCTACCATTATCAAATCTCTTGAAATACACACAATGATCTGATTGACACCTACTATAGCCATGCTCAGTCATAAACCTGTCAAATTTTAAGTACCATTGCCTAGGAGCTTGCTTGAGGCCATACAAGCTTTTCTTCAACCTGCACACAAACTTCTCCTTACCCTTGATCTCAAATCCTTCTAGCTGTTCCATATAAATTTCCTCATCCAAATCTCCATGAAGAAATGTTGTCTTAACATCTAGCTGCTCAAGATGTAAATCCTCAAAAGCAACCAAAGACAATACAACCCTTATTGAAGTCATTTTAACAACAGGAGAAAAAATCTCACCAAAGTCAATACCTGGCTTTTGTGCAAATCCTTTTACCACTAATCTGGCCTTGTATCTCATCTATCCATTCTCGCCTTCCTTCAACCTGGAGGTCCATCTGTTCTTAAGTGTTCTCTTACCAGCTGGCAATTCAACCAAATCCCATGTTTGGTTTTCTCTTAAGGACTCCAACTCCTCAACCATGCCATGCTCCCACTCACTCTTGGACTCCACCTGTATTGCTTCTTCAAAACTCTCTGGTTCTCCACCATCAGTTAGCAATAAATAAAATAAAGAAGGAGAATATCTAATTGGAGGCTTACTCACCCTTTCTGACCTCCTGATGGGTGTCTGAGACTCGTCCACAACACGCTGTCCACCCAAATTCTCTAACAGTGACCGACCTCGGTCACCTGCAGACCTGTTACTGGCCGACGTCGATTCTGCCTGACCGACCTCGGTACCTATACGGCCGACGTCGGTCTCTGTATGGCTGACGTCAGTTTCTGTCCTGCCGACATCGGTTCCTAACCTGCCGATGTCAGTCTCTATGTTTTCCTGTAAGTGATTATTTCTTTTTCCCGTGAGCTCATCTTGGACTTTCACCTCATCCAATTCACCATTGCTCTACTCAGATTGATTCAAATTCCTTAGCTGATCACAATACATCACTCTTTCATTGAAAACAACATCACTGCTCCTGATTACCTTATTAGTTTCTAGATTCCACAATCTGTAACCAAAATCATCTGAGCCATAGCCAATAAACATGCATCTCATAGACTTAGCATCAAGCTTTTTTCTATTTTCCTTATCTATATACACAAAGGCTTCACAACCAAAAACTTTGAGATATGAGAGATCAACCTTTTTACATGTCCATGCCTCTTCTGGAATACCACCATCCAGAGCTGTAGAGGGTCCTCTGTTAATCAGGTACACTATAGTGTCAACAGCTTGTGCCCAAAACTGTAAGGGCAAACTGGCATGCAATCTCATGCATCTTGCACGCTCCATTATTATCCTGTTCATCCTTTCAACAATTCCATTTTGCTGAGGTGTCCTTGGAACCATCCTTTGCCTATGGATTCCATGCATGTAACAATAATCTCTGAACTTATGACTGCAAAACTCACCAACATTGTCTGATCTCAGGCACTTTAATCTTTTACCTCTTTCATTCTCAACCATGGCTTTCCAAACTTTAAAAGTATCAAATACATTAGATTTCTTTCTAATACAATAGATCCATACCTTCCTTGTAGCATCATCTATGAAAGATTCATAGTACTGTGATCCTCCAATGGAAGCAACCTGAGCTGGTCCCCACACGTCTGTGTGAACAAGCTCTAACTTGTGCCTCTTCTTAGTAGACCCAATTTTGAGAAAACTAACCCTTTTCTATTTTCCAAATACACAGTGCTCACAAAACTCTAGATCTATGCCTTTTAAATCTGAAAGCATACCTTTAGACTTAAGAATTGACATCCCCTTCTCACTCATGTGGCCAAGCCTTGAGTGCCACAATTTAGCGTCCACATCTGAAGTAGATAATATAGAAGGAGATTTGTTAGTAACACAATTACACAAATAGAGAGTACCTTCTCTCTTACCTCTAGCCATAATAAGTGCACCCTTGGTCACCTTCCAAGATTCTACTATGAGAGTTACTATACAACCCTCATCCCCTAACTTTCCTGTAGAGATAAAATTTCTCTTCAAGCTAGGAACATGCATCACATCTCTCAACACCCATGTGTTGCTATTCTGCATCTTCAACAGCACTTTACCTTTGCCAATTATTTTATAGGGCTCATCATCCCTTAGATACACTATTCCAAAATCTCCATGGATATAGTCACTGAAATATTCCCTGTTAGGAGTAGCATGAAAAGATGCACCAGAATCTAATACCCAAGATTCTATATTATTATGCAGAGAGAAAATTAAAGCATCCTGTGCAATACCTACAATCTTGGCTTCTTCCTTTCCTTCGTGCTGATTGTCCTCCTTAGGCTTTGACCAACAATCTCTGCTTATGTGCCCCATCTTTCCACAATTCCAACATTGTGGCCTTCTGCCATTTCTGGATTTAGATCTACCTTTCCCCTTTGACTTGGATCTTGATCTGCCTTTCTTGCTCTTCTCTTTCTGCCTTCCCCTACTCTCAAAACTTAAAGCGTTCCTAGATGTCTCTTCTGTGCTTTTCTTGCGTATTTCCTCATTCAAGATAACACTAACAACATCCTCTACTTTCAAAATATTTGATGCAGATGTAGTATTACTTACTGCCATTACTAAGCCATGCCAGTTTTCAGGCAAAGAACATAATATCAAAAGATCTTTTATTTCATCATCAAACACTATATTCACTGAACTTAATTGATTCACAATACCATTGAAATCATTCAGATGAGTAGAAACAGATCCACCTTCATTCATATGCAAATTAAATAACTGCTTCATAAGATATACCTTATTGGAAACTGAGGGTTTTTCATACAAATTTTCTAATGTAGTCATCAACTCTACCATAGACTTTGCCTGTGATAAATTGGATATCACAGTGGATGCTAGACTCAGTCTTATAGAACCCAGAGCCTTTCTATCAAGAACTTCCCATTCTTCATCCTCCATGTCTTTGGGCTTCTTTGCAATACCTCCTAATGGTAAGTAAAGATCTTTCTGATACAGATAGTCCTCTATCTGCATTCTCCAGTGTTGGTAATTTTTGCCATTGAACTTTTCCATTCTCAATTTACTTTCATCTGCCATTGCTTCTCCCACTCAAATAGAAATCCCTGCAGAAACTCCTGTGAGAACTTGTAATCAATACACACTACACAGATCTGAACCACCTGTTAGTGAGCCTGAGCTTTGATACCACTTATCAAGCTCTGAACCTGTAACCAAGGCTCTGATACCACTTGTTGGGGGATCAAACTAATGATAGATTACACTTGTGAAAGCAATAAACATAGAATTAAATTAGATTGACAAGTAATTAGAATGATAATAGCAAGAACAAGAGATACAAGAAAACACCTTGAAAACTTGTATTAACAAACTCTTTACAAAAGGAATACAATTGAAGAAAGTTTCTTTCTTCCACACCTCTCCTAGATGTATAGATCTCTCAATAGATCTCTATTCCTCAAGAGCTCTCTCTCTCAAGAACAATCAACTCCAACAAGCCTGGATTGATTCAATTCTATACTATTCTTCTCATACAAAATGAATTACAATAATTCACCCAACTACAATAATCCACTACAAACTACTACAAAGCTAAGAAGATCTAATTCTACATATAGAATTAGGAGACATGATCATGTACATCCAACAAGCAGTTAAGCCACTTGAACAAGGGATCTAAAAATAGTAATGCTAATAATAGAGATGCGAGCTTGAGACTTCAACTCAAACTTATCATGCAAACACTCGCTTCTGTCCATGGAAACAGCTCTCTAGACACGCAGGTAACCGACGTCGGTTCTTGCTGCTTGTCTGTGACTGCCGTCAGCTGACCCTCTGCCGACGTTGACGTCTCTGCAACTCCCGGTGACCAATGTCGATCGCTCCTGACCAACGCTGGTGTCTGTGTAGACCCGAACCTGATAATGAATGCTCCTTGGTGAAGTTTTTCGCTCCACACCCTAACAAAAAATAGGCTAGATTAATTTCATTAGGTACCTTAAACTACTAGAGAAATTCATTTAATATTTTTTATGAACTTTAGATGTACACAAGAGATCTAGGATATAAAGGTGCATAGAAATTTTACATATTTGTTCACCAATATTATATAGATTCTTAGTATAATGCTAAATTTGGCTTGAATATTAGTGATGTAGAGTCTTGAACAAGATTGGGATTGGTATCAAAATAATGTGAAGGGCCTTAGAGGTTAACTCTTGGCCATCTAGTTAGGACTATGTAATTTCAACTTGGTAAAGAGTTTTTTGGACTAAAATAATGTAGTGGAGGTCTAGGAATAGTAATTTATGATGGTTGAAGTGTTATTGAATTAATACAACATATAGACACTCAAAAACTAAACCTTGGCTAGTTGTCAATGTCAAACCACCATGGACCCACTTTCAATCCTCAGATTAGCTAATCATTGAGTTAACTCATTTCACACCTTTACCATTAACTTAACTTTTTAATCCATCTATCCACTTTTGACCCCTTTTTCATCTAGGCCCTCGACTGCTACCAGTCAACCTAACTAGAGATGGTTATCTTGACTATCATTGGTCAAGACCATAAGCCTAATTTAAAGCAACTTATAACTTTGTGCAAGATAAGCATTGAATAGATTACTAACTTAATTGTGCAAAGTAAATCATCTTTAAAACATTCTTAATTAGCATCTTTATCCACTATCCAATTAGTAACTTCCTCCATCCCAATTAGAAACTTCATGCTACAAAAGGAGAAGAGGAGGAAATGAAATGGATCCACAAACTAATTCATGTCTAGGCTATTGTATTTTCTTGTGTAGGTATCCAACAACAAGTAAACAGTAGCATTGAAGACCTAAACATCTATCTACATCACTTTATAAGGTTGAGGTATCGTTAGTCTATCCAAATTGCCTCAACTTGCCATCATCAAGTTACAAGCCTATATCAAAACCCCCACCTACTTATTCATCATTTTACAAATCCACTTCAATATCCTCTTAGAACACATAGGCAACCACTAATGGTTAAACTAACCACTAATAGTCTTTACTAGATAGTAATTAAGAAACCAAAATGATCAACCACCACCCTCTTCCTCTTTTTCCATGGAATATAATTCTAATGATGAGGGTTCACCTCATTTTTATCCCCCTCCTATCAAAATATTGATTTTTTTTAAGGTGATATAGACTTTTTTTCCTTCCTTGACAACAATCTAGTTTCCCTTCAACACTATCTCAACAACTTACCCAACCATACCTCTATTTCTTTGGTTCATCTGATAGATCCTCCTTATGGTATACCTCTCAAAATTATAATGGGTACCTCTTCAACCTAGCCCTTGTTGACCCAAGACTCCTCTTCTTCCAACATCACATCTACTACCCAAACCCAATCCAATATGCCAAACTTCAACCACACACCTTCTAGCAAACCCCACACTTCACATATGGGCTCAACTTTACCTCTCATTTCCTATACTCCACCTACCATGGGGTTGTTTTCTTCCCCTATTTGTACCCTTCCTCTTGTCTCAACCAACCCATCAACTTCTACCTCATTTTAGAACTTGGTACTTTATATACCTCAAACACTTCCACTCATTAGCACTAGAGTCACCACTTAGCCTAAACTTACCCAACCTCAACTCACCACCTCAGCCATACCTTTAACTCAACCCACCTCCATTCCTCAACAAGTGCCCATGATAGGCTATCAATTTGTCTCTAATACATAAGGGTACATATCACCTTCTACCTAACCATTGTGTCAGTTAACCCTTATGTGACACCATCTCAACCTTTTATGACCACTTACTAATATGTGGCTTTTTCAAGAGCTTATATCACTTATCTGAACATAGTTTCCACTGAACCTAAATAGAATGTGCCCCTTAATTATGCATCTTCCCAAACCCAACTAGACTTGATGAAGATGTTAATGGAGAAAATGACCAACTTAGATTCTTACATCTCTAGGTATCATAACCTTTTATCATATGATCAAAATTGTAATGAACCCATTCATCTATTCATCCCTATCCATGCTTATCCTCCTCAATGTGAATTTCCCAATTTATCCAAATTTCAAGGTAATGAGGACCCCCAAAAACATTTGAAAGCATTCCATCATTATTAATATTTAGTCACATATGATGATGTTCTCCTTCTTTGAACCTTCCCCATGTCCTTATATAGACTTGCCCTTGATTGGTATAGTGGTCTTCCCATGCACTCCATCTTTCCTTTTTCTCAACTAGCCCAAATATTTTTAGAACACTTTTCAATAAACATATCTAAAAAGGTTTCTATTACTGACCTTTATTCTATTAAGCAATTTGATGATGAGTCAATTGTTAATTCTGTTGCTAGATGGAGAGGTCTCATCAACCAAATTTATATTTATTTATCCCAACCCAAAATGATTTAACTCTTCTCTCAGGGTTGTTCCAAACATATTTCCCCCACTCTTTTAGTTCAAACCTTCTAAAATTTTGATGAGGCATTCACCATGGCACAAAAACTTGATAACCAAGCCATTGATGAGGGGAAATTGAAATTATGGAACAAAAATTATAGTTTTAAATCTAATAACCCTTCCTCTACTAAAATTACTAACCAATATAATACCAACAAAAAATCATTCTCAAACTTAGTTACTCTAAAAAACATTCCACCTCTGACTATTAACCAGCCACCTCAAACAAATTCTTTGAACCCTCTTCAGTAACAAAATTAAAACCAAAACTAAGATCCTCTAAGACAATATATTCCCATTAAAGAATTGTATGCATCAGTTTTGGATAAATTAATCAAACCTAACATGATCCAACTTCCACCAATTAAACCACCCTAGTGATTTGATTCTTCTCACCTTGTAACTAGGTGGTATAACAAAAATGACAATTGTGCATTCCACCATGTTGTAGGACATGACATTAATAGATGTAATACCTTCAAAAGTCTTGTCCAAAATTTGATTAATAGTGGAGAACTTGCATTTGATAATCCCAATGCACCTCCTAATCAACCTCTTGACATGTTTTACAAGACTTTTCCCAATCATGCTCCTACCACCCAACACCATGATAATAAACCCAAATCATCTCTCTCATGAGGCACATACAATCAATGTTATTAGTAATGAGCCCATTATTTAAGAAACCATTACCTAAATCACCTAAATAGAAATAGTAAGCTCATCTTATATTCTTTTGAATACCTAAGAAGAAGAATCAACCACCCCTCTCTATTCCCTTGATGAAACTTTATCTTTATTTACCTCTACTTTGGTTGAAACACTAAAAGAGGTAACTAGTGTTTTAACCACATCATCTTCTCCCCTTCCACCTATTCAAGTGGTAGAGCTACTCTCCATCCATTTGGATACCCAAACAAAGGAAGTAACCATGTCATTTATTTCACTTTAGGATGCCATACCAACCTCCCCAATCATATAACCCTCTAATTTCCCTTCAAAAACCATCCCAAAAGTGGAAATTACCTCATCTATCTAGCCATTAATTTTAAAACCTTACATGAAAGGCAATAATGAAGAAACCATTCCTTCTTCTCCACTAAATGGCTTAAGTTTTGAAACCAATAACCAAGGAACTAAAACCATCTACAAGCCCTTTTTTATACTATTCCAAAGGCTAGAATTCAATTCTCAACCCAAATTTGATAGAGCCACCTTTTGGCATCATCTTAGACTTATTTACAAAAGAATCTAAATACTCAACCTCAATTGAATCTACTTAAACCCATTATCACTTATTCACCAAATATTTCTTCCAAAACCATAAGTGAACCATCCCAACCACCTCCACCTAAAATTGCCAAATCACCTTACACCTCTCTCACTAGGCTAATCAAGAATGTAGGGATTCTCCCCACACCTAGTCGTGATCATCCCCCTTTGAGGTTGGATTTAATTCCATCTAGTCCATTAAAGGCAAATCCAACTAAACTACCTAATAAGGTAGAGTTACCCAAACCACTACCTTGAACTAGACCCATACACCTCCTTCCCACTTTCCTTCCATCTTAGGACCCCATCCTTTTACCATACTAGTTACCTATTCTTCATCCAAGAAAACATCCCCCTTTTCTCCATCTATACCCATCA